>CM069904.1:151486572-151887572 GCA_036172215.1 Camellia granthamiana
CAGAAAAAGGTTGTGGGCCGCTGCGGGCCTTGGTTGGGCGAGGGGAGTGGGTGGTGACCATACCGACCTCTGAAGTCCTTGTGTTGGCGGAGCCACTCGGGCCCGCATTGTTATTACGGTTGAATGTTCTTCGGGGCTGCTCCCCGATCTTGATCGATCAATCCTTGCTTCATCGCATCTTCGATCTGTACCCCCATCTCGTGTAAATCTGAGAAGGTGGGGAAAGGGGAGTACGATCATTTTCTGCATTAACTTAGGTTGGAGATTGCGCACAATCATCGGATTTGATCTTTATCTGTTGGCCTCAAAGTCATCATCGATGCCTTATGCTCTCCACCGAGTTACAAAATCAGAGAAAGTCTCTTTTTGTTCCTGCCTCGTCGTTTCGAGATCACGTGTTGTAATCTCGATCTGAGTATTATATGAATATTGTGCAATGAAGGCCTCGGCTAGCTCATCCCAATTTCTCTTCACATCATCTTCCAATTTTGCGTACCAGATGGCCGCAACCCTGACAAAGTTCTGCCAAAATAAAGAAAGCTTTTGCGGTCGGGTTAGGCCATCGGCCTCAAGACGTCTGAAAATAGCCGGAGATGGACCATAGGATCCCCTGATCCGTCAAAACGATCAATCTGCGGCATCTTAAATCTGTCCGGCAAGTGTCACGGCCACGTCAGTGTAGCCGGTCTTCAAATATCTGGGATGGCCTTCACCCCCTGTGATTTCTTGAAGAGCTTTTCCAATTTGCTCAATTTCAGAGCTGTCTGGTCTACCTCGAACTCAAATGGAGAGTCCGGGTGATTAGGTGTACGATTCTTGGACAGTTGCGGTGGAAGTGGGGGCAGAATCAGCCCCGTTGGAAGACTCGTGTCCCTCTTGAGTGTTTTGGAAATTTGGCGGAGCGTTCTGTGGATTTGGGGGGGTATTCTGGGTGTTCTGGGTATTCTGAGGATTTGGAGGGGCATTCTGAGGATTTAGCAGGGTATTCTGGCCAGTGGGTGCCTGCTCAGGCAGTTGGAGCCGCTGGTGGGAGGGGGAATCTGATGCATCCCTAGTGGAGGGAGGGACCCTGGTGTGAAGCAGATGCTGCATTCTGCTGTTTGTAATCTGGTGATCAGCTCAGACTGCTGGGCCATGACAGCGGCCTGCTGTTTAGAAAATTCCGCCCTGGCAGATAGCATCATCTTGCATCTGTTTCATGCTCTCATTCATCTGGCGCATCATCGCCTCCATCCCTGATGTATCCTGATGTTCCATCTGAGTAACTGGCAAGTGTATCTCTATATGCGGAAATAGCAACCTCAGTTCGACTGTCTGTTGCCAAAGTAGACTGCTGTACCAGTAATCTGTGATCTGATGGACTGCGTTTCCTCGGCCTCCTTCTGATAACCGGGGGGTAGTGAATGGGAACACCGAATGTCCGTCAACTAGATCCTCGGATCGAGTAAGTCGGGCGACCTCGTGTCCAAAATGCTTTGGGGAATATCTGATGGTTCGGAAGCAATTGTGCCACAAACTGCCCTAACAAAAGATAAATAAAACGAAAAGGAAATAAATAACCAGAAAAAACGGGCAGCATAACAGCTCAAATTAAATATACACAACACACAGTCGGGCATACAACACGCAGTTGATAAGCTGGAAATATACTGTCCTCAACCACTGATCACTGTTCCTGTATCACCTGTTCCCTAAAACTGAATCGGATATCCGCAGACAACTGATTCTCAGATACTGATTGATGCCCTCAGGGCCTGATACTTAATCTCAAAAAACAGATGCCCGCAGGACTGATATCCAAACTCATAAACTGATGCCCGCAGGCCTGATGTGACTCATAAACTGATACATGCATTCCTGTAGAGACGCACTCTAGCAAGCACATAACAGATAAGTGAGAGCCAAAACACCCCTATGTTGGGGTAGGGTTTCCCTGTCCTATTTTTGTCAGGAACTAGGGCTTCACTACGCACACAACGGTCTTCAAACAACCTTATAAACGGGTAAGCAACCTGTCCTAGTTTGGAATGGTCACTATGGATCCGAATATGCACTAGGTCGAATGGTCAAAAAGGATGCCCCGGTAAAACCGGGGTTTGTGTTCCCATGCTGTCAGAGCCCAGAGCCGATCAGCCTTATGGACATGACTTGACAAGACAAGCCTCCGGCAAAATCGTTCGGGAATGGCATATGGCAAACACGGTGTCCTAGGCGCACCAATGCAAATGCAATGCAAAGAAACACACAAGTGTAGTAGTCAAAATCAGATATCATGAGTTCGAGTCAAGTTCTCTAATTCCCCAGCAGAGGTCGCCAGAAACTGTAACAAGCCCCGCGAGGGACCTCGCTACAGTTCGGACTCGATTTGTGCCACGGTTCTAAATCTCGAACCAAAGAGTCCAAATCCGGCAAATCGTTTTTGAAAACAAGATTTTTGAAAGAAGTGCCAAACATGGACTGCTTTGCCAGATACAGAGTCGCCACCTAAATATTTTTTAAATGGGAAATTTAGGAAACCCTAATTCGGTGCCAAAGGCCACGTGTCCGTCATCACCAAAGTTGGCTCGGGAACTTGGGTACGATTGGGGAAGGTCACATCGTGAGCACCCCCGCTCGCGCCGGTCAAAGACCGGCCTCTACTAACCATGATATCTGTTTTGAAAACTTTGTATGTTCATTATTCCGGTTATTAGCCCTAGGTTACTATGTGATGCTCGCAGCAAACAAGTATAGACTGGGCCGTCTGAATTGGAACAAAACATTTCATGTTTGTTTGTTTGAAAATGGTGTGATGGTGCTACCCGCAGGTAGGCTAAAATGCGGATTTGCCACCCTCAAGTGGGCTTAGAAAACAGTGATATTGCCACTATCTAGTGGGCTTAAAACAAACAGTCAATGCATTGTTCCAATCCAAATAACTCAACCTCCACCCACAGGGCATTCAGGCAGTTGTATCACATAAGCAATTAGCCTCATGGTAAGCATGCTATTCATGGCAACACTCACACGCATGCAAGGATGCTAAAGCATAAAACTTACCGAGTACTCCAAGCCAAAACAAAAGCTGATTAGAAATCATGCATGATCCTAAATATGCTGAAATGCCTAATGCAACACATGCAAGATGCAACTATAGCAGGCTCGGCTATTCTAAACATGGCATATGGAATGCTACAGCTAACATGTATTCAACTTGGAATTGAAATACAAATGCAGTTTGTATGATGCGCCGAGCCCGGTGCGTGCAAAAACAGATGAATGATGCAAACATGCTGTCATACTGTATGCTAATTGAAATATGCCCTATATCTAACCATTGTAAGCAGGTAAATAAAAGGGAGAAAGACGTGGGGTTGGAAGACATACATCACACTCACACACCCCTTATTACAATTATGCCCTCACGCAGAGGGTCCGAATAAAAGAATAGTACAGTCCGAAATAAAAGAATAATACAGTCCAAAATAATAATACAAATTTCTAATTAATTAACAGATTGAACTAGGAAAGCTGTAAAGCTGGCATGCAAGCCAGGGACTGCCTTGCTTCTGATGAACGATGTATGTTTGGGCTGCTTTGCGCGGAAATCCACTAGGATGCCCCGATTAGCCTCTGTTCGCAATGTTTCTCGAAATGCGTGCCAGACTCCGGAAAGTTGCTGATTCTTCATTTTGCTGCAACCGAGAGCAGGAAAGGGGCATAGCAATGTATTTCATAAATATATGCATGCCTCGATCCTCGTGCCACCAATCACGCATCTCGATGCATGATGGCCGAGTAGTCGGATTGCACAACTCAATATAGGATGAATGCATGTGAATGTTACAATAAAACCTAACTCCATCATGGATAATCCGGAGTGTTGGTGACTTGGGAATTGAGACCCGTTCCGTCACTCGGAGTACGAAACGTGCCTCGTTTCCCGTACCCGGGCTAACTCCTATCCCGAACACTACGCAATATGCATGATATGCATGAAATGCAGCTAAGATACAACCTAGTATGCACAATGCAGATAAAAACGAGGTGCCTCGAAATGCGTGCACACATGCATGCAAACTGAGAAAATTCATGAATGCAATCTAAGATACAACCTGGTATGCACTATACTGGGAAAATGAGATGAAAACGAGATGCCTCAAAAAGCATGCACGCGGGCACGCAAACCGAGGCGATGATGTGAGATGCAAATCGGATAAAACCGAAGTGCCTCGAAATGCGTGCACACGGGCACGCAAACCGAAGCAATGATAAAATGGGATGGAAATGCATATTGGGCTTATACTCACATGAGTGGACCTCAGCCGCACTCACATCAGATGCCGTCGGATAAAACGGAGGTGCCTCGAAGTGCGTGCACACATGCACGCAAACCGAGGCATGGCCCGAAGGCGTGAAATGGCACGGGAAATGATGTGCAAGCATGCAAACCAAATTTCAGCACCTAAATGAAGGGGAAAACAGCCCCGAAATGATACGAAATGACAACCAATGCATGAAATCATCCCGAAATGCGATATTAAGCCCCCGAAATGGCCTACAGCTATGCTAAACATGCAAAATTGGCACATGAAAGAAAAAACAGTAGCAAGACAGTCCCAAAAATAACATTTTTTCAGTACAAAACAAGGCTAAATAGCAACCACAAGTATGGCAAAAATAGCATGCAAAAATGGGGAAAAAGAGGAGAATTACAAAGCAAGTGGTATCTACTATGCTCAAACTGGAAAACACAGTTCTACAACATTAAAGAGGAGCCAAAAATATGCATATTTACAGTGAATGACAACCCCAAAATCAGTATGTAGATATGCTCAAAATAGCATGCAATATATGGACCAAAAGAAGGCTATAATGATAGGTCATGCATGGAAGCACCAAAAAACTTTGGACCCTTAACAAAACATGAAGAATGAGCCAAAATAAGACATTTTCTAAGTCTGATGAAGGCTGAAAACAGAAGCTAAGCAAGCTTAACAAAGCATGCAAAATAATGATAGAACACGAATTCAAAGACAGTGACATGTAGAGCATGAAAACCAGGTTGAGCCCTTATTCAATGTTGAAGAGGGGCTCAAAATAAGCACAACATCAGTTCATGAGATGCTCCAAATCAGATCACAAATAGGCCAAATAAATCATGCAATTTTACGGTAAATTTGAAGAATTGTAAAGCAAGTGCATGATAGAATCACCAAACATGGTTGAGCCCTTCTTCAATGTTGAAGAGGGGCTCAAAATAGGCCCACTAACAGTTTATATCAAGCTCGAAAATGGATCACTCAAAAGCCAAATAAAGCATGCAAAATAATGGCATAAAGAGTGATATTGAAACAAGTGTATCATAGAAGCAACAAACAAGGTTTAGCCCTTCTACAATGTTGTAGAGGGGCTCAAAATGAGCCTAAAACCAGTAGGGGTCGGAGCCCAAAACAGTAGGCAAGTGGGGTAGAAATAGGAAGCAAGAAAATGGCACAAAAGATTGAATTTGAGGTTTACCTTTGGAGATCCAATTGTTGCTACCTCTTGGCTTGAATTTGTTGCTTCTTGGCCCTTGGAGAACCTTCCTTTGCTGCTGGAATGGTAATGGTGATGGTGAGGCTTAGGGTTGATGAAGAGAAGAGCTAGAATCTTGAAGGTTTTTTGGATTTTTGGCTATGGAAATGAAGGATTTGGGAGAGAGGCTTCTAAGATGAAATCTTGTAACCCTAGGGAAGGAGTTGTCCAACCCCTTAAATAGGCAAGAAAGGGTGTAAAAGGGGAGGGAAATGCATCCAAGCTTTCCCTCCCAAAATATCTCCCGGAGGGGTGAGATATTTTAAAAAGCAGCTGGACAGCTGTAAAGGGCTGGAAAGCAGAAAGCTGGCCGGCCAGGTAACTTTCTGGAAGGTGGCCGGCCGGCCACCCCAACTGGTCGGCCAGCCACTCCCCCTGGCCGGCCGGCCATGGCCCAAAAATGAAGTCAAAAATTTCTGGCCGACCACCATGGTTTAGGGTCCTCCCAAGTGTGTAGAATAAGGCCCCAGGGTTGGAATCTGGCAACACTGAAACAAGAGTCACAACATAGAACTTGAAGGAGAGGCTCAAAAATGAAATTCACAATTACTGGCCGACCACCACTTTTTGGTGTCCTCCCATGTGTGTAGAACAGGGATCCAAGGTTGGAATTTGGCAACATTGAAACAGGATTCACAACATTGCATTTGAAAAAGAGGCTCAAAAATGAAAATTTGAATTACTGGCCGACCAGGACTTTTTAGTGTCCTCCCATGTGCCCTCATCACAAATATGTAGCTTTGGTTGGAAGAAAATACCCCTAGGGTATTCAACATTAGCCCGGAAGTGAGAAAAACAGGCTCCGGAGGAGCGAAACTGGTTTTCTGAGACAATTGTTGACCTTCCACCCTCCGGTGATCTTTCTGATGTCAAAACAGAGGTACCTGCCAAAAATCGGAGAAAACCGATGCAAAATGAATGCTCGGGGCCAAAACCGGGCAATTCGGGGTCCCGAAAACCGGCTGTAAGCACCGGAAGTGGTGTTTGGCCATGAAGTGGGTACCAGAGGCCCCAGTGTCCCTCGGAATGATAAAACAGAGGCACTTGCCAAAAACCAGAGAAATCGGAGATGGTTGGGCGGTCCCGAACCGAGGCACACGGCCTGACGGCTCCGAAAACCGGGAACCGGGCTCCGAAATGGGCAAAATGGCCTACGGCCACGAAAAGTAGCTCACGGCCACTGGGAGATAGTCTACGGGACCATTCCCTCCCATCAGGAAAGAAAACAGAGAAAACCGAGTCTGGTTCGCAAACCGAGACAAGGCACAGAAGAGAGTTCGGAAGCCCGGAGGCAGGGCGCACGGCCGCGACTCTGAGACTTCTGAACGAGCACGATATGCAACACCACCGAGCGCTCAATCGGTGACGTCTGAGTCTTAAGGTCGGTCAAAAATGGGGTGTCTACAGTTGCCCCTCTTTGACAGAACTCGGAAGTCAAGAAGTGACGGGAGTGAATGTCAAAGCCCAGAGACGACCCATTTTTGACAAGGCCGAAGACTTAGACAATCATACAAGTTAGACAAAGATGTGCCCGCAGGCAGGGGCAAAATGCAAAATGACAGGCACGGAGCCAAGTGATCATGCAAGTGCAGCAAGCTGTAATGAAGCAAGTATTGACAAATAGATGCAACAGTTTTAAGCAAGAATGCAAAGCAACAACTATATTTCATGCAGTTAGGAATGCGGAGAATTATTCAATTCTCGTCGCGTCTCACACGGAGAAGATACGACACCTGCGCGATTCGTCCGGTCGCACCAGCCTCAAATGAACCGTACATACAATATCGTGCCTGCAAAAGAGAGAAATTCGACAAGAACAATATGCTAACAACATATATTCAATGTGATTCCTGTGATTCTGAAAGTTTGACACACACAGTGTCGGTGAGTGAATGCATCGCAATGTAAGAAAAGATAATGCGTGACAACGCATGTTTAAGCACAGAAGTATGGTAGTAACAAGAAAGTGTGCATGATAATGCAAAACATTCATGAGAATGCAAATTATGAGCCAAATAATGCAAAACGAGCACAAATCAGGGTGCCCGTTTGTTGCGCAACAACGAGCTGGAAAACGCGCATTTTGGCGACGGCAACTCGATCGCGGCCTCTGATTCACCTCTTGGAGAGGTCACAACATGTTTAAAAAGGATACACTCTGATTTTGATGAATAATGATGAGACACATGTCAGAAATTGCAATTGAAGTTCCGGTGGAGCAATTCGGCGTCAGAAAGTGCACTTTTCTTGAACTTTTTCAGGTCCTGGGAACTCCGATTTTCCTTAAAATTTGCAGAGAGGTAGGGGAGGGGGTGGGGACCATGGTCGGCCAGCTCATTGCCCTAGGAGAGGCCATCGGCCAGGGCAAAAAAGTAAAGGGGCCGGCCAGCCAGGTTAGGTGGCCGGCCGGCCACTGCCCAAAAGCAGGGGCATTTTGGTCTTTTCGGCCATTTCTATATATATGCTTGCCCATTGCCTCCGAAATCACTCCCAAAGTTGTGAAAACTCCTCTTCTTGCTCCCCAGACCATTTCCTCTTTCAGATCTGCATTTTATACGCGCCCTCCGGCTTTCCACACAAGTTGTTTCTGTGAAACCCTTCAATTTTAAGCACTTTGAGCCGACTAAATTTTGACTTCGGGGCTTCTCTTCTCATTTTCACCACTTGAGGTAATTTTGTCTCAATATTTGGAAGATTTTTCCGGGAGTTGACTTTTGTTGACTTTTCATTTCCCGAGAGTTGACTTTTGTTGACTTTTTCCAATTTTGGCTCATTTTGCTCATTTTTGCTTCTCTTTGCAGATTTCTCGACATGGCGGGTCACTTTCCTCACGGCGGAGGTTTTCCCGGCGCCAGAGATGATTTTGATATTATGACATTGCCCCCGAGGGTTCGCCCTTTTGTTCCCGATCGATACGCACCAGCGGTACATAGGCTTCCGCGAGCCACTTTTCGTCATTTCACCGAGTTCAACGATCGGGTACCAGGGGATCTCCTTCTGCGAGAGCCGAAGCAGCACCTCTCCTACGATGCAGAGGTATTTTACTTTATTTCCTGTATCTTTCGTGCATTTTGTTCCTTTACCATGCTTAGACGCACAGTTTAGCTTATGACATAGTATTTGCATCCTGAGCATGCGACTTAGCCACTTGAATTTCATGAACACCCGGCCCATTGACTGAATGTGAACGCACAGTACACATTAGTTAGAAATTGAACACACGGCTCAAACATTGATTCACCAAACACACAGCCCGAAGTCGAAAATGAGCACACAGCACATACTGACTAAGAGTAGAACACACAGTCCCAAAGCTCAGATCTTCTGAACACGCAGCCCAGATTTGAAGCGAACACACAGCCCACCGATTAAGAGTAGAACACACAGCCCTAAACTCTGATTTACTGAACACGCAGCCCAGATTTGAAGCGAACACGCAGCCCACTGATTAAGAGTAGAACACACAGCCCTAAACTCTGATTTACTAAACACGCAGCCCAGATTTGAAGTGAACACACAGCCCACTAATCTTCTGAAATTTGAACACGCAGCCCAAATACCAAATTTACTGAACACACAGCCCAGATTTGATGTGAACACACAGCCCACTAATTTACTGAAATTTGAACACGCAGCCCAAATACCAAATTTACTGAACACGCAGCCCAGATTTGATGTGAACACACAGCCCACTAATTTACTGAAATACGCAGCCCAAATACCAAATTTACTGAACACGCAGCCCAGATTTGATGTGAACACACAGCCCGCTAATTTACTGAACACGCAGCCCAATTTTGATGTGAACACACAGCCCCCTAATTTACTGAACACGCAGCCCAGTTTTGATGTGAACACACAGCCCACTAACTTACTGAACACGCAGCCCAGTTTTGATGTGAACACACAGCCCACTAATTTTCTGAAATTTGAACACGCAGCCCAAATACCAAATTTACTGAACACGCAGCCCAGATTTGATGTGAACACACAGCCCACTAATTTACTGAACACGCAGCCCAGTTTGAAGGTGAACACGCAGCCCACATAGATGGAGAGTAGAACACGCAGCCCTAACTCAGATTTTCTGAACACGCAGCCCAGATTTAAGTGAACACGCAGCCCACTGAACACAATTCATTCATTTCATTTGCACACAGCTCATTCATTTGATTTGCACACAGCTCATTCATTTGATTTGCTGAAACGTTTATTCATTCTGAATGCAGGTTGGCTCTCGTACCGTGCGAGGGTATGGCTCCACCGCCGCGAGGGAGTGGTATACTGAGCTTCCGGAAGCCGTCCGGGATTTGGTTGACTTTGCAGGATTCGGACCATTCTGCAGGGGGTTATCTCACTGTCTTATCAGTAGGACATTATTTGCATGCTCTGGCGGAGAGATGGTGGGACACCACCAATTCTTTCCATTTTTCTGCGACTGGGGATATGACCATGACCCCACTGGACTTCGCTATGCTCACCGGCCTAGACCTAGGCGGTGGACCCATTCCCTACGACGAAGATATGGATCAGTGGGAGGCTTCTTGGATGCATCTATTGGGGGCCCGCCCGCCTGTAGACAGAGGTACAGGGAGGGTTCGGTATACTTGGTTCTCTTCCCATTTTCGGCGGCCACAGATAGAGCCTGAGTCTCCCGAGGAGGTCGAGCAGTATACTCGTGGTTTCCTCATGTTCCTCTTCGGCACCACCCTGTTTGCTGATAGAGGGAACATGGTCGGGCTGTATCTCTTGAGTGCCCTAGTAGACCTATCACAGGTCAATCAGTATGATTGGGGCGGCGCTGGCATGGCTACCCTTTATTGCTACATGAGCGCAGTCTCTCGCACGCGGGCACTCACACACTGCTTTTCATTACTTGTTCACTGCACACACGGCGCACTTTGCACTCTTTATTCTGCCTTTTAGCACATTGTATTCACATCCCGCACTGCTTTTCTCAGCTATGGGTATATGCATATTTCCCCACATTAGCTCCAGAGATGGAGGTGACAAGACCTCCTATGACTCCGTTTTCATTGATGTTTGAGGGCGAGCACTTATCGAGGCCTCGAGAGACTCTCTTCTCTCTGCGACAGTACTTCGACACTGTTCGGGCGACAGAGGTATTTCAGAACTCTCAGTTCCTTTCATTTTCATACTTGGCTTGCTCTATATATTCTGATTTCTGATTGATTTGTACACTGGTTATCCGCAGATCACCTGGCAACCCTGGGCAGTCTTTGGCGACGATCTCGAGAATCAGTACCCCGGAGGGTCGACTAGTTCCCAGTATAGGTTCCTGCTCGAGGGACCAGTCGGCAGAGCTTGGTTCTTGGGGGAACGCTTTCAGCGCCAGGTGTGGGGGTATGATTCTCAGGACCCTCCTGCTGTGCCTCCAGCCACTATGCGGGCTGCCGACAGGCTATCTACTGAGGAGGTCACTAGGGATATGTAGGGCACCGATGCTTTACTACATCTTATTGAGGGGAACTACGCCACCTATCGCCGCATATATCTGATGCCCCCCTTGACGGGAGTACGGGCTCCACCACTGAGGTCCACTGGCACACCATCTTCGAGTCGTGCCCGTGCTGCAGACATCCCCTCTTCTAGCAGGGCTGGTGCATCTAGAGGTAGAGGCAGTTCGATTCCTCCGATCCCTCCGACTCTCGATCATCCTGGATGGCCAGATATGCCGACTGAGTTGACGAGTTGGCAGTATGGGACTACTTCTCCGATTCCGATCCCTATGGAGCCTCCGATGCCTGGTCACAGATATGTCAGTGATCCTGACTCACCACCGGTATGTTCTACCATTTTTCATTTATCACACAGACATTTCGGCAGTTGCTTATTTATTGATGACTTGAGCTCGTATCTGCAGCCACCTCGGGAGTACATAGATCAGATGCTCGGGGTGGTAGCCTCACTTGAGGGGATGGTCCTGCGTAGAGAGGCACAGATGTCCATCATGGGCTTCCAGGTACCCTTCATCTCTCTTGTATTTATCATATTTCTGTTAACATGCTGGTTTTGAACATTCTGTTGCACTGATAGGCTGTGTAGAACACATCTGGCACACACCCCATTCACGTACTGTACTTGCACCTGCTTTTTATGTTTGAACTGATGTATTGCACTTTCATTTTCAGATGCCTCCCGTATATGCTTCGACACGAGGTGGGTCACCCGGGCCTTCCCAGAGAGGTCGAGGTGCTAGACCTGCTCGAGGTACTGGGCCCTGATGAGCTGGGCCATCCAGGCCTTACCGAGGAGCTCGAGGGGCAGGGTCGTCTCGCAGACGCAGAGCCCCCATTGTCGAGGATGAGGAGGAGGAGGTCGCAGACCGTGTGTCAGAGACATCTCCTGGGGAGGGAGGCTCCGGTCTTGGTTCCGGGAGCGGAGGCGAGGCTGAGGGGGATCCGGAGGATGACAGCTCTGATCCGGATGGTGATGATGGTGCAGAGGTTGTCCCGCAAAAGAGGATGAGAGGGCCTCCTCATTCCCGTTCCCGAGGATACTGATGTTATTTCCTGCTTTATTTTACTTTTTGGCTAGTAGTTTGTAGCACTTTGCACATTATTAGGCAGTTTTATTTTATGTAAAACTTGTACCTTTATTTTGCTGTAAAACATGATGGAATGAAACAGCTTTTGAAAATGTGCTTGCATTTGAAACTCCTAACATCGCATCGCATCATTTTGCACAAAAATGGAATTGAATGGAAATGTGCCTTGTGTATTTACCGAGTCAGGTAATGAACCGACGCGACAAATCAAAACAACTCGACTCACTAAGAAATAACAGAATCTTAGCAAGTTTACAACTCAATAAACAAAGTACAACAATGTTAACGACTCAATAGACAAGACTTAACAAAATTGCGTAACCAAAAAGTAACAATTCAAAACACAAAATGCGACAGCTCGACAAAACTTACAACTCGATAAACAAAACAACAACTCGATAAGCAAAATACAACAGAACATACTTCGGACGGACAATCCGGATGATGGAACGCACCCGTAACCGAGAGAAATGGAGGCCTTCGACATTCCCGATGCATGAAAGTGCCTCAAACTTCCTTCCGGCGGGCAAAACAGGACCAATGCATGGCTGAAAATATTTTGTAGCTAGAGATTAGAGGGTGGCCGGCCTACTAGGATAGGTGGCCGGCCGGCCACCTCCCCCGCAACCTCCAGAAATTTGACACGTGTCCTTCGAATAGTGTTTTGCCCCTCTATAAAAGCCCCACTCTTGGAACTCATTCATTTCATCACCTTTCCTCACAAAAATGGAGGGCATTTCTCGCAGAAAATCTCACATCTTGGATTTCTTCTTTAGATGGCTCGGAGAAGTTGAACTTCCGAGGTTTTGGCTTGAATGCACTGTTCACGCTAGGCCGGACTCCACTGCATCTTCCTTTCCTCTATGCCGCGGCAAGGTTTTGGAACCCGGTGACGCACGTCTTCAGCTTCGGAGGGCAAGAGGTATGTCCCACTTTTGAAGATTTTCAAGCCTTGATGGAATCCGAACGAGGCGAGGAGATCTTGCCCCAGCTCAATTTTGGCTATGCCCAGACCTTAGGGCGGATGTGCGGCCTTAATGCGTATGATGCTAGATCTCTGATTGGTGATGGCATGTTGGATATTCCGAGCCTGATTTACCGATTTTCTGATGCCGGTGACCGCAGCAACCACTATTGGCAAGGCTCCCGGCAGCACGCCCTCTGCTTGTGCCTACTATCTCACTTTCTGTTTGTCTCGGGCTCCGGAGGAGCTAGCATCCGTTTGATTGAAGTCGCCCAAGGTTTGAGAGAAGGAAAGAGTTGCATCGCCATGACTCTGGCCGAGACACTGATGGGCTTGGATGCTTTCCACTGCCGGGAGACCACCAGGTTCGCAGGGAGTCCACTACTGCTACAGGTAATGTTTCCTACCCAAGCTCACATGTATATTTGCTCACATCACTCGGCCCTCGGGCTCGGTTTTTCTCACAAAACCCGCATCTTACTTTTCTCTCATCGCACATCTCTCTATTCTTTATTCTCTCATTTTTCATCCCTCCCCAGATATGGTTGATGGATAAATTGCAAGTTGTGGACTCTTGTCCTGCTTACTCAGCCCGTGGCTACTTCTTTCGGCAACGCCTAGTCAATGCTCCTGATGAGAGCTGGTGGTTTGAATGGATGTGCAACCTGTTGGCAGATCGCATTGCGTGGCGTTGTCCTTGGCTCAATCTCCCGGTAATGAGCTATAGCATGTCACGGCAGGTCGGGATTCGACTGATCGGTTTGACTCACTGTGTGTTCTATTTCCCATTCCGTATTCTGCGCCAATTTGGCCGTGATCAGACTTGCCCACCGGAGGGGATAGAGTATCCGGCTACATTTCCAGTTCGAGGCGCACAGCTGGCTCGACAGGCCGCAGCATGGAGAGTTAGAGAACTTCTGGCCCCTGCCCTTACTTTTAGTTGCACTTTGTCTGACGAGTGCTGGGATTGGCTCAACGAGGAAGCACAGGTTGGGCCTAGGCTGGCATCAGTGGCTTCAACCAGCTCTGGGAGGGGGCGCAGGGACACCTGACTTGACTATGCCCCAGATTTATTGCTTTATTAGTACTTTCAAGTTTTCGTTATGAATGTAATAAAAAGCAACTTCAATTGTATGCAAGAGCAGGAGAACTCTATTTTGAAATCAATGAAATTGAAGGTTGTGGTACTGAAAATTTTCCGCTTTGGTCCAAAAATGGTCTTAGTTGTGAAAAGATTAATTTGAACAAAGTCAACTTTTATTAAAACTTTTCAAAACTATTTTCGATATGGATCAGAACTGGACACGCCTGAGATCTGTCACTGAGGTGCACAACTCCGGATCCTAGCAACTGGAAAGTTGCCCCTAGTCTGAATGGTACCACAGCACTTCCTGGCAACGGAAAGTTGCCCCTAGTTTGAACAGCACTGCACCGGAGATTACGATGAATGCTGATGAATAGAGATGACTGAGATGATCAAAATGGACAAAGTTGATCGGGGAAAAGATTGGGGCTGAACTTCGGGATGAAGCTGCCTACGTATCCCATAGATGGGAATCAAGCCTTACGTAGTTCAGGCTCAGGTTCGCTCGGGTATTTTTACTCTCCTTTTGCGCTCTAACTTTTGCCAAGGCCGCCCTTTGCGGGTTTTCAACCTTGCGAGCTCAGTTTTTATATTTTCAAATTTTTTGTGCTCTGAGTTTTGCCTAGGTCGCCCTTTCGGGTTTTCGGCCTAGCGAGCCTCTCAGGGGTAGTATTTCTTCAACTTGTCCATGTTGATCGGTTGTGAGAACTCTAAGCCATCTAGATCCATCAGAACCACAGCCCCACCTGACCAGATTGACTTAATGATGTAGGGACCAGTCCAATTAGGTCTGAACTTGCCCCTGGGGTCATGGATGGGAGCTCGGTTGTCCTTGAGTACCAAATCTCCTTCCTTTAAGTTCCTGGACTTAACCTTCTTGTTGAAAGCCCAGGCGATTCTGCGTTGATAGCCTTGAATGTGGTACAGTGCCTTCAGCCTTCTTTCATCGAACAGCATGAGTTCCTCAAATCTATTTTGCTGCCAATCTGCTTCGGCTATCTGGCACTCAGCCAATACTCGTAATGACGGGACCTCAATCTCAATAGGTAGAACGGCCTCCATCCCATAAACCAATGAATACGGAGTCGCCCCAGTAGAAGTTCTGATCGAAGTCCGGTAGCCCCACAGAGCAAACGGCAGCTTATCTGGCCAGTCCCGGTAGGTTTCCACCATCTTCTGTAGTATGCGCTTGATATTCTTGTTGGCAGCCTCAACTGCTCCATTAGTTTGCGGCCGGTAGGTAGATGACTTATGAAAAGCCACATTGTATTTCTCCAACAAGTCAATTACCTCCTTCTTGAAGTGGGAACCGTTGTCCGAAACTATTTCATTTGGGACCCCATAGCGACAGATGATGTTGTTCCTGATGAATTTTGCAACATGCGAAGCCTTCAACACCGCATAAGATTGGGCCTCAACCCATTTTGTAAAGTAATCTATCGCTACGAGGATGAACTCATGCCCATTCGACCCCTTTGGCGTAACAGCCCCGATCACATCAATTCCCCAGACTGAAAATGGCCATGGCGAAGTCATGTTGTACAACTTTGATGGCGGGATGTTCATGCGATTTGCATGGATCTGACATTTGTGGCATCGCCGAACAAAACCAATACCATCCTCCTCCATGGTGGACCAGTAGTAACCTTGTCTGAGAATCTTCCGTGCTAGCATTACCCCATTCATATGTGCTCCACATTCCCCTCCATGGATGGCTTCCATCAGACGCTTTGACTCTTCTGCATCAACACACAGTTTATGCATTCCCAGATGACCCCTTTTATACAGTTTACCCCCGCAGATGATGAACTGAACGGCCAATCTTCTTATTGCCCTTTTGTCTTTGGCATTTACCCCTGGCGGGTACGCTTCTTTCTCCAAGAAATTCCAGATATCGTGATACCAAGGGTGTTCGTCCTGAACTTCATCTATGGCTGCAATCGACTCATAGGCAGGTGCAAATTTCTGATCAATAATGACTGGACGCATTCGGACTCCACACGGGATGTCTATCATAGATGATAGAGTTGCTAAAGCGTCTGCGAACTTGTTGTTCTCTCTCAGTAGATGAGTAAAACTTAACTTTTCAAACCGAGGAATCAGCAAGTCCAAGGTCTGGTGATACATCATCATATTTTCCTCTTTTACTTTCCAGTCTTCTTTAGCTTGAGACACAACAAGGTTCGAATCCCCAATGACGTCCAACCGTCTTGCCCCTAGTTCCAGGGCTGCTTCTAGGCCAGCAATGCACGCCTCATATTCTGCTTCATTATTCGAGACTTTGAACCGGAGTTTGAAGGCTAGAGGGATACGGGAATTGTCGGGTGCTATCAGCAACACTCCTATCCCATACCCATGTTGATTTGACGCTCCATCAAAGTACATCGTCCAAATTTCATCGTCGATATACAAAATTGCTTCATCTGGGAATAGATACTCAACTGCTTCATCCCCCTCAACCGGATGGTCGGCAAGGAACTCTGCCACCGCTCTTCCTTTGACTGACTTGCGCGTCACATATGTGAGATCAAATTCGGAGAGCAACAGCAACCAACGAGCTAGCCTACCCGTAAGTGCTGGTTTCTCGAAAAGATATTTGATGGGATCGAGACGTGAAACCAACATTACGGAGTGGGCTAACAGGTAGTGCCGCAGCTTCCTGGTAGCCCATACCAGAGCTAAGCAAGCCTTTTCCAACGGTGTATACCGGGTCTCATATTCTAGCATCTTTTTACTCAGATAGTAGATGGCCTTTTCCACCTTGTCTTCTGATTCTTGTGCAAGCATGCAGCCCATTGTAGTTTCAGTCACTGACAGATACAAAATCAACGGTTTCCCTGGTTCTGGTGGTGATAAAACGAGTGGGTTCTGTAGATATTCTTTAATCTGTTCAAATGCAGCTTGACATCGGCCGTCCCATTGAAACTTCTTTCCTTTCTTGAGGAGGCCAAAAAGTGGTTCACAAGTCAAGGTTAGTTTTGAAATAAACCGTCTTATGAATTGCACTTTACCCAGAAAGCCGCGCACCTCCTTTTCAGTCCTTGGTGGTGGCATTTCTAAGATGGCCTTGATTTTGGAAGAGTCGACCTCGATGCCCCTTTGTGTAATCAGAAACCCCAGCATTTTTCCCGCTGTAACACCAAATGTGCACTTCTGAGGGTTTAGCCGCAACCTGAATTCCCTGATCCTTTGGAAAAACTTGTGCAAGGCGGTGTAGTGGCCCTCTCTTTCTTTGGACTTGACAATCATGTCGTCCACATACACCTCAACCTCTTTGTGGATCATATCATGTAGTATTGTGGTCGCGGCCCGTTGATAAGTAGCTCCAGCGTTCTTCAACCCAAACGGCATTACCCGGTAGCAATATGTCCCCCACGGGGTGGTGAATGCCGTCTTTTCCCGGTCTTCGGGTGCCATCACTATCTGATTATACCCTGAGAAGCCATCCATGAATGAGAGCAAAGCGTGCCCTGCTGTGAAGTCCACTAACTCATCGATGTGCGGTAGGGGAAAGTCGTCCTTCGGACTAACTCTGTTCAGATCTCTGAAGTGTACACACACCCGGATCCTGCCATCTTTCTTCGGCACCGGCACAATGTTGGCCAACCAAGTCGGATATTCAGATACCAGCAGGAAGCCTGCGTCAATTTGCTTGGTGACCTCTTCTTTGATCTTGAGAGCCCAATCCGGGCGGATCCTTCTGAGTTTCTGCTTGACAGGTCGGGCCTCGGGGTCAAGGGGGATCCGATGCTGTACAATCTCAGGATCGATTCCAGGCATGTCTTCGTAGGACCACGCGAAAACATCTTTGAAATCTTTTAATAAAGCGACTAAGCGCTCGCGTTCCTCCGAAGACAACGTGGACCCGATCTGGACCAGCCGCGGGTCCTCCTCAATACCAATGTTCACGGAAATAATTTCATCCATTAATGGCTTAACAAATCTCTCCTGCTCCTGTTCAATTAAACGTTGTAAAACCGGAGGAACTTCGTCCTCTTCGTTTTCATCAAAGTTTTGAAAGTCTGAATTAATACAATAAATTAGGGGCACGGAAAAGTACTCAGAAACCACAGTTGCCTGATTCTCATTAAGTTCATCCAAATCGTCCTCGGTTACAATAGACTCAAATGAGAAAGAAAAAGACGACCTGGACAAGACCGTGGCATCCGGGTTAACATCCCCAGGAGTACCAGACTCAGACTCAGTCGAGCTGGAACCTGATTCCGACTCACAAGACTTGGTGGAATCAGATTCCGGCTCACTACCTGACCCGGTGCTGCTGGACAGAAATCCCTCCTCGTATTGCCAGGTGAGGGAGGGTGTGATCGATGCATCCAAGATAACTGCTGGTCGGCTCGCAGCCGTTTCATTCCCAATCATGGAAACCACAAAGTTATCCCCCAAGCAGTCTTGGTCGATCGGAGGATCAGAGAGGAGACATGCCAATGCTACCCCCATTTCAAATTCAATACCCTCAGGATCCACTGTCTTATTCTGCTCAACCTCAGTTGTTGGGTCTGTCTGCTCTGTGGTAACGTCATCCCCGGATAGTTGCAGGTCGAAAAAGATCTCGAAGCCTGGCACGCGCTTCTTC
This sequence comes from Camellia granthamiana, assembly GCA_036172215.1. Lineage (NCBI taxonomy): Eukaryota > Viridiplantae > Streptophyta > Magnoliopsida > Ericales > Theaceae > Camellia > Camellia granthamiana. Next base: position 151,505,339 of record CM069904.1, read on the forward strand.
TCCGCGTTCAGCCACGGCTCTGGGAAGCCGCAAAATGGAAAGTCTTCCCCCTCCCGGACAAAGCGTCCGTTCAGGGTACCCTGGATGGGCCTGTGCATCAGATCAAAAGGCTTCCCAGCCTGCTTCGCTCTGGCTCTGCCGGCCATTTCCTTCCCTTTCCTTGCCCAATCTTCTTTGGTGGGCAGATAACCCAGTCCAAAGGTATGTGGATTGTGTGGCATTTCAGCCAACGCTGCAACTCCTTTCCTGCCGCTTCTTCCCAATCCCATCTCGGGGATATGTTGTAGCTTGTTCATGAGGTAGACGGCTTGAGCGCTGACATACACACCCTCATTCACAGCCATAATGTTTTGCACCACCCGGGCCTCAGCCAAAGTAAATCCCGATATAAACACGTCCTCCATGCCGTGTTCAATCTCTAAGACTGGCGTAGATATCTCCGGAGGGGGATGGATTGATGAGTTCCCAAACACAATGGCTACTCCCTTTCCACAGGGGTATTTCACCATTTGATGTAGAGTGGATGAGACGGCCTTTACCTGATGCAACCAGGGTCGCCCCAAAAGCATGTTAAAGGATGTAGGGACCTCCAAGACATGAAAATCTACCTCGTGTTGTCCAGGCCCAATCTTGGTTTGGATTTTTACTGTCCCCAGGACATCCCTACTTGTATTGTCGTAGGCTCTGATTACTTGAGTGGTCGGTGTGAAGTCTGCGGGCTTCAACCCGATTGCATACGCCGTTCTGGCTGGGCAGACATTGATAGCGGACCCGGTATCAACAAGTACCACCGGAATCCATTTGTCCCTGCATTCTACAGAGATGTAGAGGGGTCTGTTATGATCCACGCCCTCAGGCGGCAGCTCCTTGTCTGAAAAGGTCAATGCCGGGGAACCTCCTCCCGGAAAAACCAGCCTAACCAGCTGCTCTGGTGTAGTTTCGATGGAGAGTTTGGCCTTGTCCAAGGCAGATAGGACAGCCTGTCTGTGTACCCGCGAGGCCATAAGCAGTCCCCAGATGGAGATTTCTGCTTGTATTTTCTTTAACTGCCTCAGTACAGCCTCTTCTTCAACTTGCTTCTCTCTCTGTTTTTCCGCCTCTTTATCTTTCCCTGATGCTTCGGGTTGATCAAGGTGTGGGGGCTTGAAATACCGCCCACTTCTAGTCATATGGTCTACCTCTTCGAGGTACCAGGTGCTGTCTGGTTGGCCACCCGCCCAATCTTCGTCTGTGTGGGCGAGATACAAGTCATCATCTTCCCACCACATCCCATTAGCATCTAACAGGCACCTGTCTGGTTCGGGCATGTTTGCACTCTCAGCATTTTCATTCCACATGCTCACAGCATGTCCTGCTCTCGTGCTTGCAGCACTTTCAACCTCTTCATGGTTCTTTGCTTTTCGGATCCTCTCAGAATCCCACTTCTTTTCTTGTTCCTCCAGCGTTAATTGTTCGGTTTTCAAAATGCCTTGATCCCGAGCGGAATTCTTTGTACCGGCGCTCTCCGGCAATTCGATCTGACTCTCGGCCCTTCCGGCCACAGTTGATACCCTCGCCCCTGCCGGGCCTTGCTCTGATTGAAATTCCACGATGTCTGGCTGATCATCTAACCACCCGACGACTTCTGCTGACTCCTCATATTCGAACCAGTTGATTGATGCATCCCCTGATTCTTGGTCGTTGAAAAACTGGAGGTTGGCGAAGTCCTCCTCCACTATTGCTAGATCATCTGCCACTGATTCAAGTTTGTCCCCCCGGATCATGCACAGTTCAGTCTTCTCTGGCAACCCCACACTCAGCTTAGGCTGGCCCATTGACAAGATATATTCACTCGGATCATAAGCTCTGCCAGCTAAACTCTCAGACTGCTCCACCCCAGACTCAGCAGTTTTGCTCTCCTCGGAAGCCTGCCCCGTTCCATTGTCGGTGGTCACCACCTTTGGCTCAGGTTGGGTTGTGGAGGTGTCCATCATGCACAAGTCAGTGCTATCAGGAAGGATCACCTTTGGCTTGGGTAGGTGGGATGGGGTAATGTAGATACTAGGGTCGTAAGACACGTCCCCAGTTTGGATGAGATTGATTCTTTTGGGTGGATCTTGGTTATGTGCTGGGAGTGGGTTAGTTGTGACGTTGGGTCTCTCGGGAGGTAGAATGATGTTTTTGTCAATGAGGTCTTGAATCTCATGACGCAGCCTGTAACATTGGTCGGTATCATGACCATGCTGCTGGTGGTATTTGCAATATTTGGCTGGGTTGTGGGAAGGGGGGAGTGGATTTGGAGGAGGCCTCGGTTCCAAGGGTTTCAGATGCCCCTTTCTGACTAGAACCCCGAGGACTTTGGACAAAGGCATATGTAGTGGGGAAAAGGTTCGTTGACCCCTGGATTGGTATCTTGAAGCTTGGTTACTGCTCCCAGAAGCATCAGAAAAAGGTGTGGCCGCTGCGGGCCTTGGTTGGGGAGGGGGAGTGGTGGTGACCATACCGACCTCTGAAGTCCTTGTGTTGGCGGAGCCACTCGGGCCCGCATTGTTATTACGGTTGAATGTTCTTCGGGGCTGCTCCCGATCTTGATCGATCAATCCTTGCTTCATCGCATCTTCGATCTGTACCCCCATCTCGTGTAAATCTGAGAAGGTGGGGAAAGGGAGTACGATCATTTTCTGCATTAACTTAGGTTGGAGATTGCGCACAATCATCCGGATTTGATCTTTATCTGTTGGCCTCAAGGTCATCATCGATGCCTTTGCTCTCCACCGAGTTACAAAATCAGAGAAAGTCTCTTTTTGTTCCTGCCTCGTCGTTTCGAGATCACGTGTTGTAATCTCGATCTGAGTATTATATGAATATTGTGCAATGAAGGCCTCGGCTAGCTCATCCCAATTTCTCTTCACATCATCTTCCAATTTTGCGTACCAGATGGCCGCAACCCCTGACAAAGTTCTGCCAAATAAAGAAAGCTTTTGCGGTCGGGTTAGGCCCATCGGCCTCAAGACGTCTGAAAATAGCCGGAGATGGACCATAGGATCCCCTGATCCGTCAAAACGATCAATCTGCGGCATCTTAAATCTGTCCGGCAGTGTCACGGCCACTTCAGTGTAGCCGTCTTCAATATCTGGGATGGCCTTCACCCCCTGTGATTTCTTGAAGAGCTTTTCCAATTTGCTCAATTTCAGAGCTGTCTGGTCTACCTCGAACTCAAATGGAGAGTCCGGGTGATTAGGTATAAGATTCTTGGACAGTTGCGGTGGAAGTGGGGGCGGAATCAGCCCCGTTGGAAGACTCGTGTCCTCTTGAGTGTTTTGGAAATTTGGCGGAGCGTTCTGTGGATTTGGGGGGGTATTCTGGGTGTTCTGGGTATTCTGAGGATTTGGAGGGGCATTCTGAGGATTTAGCAGGGTATTCTGGCCAGTGGGTGCCTGCTCAGGCAGTGGAGCCGCTGGTGGAGGGGGAATCTGATGCGTCCCTAGTGGAGGAGGGACCTGGTGTGAAGCAGATGCTGCATTCTGCTGTTGTAATCTGGTGATCAGCTCAGACTGCTGGGCCATGACAGCGGCCTGCTGTTTAGAAAATTCCGCCTGGCGGATAGCATCATCTTGCATCTGTTTCATGCTCTCATTCATCTGGCGCATCATCGCCTCCATCCCTGATGTATCCTGATGTTCCATCTGAGTAACTGGCAAGTGTATCTCTATAGCGGAAATAGCAACCTCAGTTCGACTGTCTGTTGCCAAAGTAGACTGCTGTACCAGTAATCTGTGATCTGATGGACTGCGTTTCCTCGGCCTCCTTCTGATAACCGGGGGTAGTGAATGGAACACCGGATGTCCGTCAACTAGATCCTCGGATCGAGTAAGTCGGCGACCTCGTGTCCAAAATGCTTGGGGAATATCTGATGGTTCGGAAGCAATTGTGCCACAAACTGCCCTAACAAAAGATAAATAAAACGAAAAGGAAATAAATAACCAGAAAAACGGGCAGCATAACAGCTCAAATTAAATATACACAACACACAGTCGGGCATACAACACGCAGTTGATAAGCTGGAAATATACTGTCCTCAACCACTGATCACTGTTCCTGTATCACTGTTCCCTAAAACTGAATCGGATATCCGCAGACAACTGATTCTCAGATACTGATTGATGCCCTCAGGCCTGATACTTAATCTCAAAAACAGATGCCCGCAGGACTGATATCCAAACTCATAAACTGATGCCCGCAGGCCTGATGTGACTCATAAACTGATACATGCATTCCCTGTAGAGACGCACTCTAGCAAGCACATAACAGATAAGTGAGAGCCAAAACACCCCTATGTTGGGGTAGGGTTTCCCTGTCCTATTTTGTCAGGAACTAGGGCTTCACTACGCACACAACGGCTTCAAACAACCTATAAACGGGTAAGCAACCTGTCCTAGTTTGGAATGGTCACTATGGATCCGAATATGCACTAGGTCGAATGGTCAAAAAGGGTGCCCCGGTAAAACCGGGGTTTGTGTTCCCATGCTGTCAGAGCCCAGAGCCGATCAGCCTTATGGACATGACTTGACAAGACAAGCCTCCGGCAAATCGTTCGGGAATGGCATATGGCAAACACGGTGTCCTAGGCGCACCAATGCAAATGCAATGCAAAGAAACACACAAGTGTAGTCAAAATCAGATATCATGAGTTCGAGTCAAGTTCTCTAATTCCCCAGCAGAGTCGCCAGAAACTGTAACAAGCCCGCGAGGGACCTCGCTACAGTTCGGACTCGATTTGTGCCACGGTTCTAAATCTCGAACCAAAGAGTCCAAATCCGGCAAATCGTTTTTGAAAACAGATTTTTGAAAGAAGTGCCAAACATGGACTGCTTTGCCAGATACAGAGTCGCCACCTAAATATTTTTTAAATGGGAAATTTAGGAAACCCTAATTCGGTGCCAAAGGCCACGTGTCCGTCATCACCAAAGTTGGCTCGGGAACTTGGGTACGATTGGGGAAGGTCACATCGTGAGCACCCCCGCTCGCCCGGTCAAAGACCGGCCTCTACTAACCATGATATCTGTTTTTGAAAACTTTGTATGTTCTTATTCCGGTTATTAGCCTAGGTTACTATGTGATGCTCGCAGCAAACAAGTATAGACTGGGCCGTCTGAATTGGAACAAAACATTTCATGTTTGTTTGTTTGAAAATGGTGTGATGGTGCTACCCGCAGGTAGGCTAAAATGCGGATTTGCCACCCTCAAGTGGGCTTAGAAAACAGTGATATTGCCACTATCTAGTGGGCTTAAAACAAACAGTCAATGCATTGTTCCAATCCAAATAACTCAACCTCCACCCACAGGCATTCAGGCAGTTGTATCACATAAGCAATTAGCCTCATGGTAAGCATGCTATTCATGGCAACACTCACACGCATGCAAGGATGCTAAAGCATAAAACTTACCGAGTACTCCAAGCCAAAACAAAAGCTGATTAGAAATCATGCATGATCCTAAATATGCTGAAATGCCTAATGCAACACATGCAAGATGCAACTATAGCAGGCTCGGCTATTCTAAACATGGCATATGGAATGCTACAGCTAACATGTATTCAACTTGGAATTGAAATACAAATGCAGTTTGTATGATGCGCCGAGCCCGGTGCGTGCAAAAACAGATGAATGATGCAAACATGCTGTCATACTGTATGCTAATTGAAATATGCCCTATATCTAACCATTGTAAGCAGGTAAATAAAAGGGAGAAAGACGTGGGGTTGGAAGACATACATCACACTCACACACCCTTATTACAATTATGCCCTCACGCAGAGGGTCCGAATAAAAGAATAGTACAGTCCGAAATAAAAGAATAATACAGTCCAAAATAATAATACAAATTTCTAATTAATTAACAGATTGAACTAGGAAAGCTGTAAAGCTGGCATGCAAGCCAGGGACTGCCTTGCTTCTGATGAACGATGTATGTTTGGGCTGCTTTGCGCGGAAATCCACTGGGATGCCCCGATTAGCCTCTGTTCGCAATGTTTCTCGAAATGCGTGCCAGACTCCGGAAAGTTGCTGATTCTTCATTTTGCTGCAACCGAGAGCAGGAAAGGGGCATAGCAATGTATTTCATAAATATATGCATGCCTCGATCCTCGTGCCACCAATCACGCATCTCGATGCATGATGGCCGAGTAGTCGGATTGCACAACTCAATATAGGATGAATGCATGTGAATGTTACAATAAAACCTAACTCCATCATGGATAATCCGGAGTGTCGGTGACTTGGGAATTGAGACCCGTTCCGTCACTCGGAGTACGAAACGTGCCTCGTTTCCCGTGCCCGGGCTAACTCCTATCCCGAACACTACGCAATATGCATGATATGCATGAAATGCAGCTAAGATACAACCTAGTATGCACAATGCAGATAAAAACGAGGTGCCTCGAAATGCGTGCACACATGCATGCAAACTGAGAAAATTCATGAATGCAATCTAAGATACAACCTGGTATGCACTATACTGGGAAAATGAGATGAAAACGAGATGCCTCAAAAAGCATGCACGCGGGCACGCAAACCGAGGCGATGATGTGAGATGCAAATCGGATAAAACCGAAGTGCCTCGAAATGCGTGCACACGGGCACGCAAACCGAAGCAATGATAAAATGGGATGGAAATGCATATTGGGCTTATACTCACATGAGTGGACCTCAGCCGCACTCACATCAGATGCCGTCGGATAAAACGGAGGTGCCTCGAAGTGCGTGCACACATGCACGCAAACCGAGGCATGGCCCGAAGGCGTGAAATGGCACGGGAAATGATGTGCAAGCATGCAAACCAAATTTCAGCACCTAAATGAAGGGGAAAACAGCCCCGAAATGATACGAAATGACAACCAATGCATGAAATCATCCCGAAATGCGATATTAAGCCCCCGAAATGGCCTACAGCTATGCTAAACATGCAAAATTGGCACATGAAAGAAAAAACAGTAGCAAGACAGTCCCAAAAATAACATTTTTTCAGTACAAAACAAGGCTAAATAGCAACCACAAGTATGGCAAAAATAGCATGCAAAAATGGGGAAAAAGAGGAGAATTACAAAGCAAGTGGTATCTACTATGCTCAAACTGGAAAACACAGTTCTACAACATTAAAGAGGAGCCAAAAATATGCATATTTACAGTGAATGACAACCCCAAAATCAGTATGTAGATATGCTCAAAATAGCATGCAATATATGGACCAAAAGAAGGCTATAATGATAGGTCATGCATGGAAGCACCAAAAAACTTTGGACCCTTAACAAAACATGAAGAATGAGCCAAAATAAGACATTTTCTAAGTCTGATGAAGGCTGAAAACAGAAGCTAAGCAAGCTTAACAAAGCATGCAAAATAATGATAGAACACGAATTCAAAGACAGTGACATGTAGAGCATGAAAACCAGGTTGAGCCCTTATTCAATGTTGAAGAGGGGCTCAAAATAAGCACAACATCAGTTCATGAGATGCTCCAAATCAGATCACAAATAGGCCAAATAAATCATGCAATTTTACGGTAAATTTGAAGAATTGTAAAGCAAGTGCATGATAGAATCACCAAACATGGTTGAGCCCTTCTTCAATGTTGAAGAGGGGCTCAAAATAGGCCCACTAACAGTTTATATCAAGCTCGAAAATGGATCACTCAAAAGCCAAATAAAGCATGCAAAATAATGGCATAAAGAGTGATATTGAAACAAGTGTATCATAGAAGCAACAAACAAGGTTTAGCCCTTCTACAATGTTGTAGAGGGGCTCAAAATGAGCCTAAAACCAGTAGGGGTCGGAGCCCAAAACAGTAGGCAAGTGGGGTAGAAATAGGAAGCAAGAAAATGGCACAAAAGATTGAATTTGAGGTTTACCTTTGGAGATCCAATTGTTGCTACCTCTTGGCTTGAATTTGTTGCTTCTTGGCCCTTGGAGAACCTTCCTTTGCTGCTGGAATGGTAATGGTGATGGTGAGGCTTAGGGTTGATGAAGAGAAGAGCTAGAATCTTGAAGGTTTTTTGGATTTTTGGCTATGGAAATGAAGGATTTGGGAGAGAGGCTTCTAAGATGAAATCTTGTAACCCTAGGGAAGGAGTTGTCCAACCCCTTAAATAGGCAAGAAAGGGTGTAAAAGGGGAGGGAAATGCATCCAAGCTTTCCCTCCCAAAATATCTCCCGGAGGGGTGAGATATTTTAAAAAGCAGCTGGACAGCTGTAAAGGGCTGGAAAGCAGAAAGCTGGCCGGCCAGGTAACTTTCTGGAAGGTGGCCGGCCGGCCACCCCAACTGGTAGGCCAGCCACTCCCCCTGGCCGGCCGGCCATGGCCCAAAAATGAAGTCAAAAATTTCTGGCCGACCACCATGGTTTAGGGTCCTCCCAAGTGTGTAGAATAAGGCCCCAGGGTTGGAATCTGGCAACACTGAAACAAGAGTCACAACATAGAACTTGAAGGAGAGGCTCAAAAATGAAATTCACAATTACTGGCCGACCACCACTTTTTGGTGTCCTCCCATGTGTGTAGAACAGGGATCCAAGGTTGGAATTTGGCAACATTGAAACAGGATTCACAACATTGCATTTGAAAAAGAGGCTCAAAAATGAAAATCTGAATTACTGGCCGACCAGGACTTTTTAGTGTCCTCCCATGTGCCCTCATCACAAATATGTAGCTTTGGTTGGAAGAAAATACCCCTAGGGTGTTCAACATTAGCCCGGAAGTGAGAAAAACGGGCTCCGGAGGAGCGAAACTGGTTTTCTGAGACAATTGTTGACCTTCCACCCTCCGGTGATCTTTCTGATGTCAAAACAGAGGTACCTGCCAAAAATCGGAGAAAACCGATGCAAAATGAATGCTCGGGGCCAAAACCGGGCAATTCGGGGTCCCGAAAACCGGCTGTAAGCACCGGAAGTGGTGTTTGGCCATGAAGTGGGTACCAGAGGCCCCAGTGTCCCTCGGAATGATAAAACAGAGGCACTTGCCAAAAACCGGAGAAATCGGAGATGGTTGGGCGGTCCCGAACCGAGGCACACGGCCTGACGGCTCCGAAAACCGGGAACCGGGCTCCGAAATGGGCAAAATGGCCTACGGCCACGAAAAGTAGCTCACGGCCACTGGGAGATAGTCTACGGGACCATTCCCTCCCATCAGGAAAGAAAACAGAGAAAACCGAGTCTGGTTCGCAAACCGAGACAAGGCACAGAAGAGAGTTCGGAAGCCCGGAGGTAGGGCGCACGGCCGCGACTCTGAGACTTCTGAACGAGCACGATATGCAACACCACCGAGCGCTCAATCGGTGACGTCTGAGTCTTAAGGTCGGTCAAAAATGGGGTGTCTACACTACGCCAACGGCGTGAACAATATCCGACCTTGTACAAACCATGGCGTACATCAAAGAACCAACTGCTGAAGCATAAGGAACTTTCAACATCTCTTTCTTGTCTTTCTCACTTGTAGGACATTGATTCAGACTAAGCTTGAAGTGACCTGCAAGTGGACAACCAACCGGCTTTGCCTTATTCATGTTGAACCTCTCAAGAACTTTCTCAATGTAGCTTTCTTGAGACAACCAAATCAGTCCCTCTTTGCGATCACGAACAATTTTCATACCAAGAATTTGCTTTGCTGGCCCCAAATCTTTCATAACAAAAGACTTGCTCAACTCCAATTTCAACCTGTTTATCATGGTAGAATCTTGACCAACAAGTAACATGTCATCAACGTAAAGCAAAAGAATAATAAATTTACCATCCGGAAAATTTTTCACAAACACACAATGGTCTGAAGTGGTTTTAGAAAAATCATTATTCATCATGAAAGAGTCAAATTTTTTGTACCGTTGCCGCGGGGCTTGCTTGAGGCCATACAAACTTTTCTTCAATTTGCAAACAAATTTCTCTTTCCCTTTCTCTATAAAACCTTCTGGTTGCTCCATGTAAATTTCTTCTTCAAGATCACCGTGAAGAAATGCGGTCTTCACATCAAGTTGCTCAACTTCAAGGTTCATACTTGCAGCCATGCCAAGTACAACTCGAATAGAAGACATCTTCACAACCGGCGAGAAAATCTCATCAAAGTCAATACCTTTCTTTTGCTCAAAGCCTTTCACAACAAGACGTGCCTTGTACCTCAAATTCTTGCCATCATTCTTCAATTTGAAGACCCACTTATTTTTTAGAATTTTCCTCCCCTTAGGCAACTTCACTAAATCATAGGTGTGATTTTCAAGTAAGGAGTTCATCTCCTCTTCCATGGCCTTTTTCCAATCACTTTTCTTTGTATGCTCAATTGCTTCTTGGTAGCTCTCGGGCTCCCCTTGATCAGAAATCAACACAAACTCATTAGGAGGATACTTTCTTGAAGGTTGCCGGTCCCTTGTAGATTTTCTTAACTCAAGTTGTGGTGGTGGTTCTTGAGTTGCATGCTCTTCCTCAATTTCTGGCTCAACTTCATTAGAATTAGCATCATCCTCTACATCTTCAATGGGTGGCTGCACATCTCCCCCATTTTTATCATCAATTGAAGATGAAGGAGATGGATCCATGTCAATGAGATCACTACTTTTTGGCTTCGGTTGATTACCTTTGCCAAAGTCTTCAATTGTTTGGTCTTCAAGAAACATAACATCACGGCTTCGAATGACTTTCTTGTCGACCGGATCCCACAATCTACACCCGAATTCATCACACCCATAGCCAAGAAAAATACATTGTCTTGACTTACTATCAAGCTTGGACCTCTCATCCTTTAGAATGTAAACAAAAGCTCGACAACCAAACACTCTCAAGTGTTCATAAGACACATCTTTAGCGGTCCAAACTCTTTTTGGAACATCACCATTCAAAGGATAGGAATGAGACAAATTGATCACGTCAACCGCTGTCTTCATTGCCTCACCCCAAAAGGATCTTGGCAATTTAGCTTGTGAAAGCAAACACCTTGTTCTTTTCACAATGGTGCGGTTCATCCTCTCAGCAATGCCATTTTGTTGAGGAGTCTTCTTAACTGTCTTTTGGTGCCGAATACCTTGGCTGCGACAATACTCATCAAATGGCCCAATGTATTTGCCACCATTGTCTGATCGGATGCACTTCAATTTCTGCTCTGTTTCTCTTTCAACCATGGCCTAAAAATGCTTAAATACTTCTAGAACTTGATCTTTAGTTTTTAGTAGAAAAACCCAAACTTTCCTTGAATAAACATCAATGAAAGTAACAAAATAAAGTGCACCACTATGTGTTCTAACTTTCAAAGGACCACAAACATCCGAATGAATCAACTCCAAAACATTTTCTTTTCTAGAAGTAACATTTTTCTGAAAAGAAACTCTATGTTGTTTACCCGCCAAACAATGAACACAAGTTTTAAGATGTGTACCTTTCAAACCGGGTAGAAGCTCTTTCTTGAACAAAACTTGTAGCCCCTTTTCACTCATATGCCCAAGCCGCTTGTGCCACAATTCGGTAGAAGTATCATCTTCAAGTGCATTGACAACACCTTTACAAATTTTCCTTGCATCGAGTAAAGTGTATGAGTCTTCTTGTACTTAACCACCATCAAAGAACCCTTTGTGAGCTTCCATATTCCATCACCAAATTTGTTGTTGAAGCCTTCATTATCTAGCTTCCCAGTAGAGATCAAATTGAGGTGAATGTCGAGAACATGCCTCATATCTTTAAGCAACAACTTGCAGCCCAAATTTGTTTCCAAGCAAACATCACACATGCCAATAATCTTGGACAAACCTTCATTACCCATTCGAACAAAACCATAATCTCCTTTGGTGTAAATAGTGAAGAAATTAACTCGAGAAGTCACATAAAAAGAAGCACCGGAATCAATCACCCAATTACTCTCTTGGCCCACAAAATTGATACAATCATCTTCACAAACGACCATGAGATCATCGGTAGTAACTGTCGTTGTGTCTTCTTGCTTCTTATCCACACTTTTTTCACGTCTTTTCTCCTTGTTCTTGAGCTTTCGGTATTCCCGCTTCATGTGCCCTTTCTCATGGCAATAATAGCATTCAATGTCTTTCTTTGAAAAAGAATCATCTTTTGATTTGTCACGGCTTTGATCACGACCATGAGGAGTCTTACTTCTCCCCCTTGTTTTGCTTCGGCCTCTCACAACAAATGCTTCTGAATGAGAGGAACCCGCTGATTTTCTTCTAGTTTCTTCATTCAACAAGCTACTAGTGACTTGGTCCATTGTGACAACTCCATCAGGCACCGAATTACTAACTGTCACAACCAAAGTCTCCCAACTTTCGAGCAAAGAACTAAGTAGCATCAAAGCCTGCAACTCATCATCAAAAATAATTTTTATAGAAGCAAGTTGGTTAACAATATTCTTTATTTCATTCAGATGTTCTGAAATAGGGCTGCCCTCTTTATATTTTAAATTAACCAACTTACGAAACAAAAAAGCTTTATTTGTGGCTGATTTCCTATCGTAAAGGCCTTGTAATTTTTTCCATAAATCATGTGCTGAAGTTTCAGTAGTAACATGATGAAACACACTGTCATCAATCCATCGACGGATAACACCAACGGCTTTTCGATTAAGCCTCTTCCACTCATCATCTTTCATATCATCAGGTTTGTCACTATCTCCCTCAATAGGCCCATATAAATCTTTACAAAATAATAGGTCCTCCATTTTAGTTTTCTAAGTTACCCAATTGCTTCCATTGAAGCTAGACATACGACCCACATTCCCCTCCATTGATTTACACAAATAAATAAATCCCAATAAATCGTAGGCTCTGATACCAGTTGTTAGGGAAAATATGTGATTCCCCACAAGTAAATCAATCAATGCGAATAAAAACTAATGCGGAAAAATTAAATCAAAGGCAACACAAGAATTTTTACGTGGTTCCCTCAATGTGAGGTACGTCCACGGGATCGAAATCCGATTCCACTATCAACCAAAAAGTTTCCAAACGATTACAAATAAGACACGAATAATCTCACAAAATCACCCTTAGGTGAATTCCAAATAATCACAAATAAACAAGAGGAAAGACATCGCCAAATAGATGAACAAAAATCTTCAAAACCAAAGTTGAAGAAGATCCAAAATAACGAACCAAATCAACACCGAAAACGAAGCAAAGAACCAGCCAAATTAATACCACTTTTCACACACCCAAATAATTGATTCCAACAAAGTGGAGTGTGTGTAGCAGCCGTTCTCAACTTCGGGATGAGCAAAAACAATACCTAAAATATTGTAAATCTAGGGTTTATTATCAAAATCTTAGTTGTTTCCAAACTGAATTGACTCTCCACTAAATTAGATATAATATATAAAAATATATTATAACTAATACTAAACCAAATTAAAACTCTTTTAATAAATCATTGGGTCCCATACTCCAATAAGAAGTTATACCCAACAGTTTTCTTATCTTTCCTTTGATGGTGTAAGTGATTTTTTTGGATGGATTCCTCTCCTTATAAGTGCCGCTTGGCTATTTTAATGGATATTCCTCTTCTGATCAAAAAAGTTAATTTTTTTAAAGGGCTCAATAAGGGTGATGCCCAAATCACACACGTGACATTGGCATGCATGATTATAGCTGTCAAATGGTGAATCTAATCATTAATTATTTTGTTAAAATAGTGAATCGTATCAAATCCTATATCATAAGATTTATTTTATTTAATATAATATATAATGTTTAAAATAAAATAAATATTAATATAATTAAGGATGCAAAAATCATAAATTTAATTTCTAAACTTGTGTGGCACTCACTCCAAACACTAAACTCTTAAGGCTACAAGGATACTCATTTTTTGTTGGACGAAATGTGCGTTTTGTTTATTTTGTATTTAAAAAACTCCAAAATCTCATAATTTGAGTTCTATAAATCTTTTTTTTAATAAAATTGTTATTTCTAAATTTGTTTGTTTAAACAGTTTCATGGTTTATTTTCACAAAAACAGAGAGGTTGTTTTCTGCTTTAAATTTGAATTTTTTTTCGCTTAAATCATGAAATATAAAAAGACCTATTTATTCTTTCTTTTTTTCTTTTAATTTTTAACCTCATACTTTTTTTGAAAATAACGTCATATTGATCTTTCTTTAAAAATCTCGAAAAAAATGATTTCAAAAATATTAATTTTAATAAAAACAAATTTGTAAAACTCAAATTATAGAATTTTAATTTTTAGCCAAAAAAACGCACAATAGGCAAAATTGTAAAAAATTGTCCTTCCCGGCACATGTTTGGGTTTACCAACTAAAAAGTGCCATCGAAGTTTGGATTTTTTTTTTATTATCAGCCAAAATATTTTTATTAATGATAATCAATGTACATATAAAACATTGAAGAAAAGACTCCATGTGGTGAGCTTGGACTTATGTTTCAAAATATTCGATGTGGTGAACTTTTTACTAATTTTTTCTAGAGTAATGCTAGGGAGCTCGAAAATGAGCTCCCCCGAATCCCCCTAATTTTTTTTTTTTTTTTTTTTTTTTTTTTTTTTTTTTTTTCAGAAGCAGAGAAGCAGAAGTGAAAAGAAGGAAGGAGGAGGAGGAGGAGGACTGGAAGGGGCCATAACCACAAGGGAAGGAGGAGGCGGAGGCGGGGCCGGAGCTGCGATGAGCTGACGGGCTGCGACGGGCGACGGGCTGTTGCTGTGACGAACGGGCTGCGACGAGCTGACGATCGGCGATCGGAGCTGCTGCTCCGACGACGACGGTCGGAGCTGCTGCTCCCCTCTCTTCTCTCCCTCTCCCTCTTTCTCTTCCTCTCCTTCCCTCTCCCTCTCCCTCTGTCTCAGACTCGTTGAAGAAGAAGAAGAAAAAGGAAAAGAAAAAAAAAGAATGCCCAAAACGACGTCGTTTTGGGCATTCGGGGGATTAGGGAGGAGAAATTCGAGCGACGTAGCTTTATTCTTTTTTCTATAACTAAATTGTACATATATATTCATAAAAATTACTCATATCAATATAATTAGTATTTTTTTTTTATTTTTTTATTTTTTTATTTTTTTTTAATGTGTAAACAAGGGCATTTGGTATAATAGTTGTATAGCACCAATTCGTGGTTTGAAGTTGCGGTTTCAACTCCTATGATAAAAAGTTTAAATTCTTTGTGTCGTGGTGTTTACTTTTCGCTCACTATGGGAAGTTGTATGTAGGTAATAATGATTGGACAACCTAAAGTTCAACTATACAAATTGAATTGTTTACTTCAAACTCATATCAATTCATATGAAATCGCGAGGCATGAAATTCTAACAACGATGTGCATGTCATCTAAAAAGAGAAAAGGGTTTGACAATTTAGTTCTCTTTACTCATTAAAATATAGTAATAAATTAGAAATGAAAAATTAGTTATTACTAGATAAGTTGGGTTAACTGTGAGTCATAAAATTCTAACAATGATGTGCATAGGGATTGACAATTTAGTTCCTTTTGCTCATTAGAATTAGAGTAATATTAAAGATTATGAAAAAAATATCATAAAATAATTTATGAAGAATTTTTATCGTTTGATTGGTGTGTAGTGTTTTATTGTATGTATAATCAAAATGTGAGGAATCTTCCTGAAACATTTCATTTTTTTTTTTAATAATTCCTAACATTACTCTTAAAATTATAATAATAAATCAAAAGTGAGAAATCAATTATCACTAGAATTGTTGAGTCGACAATCCACTAGTGCACAATTTTATTTTTTAATCTCTTGGCTAGGTCATAAAGTGGAGATTATAACATAACAAAAAAGCTTATTCTCTCTTTTTATCACGTAGGATTGAGAGAGCTTTGAAAGAGATTAAGCTAATAAGCTGCAAAAAGAAGAAAAATTATCCAAATATGCAAAGCTTGCTTTAGACTAGACTCCCCTTGGCTTAAGCACAGCTCGACATTTTAATTGGATCATCTTTCAAATTCCTCATCAGGATGAAGTGTAATAAAGTTTTGTTTATTATCACAAAGAGAAGATTAGATAATTAAACATTTAAAATATTCTTAATTAACAATTAGGCTAACATAATATGTAGGGGTGTTCACGGGTCGGTTCGGGTTGGGTTTAGTCTCAATCCGTCAGTCAACCGAACGTAGTCGGGTTTGCAATTAGTGAAACTCCTTTCGAACCATTTGACTTTTGAAATCGACCGAGCATTTGTTCTATTTGTTGGATCGGTTGCGGTCGAGTTAAGCGGGTTTGACAGATATAATGTTGGGACTATTTTAATATAAATCAACTGTTAAAAAAAGTTGAAAACCCTAAATCAAAACATAAACAAATAAAATAAATAAATAAAATTTAAAACCCTAAATGAAATATGAAAATATGAAATAAGTACAAACCCTAAATCAACCATCATCAATTCAAAAGATTTTAAACCAATTAATCAAAATATGAAACTATTAACAAACAAAAAGGTAAAAAAAATCAGGATGAAAAGTCCTAAGAAAGATACCTCAAATATCTGGAAGATTAAACCCCTCCTCTAGGGTTAAAGATTAACAATGTCTCATTTATGCTTCAAACTAGGTAGCAGATTGAAGAAAGAACTTAAGGGAGAACTAACGAGATTGAACCAAATGGCGATTGAAGATGATTGAGGAGAGAGGGAGAGAGTAGAGAGAGGCAGGCAAAGAGTCTTCGTATCCTCTACTGCTCTGCTGTTAGGTTTTTTAAAAATATGAAAGAGTGTATCAGTATTGTAAGTACCAAGTGTTCGAAAATATGAGAGAGAGTAATTTATTTATTTTTAGTATTGTAAAGTACCAATTGTTTGCAAATATGAGAGAGAGAGTCTATTCTCAAAAGTCATATCATCACGTGATATAGGCATAGAGTCATCATTCAAATATTGCAATCTCAAAAGTTTGAAATTAAATGCATAGTTCACAGGTGAATGGCTGAAGAAAGCTAATATGTAAGCCATTTTTGGTCGAGTCGGTTTTGATGGCTAATTATACATTAAATCCGTTGCTGACCGCGGATTCAGTAATTTTCCTAAATTAGAACTGTTGCCGACCCAAAAGCATTTCGAAACCATATGTGGTGATGCGGGCCAAGTCGGGCCGAATCGGTTTCATCAGGCACGCAGTTTGTATGAGCAGCCCTAAATATGTACAAAGAAGGGGACCCACAAGCTTCAAATGACAAAAGATTCTTCAATTATAAATTTATTTATTTATTTATATTTTTTTTTTCAAATTTGGGCTCTGAGTTTAGGTAGGTATGTTTACTAATTTAGAAGTATATATCATTCTGATCATCTATGTTTCTGAAAAGTTGAAGTTGTCTCCAGTTTAGATGATATTTTTTTATAAAACATATAATAGTTTGAATTTTGCCCATCTATCTACAAATCTAATTTTAGATGTAAACAAAAAAATTCAACTAAATATCTAATGAATTAATGAGTCGACAAGATCTAAACATTTAATTTACCAAAAAAAAATACTGAGTGACACAATCTAAACAATTAATATTTTTCCACACATAATCATATGGACCCAAAAAAAAATCATACGGACCAAAAAGCTAGCATTTGTTGAGCATACCATTGGATACTACTAATTGGATCAAAGGATGGGCCGATAGCCCTAGAGCTTTTTTTTCTTTCTTGTCTCCTTTTGTGGGTTTCATTTATTATACACTTTCGGCTCAATTAAAAGCCTTACTAACAAAATCCTATAGTATGAGATCACATTCACATTCTGAGTTGTAGATTTTAAGCCCATTTTATACATTCCAATGCATCAACAAACAAAAATAGACTAGAAAAATTTTGTTTGAAATTTTTTTTTTGGTCATACGATAGGATGTTAGGAGTTCGTAAGTTAGATCATAACGAAAGGGTTACAGTCGCTTTATTGACTCGAACTCTGTATTTATGACCATCTCACTATGTTAAAGAGACATCTACGTAGATCACTAGACCACCTACCCTGTCTCATTTTGTTCAAATAAAAAGACAAAAAGTTTTACTTCTACCTCATTTCACAATTTTCTTCTGTTCTCCTTTTTCTTGATAAATTCAAATTTCAAACACAGCTTTAGTATTTCAATGCGTCTAGTGAAAAAGGCTCATTTGGGAATTGACTATTTGATTTTTTATAAAAAGATATGTACAAAAATAGAAAGAGTAATTTAGCAACTTATAGACCATGTTATCCACTCCCCAACTAAGGCTCTGAGAAAAGATGGAAATAGAAAAGGGAAGAGAAATGTATAATGAAAGCCGTTCATGTGGTTTGCTATCTGGGCCGGCTTATGTATAAAGCGACTGTGGTCGTTTTAGGCCTCTAATTTAAAGGTTCGAGGCTCAAACTCTATTTGTTCAAGGCCTAAAAAGAAATACCCTGCATTCATCAGAAAAAAATTATTCATCCTCCTGGGATCCAAAAAGAGAAAAAAATATTTTAAAAAAAATCATTGCAAATGTGCCAAAAGCCAAAAATATTATAAAATATTCAATAAATCAACCCTTTCAACATAGTGTTAATGGACTCATTGGAAAATTTTTTTAAAAAAATAAGACTTATTTCATATGTTTCTTAAAAAAATTATTTCAAATAAGATGATTGTAACTCAAATAAAATAATGTTATTTTCGGACACGCCAAACACCCCCTTAATTTGTTATTAATCTAAGTTCACCCTAAAAAAATTGTACCACGTTTTCTTATTATCCCACTAACAAAAAGGAACCATGCCCCATTTAAGCCTAAGAATGACACCAAAGCCAAATGAAACAGAATGTACAATCTGAGACAAGCTGAGCCTACTCTTTTCATTAATTCCTATTAACCTTATAATGTACTGAGAGAAAGAAAACATTGATCCACATACTCTTTCACTACCTACTCAGTTATTATGAAAATTTGCAAGACAAAATGAGATGTAATTATTTTAGAGCAAAATATTATATAGCACTCAAACAGACTCTCAATGATGGGAAGTCTAAAAATTATGCTGTTTGGTAGTGGAGAAAATGTGAGAATTAGAGAAAAGGATGTTTGGTGGGGAGAAAACCACAGATAAAGCCACAAAAAAAGAAAGAAAAAAAAAAAAGTGGCTTTGGAAGTTTGGAAATCATAAATTTAGAAGGTAAAAAAATAGTGACTTTGGAAGCTAGCAAAAAAGATGCTGTTTGGTGGGGAAGAAAAAGATAAAAAGGGCTGTTTGGTGGCATAGCAAAAGAGACAGTGACTTTGGAAGCTACTCTTCCATTTATCAGAGCCAGGTTTCGATCCTGGGACCTGTGGGTTATGGGCCCACCACGCTTCCGCTGCGCCACTCTGATTTGTTGACATATAATGTGTGTTATACATATATATAGTATATGTAAATGTGTTGTGCAAAAAGGTTGGTTGGTTTGTTTGGTTCTGTATGTATCTGTAACTAGAAGAAAAACCCACATTAGTTTTATGGGATTGATCGATCAATCTGCTATCAACAATCAATCAAAGCTTTATCGATCGTCTTGGTTCAGGCTTCAATGTCGCTTTTGAATCAACTCTTCAACAGAGGCCTCCTTGGCGCAAAATGGTCAGTTTAATCTTCCTCTGCTATAAGAGACCCAATTCCCCTTTTCTGATTCAGATCTCAATTCCATTTACTTCACTGTAATTGATAGAGAAGATCTCTATGTTTGGTTTGTTAATTTTCCTTCTATTTCATCTAATACCTAACATTGAATTCCTAGTGTGATTATAATTTCAATTGTTGTTCTTGATTTTTAGAAAATTCTGCATATACCCATTTGCGTGCCTGTTTGGTGCAGCTTAAAAGCTGCTTATTTCAGCTTTCAGCTTAATTTAAGCTATTTTGATGTATTAGCTTATAGCTTATAGCTTTTTGGAAGTCAGAAATCAGCTTATTCTTTGAGTGGGCAGGAGATTCTTAATTTATAAGTCAGAAATCAGCTTATGTTCATAGTTATAAGCTGATGTTCATAGTTATAAGCTATAAGCTGTTTAGGCATAAGTTATAAGTACTTTCCCACAGCTCTACCAAATAGGGCCTACGTTTTGATTAATTGTAAGCAAAGCAGATGCACTGTGCTGAATTTCTTGTACCCAATTGCTTTTTCTATCTCTTATATTTGTAGATTTTCTATAGTTGCAACTATGCTGTTTCTTGTAATAAAGTCATGATTTTTAACATGATTGTTGCTATTCATGTTAATTTTGTATTGGTCAGTTTCACAGTTGAATGAATTTATAAAAGTTCATTTTTTTCTCTGCTGAAAATTTTTATTTTGGTGACTTGTTTTGTAGTAAAACATGCTTGAACTTGGCAATCTCACGCATGAAATTGCTGCAAAACAAGAGAGACGGGCAGCTCAAACTTATGCGCAAAGAGATAGCCCAGTTTCTGCAGGCTGGCCAAGAAACCATAGCTCGAATCCGAGTGCATTTTTTATTCACTCTTATTTATTTCACTTTCCAAATTGTATAATTGCTGTCTTACTCATTATGTGTATATGTTTTTAGGTGGAGCATATTATACGAGAACAAAACATATGGGCTGCATATGAAATCTTGGAGATGTTCTGTGAATTCGTTCTTGTACGTGTTCCCATTCTTGAAAGCCAGAGGTAATTCAATTAATCGATACACCTGATTTTAATATCAAAGAATTTTTTTGATATGCTTGCTCTACCTTGGGCCTCAATATATCTCGGAACATTTGTTACAAACAATCTTTAAAAGTCAGTATTTGCTTGCTTGTACTCCTTTTATGAAATAGTCACCTGAGCACATAAAATGGTTTTTTGATCTTGTTTTTATATTTCTATATTATGTTTTTAAGCAATTTGAGGAATACTTTTGTAAGGCATCTTGTATTTCTGTTGTAATTCAGCATTGTAGTGTATGCCATTAACTTATGTTAATTTTTAGGCGGCTATGAAATATCACAATTTCATATTCAAGCCCAATTCTTATATTTAGTTAGTTATATTCTATGCAATTTAAATGACATCTCCATTTTAAACAAATTCCTTATATTTCATTTTTCTTTGGTTTGAGTATTGCTTGTGATGTAGCAAGAATTACCATCTTCTTAACCATCTTCATGAAGTTGGTAAGAATACATTATTTGTTGTGATGATTGAAGACTTCAATGTAGAAGGAAGTGACTTCAACAAATAATGTGGCTTTCTTTAAGATGTAATCCACCTCCGCCGATTTTGTTAAAATTAGTGCACAAACTGGTTTTAGGAAATTGGCTTCAACTATGTCTTGCTCTAATAAAAAGAAATTACCAAACAACTCTTTTTTATTTTATAAGTTTGATAAAAGCATGATTTCTGCTTTTTATGACAAACAGAATAATTATGAGATTTGACAAAGAAAAGCGGGAGAGGGGGAGAGGAGAGAGGATTCTAAGTCCAAATGAAAAGGGTTTCAAATGCTGAAATGTGAAATTGTTGGAGGGAGAGCACTTCAAATCTCTTGCCAATACTTCTATTCTGTTTTGTTGTGTTTCCAAAAGAGTACTTCTAACTACCACTGCCATTTGAATTGTGACTGTTAGATCATGCATCTTCATAAGTCAACAGTTTAGATCACATCTATTTATGTATCTTTCTTATAGGTACATCCTTTAGTGATAAGATGTGACTTTTTACGTTGCATCCCCACAAATTTCAATTATTTTGTTTTGCAAGAATAACCATTCAGATTTCCCTATTTCAATAGCCATGAATCTTGATTCCATCTAATTATTGATTTTGATGATCTTTATTATTTTTGTCATGATTAATGGATATGATCTCATCATTAGAAGAATAAAGATGCCTCATGAGGCGTGCACACACAAATTAGTATTATGTACATAATGTAAATGTGTGTATATGTAAATATGAGTTTGTTCACTCATGCCTCTTGCACACCATGTGGGTCTATATTTAACCTTATTTGTTCCTTTTAACTCTTGACATTGAATTAACTTTTTTGAATTCTTTCTTATAGTTTTTCCCTTCAAATGTAAAACTAAAACACTTTCCCACAGCCATTTTGGCTCAAATGAAAATTGAAAAACCAATTTATGCACACGCATCACTTATTGTAAAAATCTCAAACATAAGCGAATGTTTGGTCCAAGATGGAAGATGATGTCAAGATGTATGTCAAGACTTGTTTGGTCTGCCAACAAGACAAGATTTAGTGCAAGTAGGAAGCTGGTTTGCTACAGCCTCCTTGCTTGAAAATATGTATACTATGGTATTCTAATCTTCTATGAAGCAATCTCAGTTTTATTCACTCTGAGAGGTTTCTGTTGTGATGCAACCACAACCCATTACCAAATACCAAATTGGGTACACAAAAATTTAAACTCTACAAAAATACTTTAGTATCTGACCTATCTTTGTGCATAAGTGTTATTTGGTGGTATTGTTTAAGAGAATTAAGGTGATCGAAGCAAGATTCATGATTAATCAGTTGCATCTGAGCCATGCAACTACAATTCACCAATTATCATTAGTTTGTTTCAAGTTGGCTCAACAAATACTTTTAGAATTCATTTGTACATGTCGTAAGAGTAGATCTTGCAATTTAAGAATATGATGATACTTAGGATGCAGTGTTTTAAGAGTAGTCATAGGTGACAAATCACCATTCATTGTCACCTTTGTTTTGGTCTCCTAGACATTAACTTTGACTCATAATTACTGTTTCCTGACTTGGTATGATCCTTGAGCTTCATGGCAATGAATCATTTTAAGAATTATAGCCAAGGAAACATGATAAACTTCGGATCAAGTTACCATGATAGATGAATGTGTCAACTTGATATTTTTGTTGCTAATTTTGCAAGGTTCTAGCAAGAGAATGCACACCCAAGTAGGTGGAAAGTGGTAATGAAGTCTGTTATGTTCAAGCCAACCGAAGCTCAATGCTGGAAAGCAATCTTTCTCTATTAGGTCTTTTAGGTTTATTCAAGAATTGTCTTTTGGTGCCAGTTGATTTGTCTAGCTTCTTTTGTTAGTATATGCCGTACTACTTCAGCATGTATTCTAAGTTCTGTTTTATTTCCCATAGTTTCTTCAAATTAATCTCCAAAGTCGTACATCATGAATCCAAGGTATGGTGCTTGCCTCCACAGTTTTTTCAATGTTGGAATTCAGTCATGCTTGAAGAGCCAAACTTTTTCAAATGCAAAACTTAATGCTGACAAAAGATGAGGTGGGATGAAAGAAAGAACAAACTTTCTTGATATTAATGGAAGAAAATCGCATGTTTGCACAGAAACGAGTTTTTATTATATGGAAGTTAGCCAAAGAGACAACTCGATACTTTCTTTCTGTTTTTTCTTTAACTGTCTCTCTCTATCTTTAAGTATGTTTCACTCTTCCGAGAGGATTCTCTTCATGGAAGGGCCTAGCAAAAGCTACTCTGAATATTCAAAGTTAAAAATCTAGCTTCAAATAGCCACATTGAAAATTTGTAGTTGTTTTGAGACACTGTCTATTTGGAACTGCACGGTAAATAATGGGCTGTCACATGCTAAATGCACAATAACATCATTGGCCTTAGTTGAACCCAACAAGAAGTTTGGTACATCAGCAACTTCCCCTTCTAATCATCTCCGAATAACATCCAGAGTAGTTTTTCTTTCTTTCTCTACTATTATTTTTTCTTTTTTGGGGGTTGTGATCAGAAAACGATCATCACAGACTGCATTCTAGAATCCAAATTTTGTTCTTTGGATTAACTTTTATGATTTTGAGATCTCCATGTAAGGCGATATTTGATGATTAGATTCTTCATGAGAAGGGACATTGTAATGTGAAGTCATACCTTGAAATGCCTGAAAATGCACTTACTCTTGTAAGATTTATGCATGTGACACAATTTTGTGATCATATATCATTTTACATAACAGGGAGTGCCCATCAGAATTGTGTGAAGCCGTTGCAAGCATAATCTTTGCAGCACCCAGATGCTCAGATTTGCCAGATTTGTTGCATGTGAGGAATTTATTTGCTGCAAAATATGGGAAAGAGTTCATTTCAGCTGCAACTGAGCTTCGTCCTGATACAAGTGTTAACCGTACAGTTAATCAGCTCTAATATCTTTTGCATTCTGGTGCAGTGACTACTTTGAATTGGTCACAATGATTTCATCTTTTTGAATCTTTTCTGTTATTTCTGCAGGTAATTGAGAAACTTTCAGTCAGTGCTCCATCTGCTGAATTAAAGCTCAAGGTATTGAGGGATATCGCAAAAGAGTACAATGTGATGTGGGATTGGTCCAAAACTGAAGCAGAATTCAGTAAAAAGCCCGAGGATCTGCTGGTACATGATGTTTGTTTTTTATTTTTTCCTTTAATTGAAATTGATACTTCTTTTCCCATAATTGTTATTTGATTCTTCACTGGTTGCTTGTATTGAGATTGCAAACATGACTTGGTTTAGGGGTGGGAGACACACAAGACGTCTTGCTTAGAAAATCATCAGTGTCACGTTTTGTGATAAGCTTTCAGTGAATCTCATGTCACCATTTTGAAATGAAAAAATCTTTAAGTCAAATACTATGTTGAAATTAGATATCTTCGGTAGGAGTAGTTTGGATGGGGTAAAATTTAGCACCAAACAAAATCTTTTGTTGGTTGAGAAACCGAACTGACCACATGCTACTGATAGTTTTTGTCAGTTTTTCGGTTTAGTATAAAAGAGGAATTCACAGGAGGCTTCTAATTGTCTCATAGAAACCTATAGAATTACATGAGGAATAAATAAAGAGAGATGGAGGGGGTTGCTCTATAAATGCCTCCATTTTTAATCTTTATTGCAAAACATGTAGTATTGGTCACTCATCTTCTAATTTTCAAAAAATGAAAGTATGAATAGTATTTAAATATAATATTTAGGTCAGTTCGTTCGGTGTTGGTGTAAAATTTTTCAATTTGTCGTACCTTGTGAAAAACTGATTGCAATTCAAAATTTCAGTTGGTCTCAAACTGTTAACACCGGTTTTTGAAACAGCCCTAATCTTAGGTGAGATATGTTACCGGATAGAAGCTTGTCTATCTACTCATCATTGCCCTTATTAACAATGGATGTACAATGGAAAACTTATCAACAAAAAATAAAAATAAATAAAACTTATCAACAAAAAATATAAATAAGTAAAATTGCTGTCCATGTCGACTTTGATATTTCTGCTACCATTATATATTCAACGATTTACTTTTTCATGTTATCTGTAGAATGGACCAAAGCAAGTATACAGTGGCGCTGCACTAACTCAAGCTCTCTCCAAACAAGACCCTAATGAACATTCCCAATCTAATGAAGCACATCCTATGGTGTCTGCACAAAGGAAGGAAGGGCTTGACCGGCATCAATCTCCAAGCCCTGGCAACTTCACATCCATGTTGGGTCACGACGGAGTTAAATCATCAAATAAGAATGACAATGTGACACCTGTTAGATATTTAGGAAATGAGGTGAGATCACAATCATCCGATACATTGGAAAGAGCTCAAGCTGCTATTGCGGCTGCAGAGCGTGCCACAGCTGCTGCCCGTGCAGCTGCTCAATTGGTGAATGTTAAATTTAGCACACAGAAGCTGGAAGAACCGAAGAGTTAGAAGTGCCCAATAAAATGATTTTGTTTTTAAAATGTGTCGTGATTTCACACCAACGTGTTGCTTATCGCATGAGAAAGATGAAAAATAAAAACAAAAAATAAAATGTATGTTAATATTGTGATGTATTATTGATGATTCTCTCTAGTGTATCCCAGTGTGAATGAGTATGGTGTGTGGTTAAACATTTGGGGAGTCCCTGCAAAAAGAAGCATATGTGCTTTTATCATAATTACAAATATAAATCTTATAGGCAATTTTTTGCAAAAAACACATAAAATGATTACAAAATTGAACACGGAATATACATGAATGGACACGATTTTAAAAGATTTGTTACGCCCTATTTGTTAGGACAAAAAAATGTTATTATGCATTTTTTGGCATTTGGTAGAATGAAAAACGACGGTTAACGAAAAATGTTTTCTATGGTCAACAAAAAAAAAAAAAAAAAGAAGAAAAAAAAAGACTACTTAAGTAGAAATATTTCTTACTTTTAAAAGATAACAAATGTTTTTTAGATTAAAATTTTATTAATGTCGCCATACCAGCACTACCACCATTATCAACATCACCTTCACCACCACCAACACCTCTACCTTTGCCTCCATCGCCACTATACCATCACTACTAATACATTTATTAGTACATTTGTTTTAATGATCCAAAAAATAAAATAAAAAATATTTTATTTAAAAAAAATATTTTCAAAGAAAGTTTTTAGTTGAAAAATGGTTTTGGTCTATATATGTGCTATATCTGGTTGTGTGACTGATTTTTGTGTTTATAATTTTTTTTTTATTTTTTTATTTTTTCTCTACTGACTAAACTGCGAAACTTACAATATGAGCATGTAGGGTGGGCCTCTCACAGCCCCGCCTAGCTAGCTTAACTCAAATTTTCATGTTCACAAAACCGAACTGGATTAGACCTTTTGGCCCATTTTCTAAATGGGTCAAATTTTTAGAGTTTGGATTTTTTACTGGCTGGTCTTACTTTTTATAGTTATTCTCTTCTTAGTCCTGAATATTGATGTTGTGCACCAATAGGTTCTGGAGTCTTTTTTTTGTACCTATTTTACCCCTGTTTTGTTTTCCCTTGTTTTGGCACGTTTCTATTTGATTTTTGCCATCAAAATACTGTAATGTGAGTTTGGATTTGGGTTTGTGATATTTGGGTTTGTGATTTGGATATCTGTGGAATTTCGCGATTTGTTAATGCATTATTATGGAGCTTCGTGATTTGTGATTTCGCGCTTAGTATATATTTGGATTTTGCAATTTGCGATCTCAGGGAGGGAGCTCGATTTGTGATTTCTTTTTATAAATCTGTGAATCTTTGTGTTTTGTGATTTCGCGTTTGGTGTATAGTTAGATTTTGTGATTCATGATTTTATGGATGGAGCTCGACTGGTATGTTTGATTTTGATTTCAATTTCGATGTTTTGGTGTTTTTTAGTTTGAGTTTGTGATTTTAATTTTGTTTATGATATTATTGTTATTCTGTTGTTTCTGTGATTGAATTTGTATTTTGATCATGATATTGAAAGTTTTGAGATATGTATATGTAATGAATATTAGATTTTTTTTTTTTTTGTTACGAAATTGTTTTGGTTGAACACAGATGTTGGTTTGTGATTTTCTACAGTAATAATTTTATCACTGAGTAGTTTGGGGGTGTTGTTGGATTAACTTTTTCAACACTGATAAATTTATCAGTGAGTATAGAAATAGGAAATGAAAAAGTTGCATAATATAATAGTAAGATTCAAATCGAGTTACCATGTCCAATAAGTGTAAGCCTTATTCACTGTTCATGCTCTTGGTCTTAGGTAGTGTTAATTGTTAAATTTATCACTGTTGGTTTTTGGATGTGTTTGAGTTGGTTGATAATTTTATCACTGTATTAGATTTGTTTTACATTGTTTGAGTTGTTTGCTGAAATATAATTGTTGTTTGTTGCAAGATTTATAGTGACGGAAAATTCTTTATTTCTTATGTGCGAATTTAGAGGTGTGACATTGGTTATCAAGTATAATGATGGATTTAATTTAAAGAATTTAGTATATAAATTGTGTGCAAAGTGGAGCGAGTTAGTTGGCAGTTTTTTGAATGTATCGTATTCAATGCCTGGACATTCTTGTTATGGTCTACAAAGTGAAGAGGATTTGGAGGTTATGGTTGGACTTGCACTTTCTTGTGATATTCATTGTATTGATGTTTTTGTTAAGTGTTGTTCGTTGGGTGAAGATTATATGATTTGTGATGGTGAAGCTGGTAGTAGTAGTAGTGTTGTTTGTGAAACTGATTTTTTGCCTTCATTTTATTCAAATCAACATAAACATTTGCTCTCTAATAGGTGGGTTAATTGTATAAAAGGAGTGGGTCAAAGGTTTGCTCAAGGAGTTGTTGAATTTCGAGATGCGTTGTCAATGTATTCTATTCATTCCGGTTTTGATTTTGATTTTGTTAAGAATGACAAGGATTGTGTCACTATTCATTGTAAGAGAAGGGCTGATTTGGGATGTTTATGGAGCGTGCGTGCTAGAGTGAAAAATTCTAGTAAAGCTTTTGTTATTAAACAATTTGATGACGTTTATACGTGTGGATCTTCTTTTCGTACAATTAAACATACTAGGATGACTTCGAGTATGATTGGTGGACTAATTTCAAGTGAGGTTCGTAATAAGGCTTTGACATCGGTTAGTGAAGTGAATTGTGATTTCAAGGACTATTATGGAACATAAGTTTCTTATCGGCGAGCTTGGATGGGTGTTGAAAAAACAAGGGATGTTGTTTTTGGTGACTATTCATCTTCATTTGACAATCTTCGTTGGTATGTTGATACCGCTAATGATTGTAATCCGGGAAGTGTTTTTGATATGGAATTTGATATTGATAGTAAAGGAAGACATTTCAAATGCTTGTTTTTCGCTTTTGAGGCATGTATTCATGGTTTCAAGTATTGTCGGCCTGTGTTGATGCTTGATGAAACTTTCTTGAAAGAAAGACACAAATGTTGTTTATTGGCTGCTACGGAAAAAGACGGTAACCAAGGTGTCACGACCCAAACCCACCCCTATGGGTTTAGCACCGTAACCGGCCAATAATCCAAGATTACCGAAGGCCTGCTTAACAATAATACAGTAATACAGAGTACAGGGGCTGGCGGAAGCCAATACAATAATTAAACAATGTCCAATGAGCTGTGACAGTTTGTATGCAAAAAGACTTTTCATACGTATATACAATCAGTGCAAAACAGTATGTACAACATTTACAATCATTCAGGACAGAGATTTAATCCCTATTAAAACAGTACAGTAACAGTCTATACAGTCTATACAAAACAGAACAGAAAGGGGGAAACTAAAACACCCCATAGCCTTAGCTTAAACGGGCTCGGAACCTCACAATGAGGCACAGTGGTTGGCTTTGACAAAAAGGGAGTCTAACCCACGCTCCTAGCTCCGGTCTGGTGCCTGAACACCTACATGTATATATAAGCAGTGAGCTATAGCCCAGTGAATAACATAATGCGTAAAGAGGTTGAGAATGAATGTCCTTACAGTAATGAAAACAGTTCATTAAATCAGTATTTCAGTCATTCAGTCATAACAGTCATATGTGGTACATCTATTAGTATAGCAGTACAGTAAACAGTAGGTCTTAAAAGACCGAACAGTCAATGATGGCCATCATATCAGTAAACAGTAGTGGTTCCAACATGGGAACTGACAGAGATCTCTGTAACAGTAGCAGTAACAGTAGCCGTAGTTGCTATGAATGTCACAATACAGTTCAAAATAGAGGACATACATTCATTCAGTTAACAGTATCAATTCAGAAACAGAACAGTTTAACCATTCAGAAGATATTCATATTTGAACATATCTTTACACAGTTGTTACTCACAGAGTTCTGGGCTACAGTTAAGCTAGAGCGCGTCCTCAGATGCCAACCCTACACAGTTTACAGGATGAACACACACTAAGTTCACATTCGGGAATCAAAGACTTAGTCCCTACTTAGACTCGGTGTGGTTCTACATTTATATCCTCATTAAGATGCCTTAAACTAGGCCTAAGAATGCCTAGGATAAGATGAGGCTGCAAAGATGCATTCAGAAAAATATTTTCAGAATTTTCAAAAAACAGGGGTCCCGCTCAAGCGTAGGTTATTCCGCTCGAGCGGACATGCAGACAAAGGTTTCCGCTCGAGCGTAGAATTACCCGCTCGAGCGTACTGCAAAACAGTCAAAAGTGCTGGATGGGTGAAAATCACGCTCGATAGGGTGCTCGACACCCGCTCGAGCGTAAAACACAATGTCCCGCTCGAGCGTAAATTACTCCGCTCGAGCGGACTGCAAAACAGTGCAAAGTGCTGGGAGCACGAATTCCACGCTTGAGCGCCAGTCACCCCGCTCGAGCGTGAGTTCAAAATCTGGAATTCCCAGATTTGAACCTCAGGCTCAAAATCAAGTTCAAATGAATCAAATTCAATTCTTTTGGACCCATTTCCTGGAAAACACTTGTAAATACATAGCATGACATGATTCAAAGCTCAATTTGTAAAATCAAGGCCCAAAGGAAGATCAATTAAATCCAAATTCAAACCAATTTTCATGAATATGACTTAAATTGGACATGCAAAACTTTAAACAACTTTCAAGCTTCAAATAATTGTTCTAGTGAGCCAATCTTTACAAAACATGATGAAATCATGGACTTAAACATAAATGTGAGCATGCATGCAAGATTTCCATGAAATCAAACCTCCAAACTAACAATATAAACATGCATGCAAGATTCAAGCTCCAATTCAACAACTTAAGCTAGTTCTAGACTCAATCCCCTAATTTTGACATGAATCATGCAAGAACAAGCTCAATCCAGAAAAAAGAGGGTGATTATACTACCTTAGGTCTCCAATGCAAGATAAGGGAGCTCAATTTGCAATCTATACTTCAATTCTTCAAGTTCTTCAAGCCAATTCACAAAATCAAGTTGAAATCACTCCTATCCTCTCACTCTCTCACTCTAGCCGATTGTGGCCTATAAAATGGCTGATGAAATGTGTTAAGGCTCACATATGTGAATCAATTAAAGGCTTAAGACTTGGCCCACTAAGTGGTAGTTTGATAATTCGAGCCAACTATGCAATTTAGCTTATTTTAATCTAATTTAATCATACTAAATCACATTTCAGATAAATATGCCATAAAATCACATAAATTCTAATGATCATAAAACATCAATCGATTCTAGATTCGGCCGCCGATAAGGCCTTCAATTCGCAATTTAAAACATAAAACATGGACAGATAAGTTTAACAGTCAACAGATAGATATGCATTTAAACTAGTATATTCAATCAGTCAGTTCAGTATTTCAATCAATTCGATTACTAATCATGTTCAGTCTCAGTTTAGCAGTAATCAGTCGGGTTATCAATAATCAGTGGTGAGGGTTATTACAGTCTCCCCTCCTTATAAAGAGTTTGGTCCTCCAAACTCGAATTACCTTCATTCTGAAAGAAAACAGGATTCAGTGGGAACAATTCAGGATATCTCTTGGCCATGTCATCTTCTCTTTCCCAAGTGGCATACACGCCACCATGGTTTTGCCAGTCAACTTTCACTAACGGAATCTCTTTGTTTCTCAACTTTTTAATCCGTCTGTTCACAATCTGAACAGGCTGTTCCTCATAAGTGTAGTCATCACTCAACACTATGCGAGTCGGCTCTATCACATGGAAAGGATCCCGGAGGTAGTCCCTCAGCATAGAAATGTGGAACACGTTATGCATATGCTCCATTTCAGGAGGAAGCACTACTTGATACACCACCGGATTGATTTTCTCAATAATCTCATACGGTCCAACGTATCTCAGCGCTAGCTTGCCCTTGACTCCAAAACGAGTCTGGCCTTTCATCGGTGTCACTTTCACAAAAACGTGATCACCCACTTCATACTCTCTGTCTCGTCTTCTGACATCCGCATAACTTTTCTGTCGGCTCTGTACGGTTTTCAGTCTCTGTTGTATCAGTTTTACTTTCTCAGTCGTTTCATATACAATCTCGGGCCCAAGCAAAGGCCCATCTCCAACTTCTGCCCAGCAAATTGGAGATCTACATTGTCTGCCATACAATGCCTCGAAAGGCGCCATACCAATACTTAAGTGATAACTGTTGTTGTAGGCGAATTCAGCCAATGGCAAATGGCTTTCCCAATTTCCCTGAAAATCAAGGACGCACATTCTCAATAAATCCTCCAGAGTCTGGATGGTCCTTTCTGACTGGCCATCTGTCTAAGGATGATAGGCACTACTTACTCTCAGTTCAGTACCCAATGCAGTCTGTAAGCTTTGTCATAATCTCAATGTAAACTTCGAATCTCTGTTAGAAACAATGGACACAGGCACTCCATGCAACCTAACAATCTCATCAATATAAATCACAGCCAATTTGTTCGCATTATAAATTATTTTGACAGGTAAGAAATGAGCAGATTTAGTCAGTTTATCAACAATAACCCAAATTGAGTCCATACCTTTACTGGAGCGAGGTAACCCAACGATAAAATCCATAGTGATATGTTCTCATTTCCACTCCAATATCGGTAAGGGCTGCAATAAGCCTGCGGGTCGTTGATGTTCGGCTTTGACTTGTTGGCAATGAAGACATTTTGATACAAAATCAGCAATTTCCTTCTTCATTCCCGGCCACCAGAAATTCAGTTTCAAATCTTGGTACATTTTTGTATTCCCTGGATGGATAGACAGTTTTGAATTGTGGCCCTCTTGCAGAATTCTCCTTCTCAGTTCAGAATCATTCGGTACACACAGTCTTCCCTGGAATTTCAATACATTATTTTCAAATTTGAAGTCCGGTTTCGGTTTAGATTCCCGTTCTTCGATGATCTTTTTCAAGAAGTCATCCTGTTGCTGTTTCTCTTTAATCTCTTCAATCAGTGCCGGTCGAGCAGAAATAGCAGCTATTGTTCCACCTTGTTCTCACAAAACAATCTCAATTTCAGATTTTTCAAGGTCACAAAGTAACTCTTTCTGTCCGGTGAACAAACAGGCTAAGTTTCCAATCGATTTCCGACTCAAGGCATCGGCAACAGTGTTGGCCTTCCCCGGATGGTACAAAATCTGTAGGTCATAGTCTTTAATCAATTCTAGCCATCTCCGCTGTCTCATGTTCAGTTCTTTCTGTGTGAAGAAAAATTTCAAACTCTTGTGGTCAGTATATACTTCACATGTCGCCCCATAAAGGTAATGACGCCTGATTTTTAAGGCAAATACCACTGCAGCAAGTTCTAAGTCATGGGTTGGGTAGTTCTTTTCATGTAGTCTCAGTTGTCGGGAAGCATAGGCAATAACTCTCCCATTCTGCATTAAAACACATCCCAAACCCTTATGAGAAGCATCACTAAAAATGGTAAAAACCATCCGTACCTGAAGGTAGGGTAAGAACCGGTGCAGTCACAAGTCGAGTTTTCAACTCTTGGAAAGCTGATTCCCTTTGGTCAGTCCAGTCAAATGATATCCCCTTCTGAGTCAACCGTGTCAGTGGTAGGGCAATTTTAGAGAAATCTTTGACGAATCTTCTGTAATACCCGGCTAATCCTAAAAAACTTCGGACTTTTGTAACATTTGTTGGTCTAGGCCAATTTACCACTGCTTCAACTTTCTGTGGATCAACTGAAATTCCATCCTTGCTAATAAAATGTCCCAAAAACATAACATGATCAAGCCAAAATTCACATTTAGACAGTTTAGCAAAAAGTTTCTGTTCTTTTAGGGTCTGTAGGGCAAGTCTCAGATGATGTTCATGTTCTTCTCTACTCTTGGAATAAATCAGAATGTCATCTATGAATACAACAATAAAGTCATTGAGAAATGGTTTAAAGATTCTGTTCATGAGGTCCATAAATGCAGCAGGTGCATTGGTAACTCCAAAAGGCATAACTAAAAATTCGTAATGTCCATACCTCGTTCGAAAAGCAATTTTATCTATATCCTCTAGTTTAACTTTCAGCTGATGATATCCGGATCTGAGATCAATCTTAGAAAATACTTGAGCACCCTGTAACTGGTCAAATAAGTCATCAATACGTGGTAATGGATATTTATTTTTCACAGTTACCTTGTTCAGTTCACGGTAGTCAATACAAAGTCTCAGTGAGCCGTCTTTCTTTTTCACAAACAAGACAGGTGCGCCCCACGGTGAAGTACTAGGCCTGATGAACTTTTTGTCTAACAGTTCTTGCAGCTGAACTTTTAGTTCTTTTAATTCGGTAGGTGCCATTCTGTATGGAGCTTTGGATACTGGCTGTGTACCCAGAATTACATCAACGGTGAACTCAATCTCCCTATCAATCAAATCCCTTGGCAGATCATCTGGAAAAACATTTGGGAATTCTCTGATACAGGCTTTCATGGATGAAATCAGATACGGGAGAGGTACTAGTCCAACTCCATTAAACACAAATTCAGGCAAACCAGGTGGACGGAAAATCACTTGTTTAGTTACACAGTCAATAGTAGCATGATATTTTTGTAACCAGTCCATCCCCAATATTGCATCAAAATGGTCAATATTCAATGGTAGTAAGTCAATATACAGATGCATATTCCCAACAATAATTTCACATTCAGGGTACATATAAGCACAAGTCACAGATCCCCCGACAGGTGAAGATATAGCTAACAAGTAATTCATGGGTTCCAATGGTCTATTCAATTTTCGCAAAAAGCATGCGATACATATGAATGTGTAGACCTCGAATCAATCAGAACATAAGCATTTTGAGTACAAATAGAGAGAATACCTGACACAACGGTCTCGGTATTCTGCACATCTCCCGGTACTAGTGCGAACACTCGGCCCTGCCTCATAGGCTCTTTCCCGGTAGCTTTAAGGTTAGGTTTTGGTGCAACAGTTGATGCCGCTGTGCTAGGTGCAGCTTTACTATTGCCCTGTGAAGTGGAAGGGCAATCTTTGACCATGTGGCCCACATTGCCACACCTGTAACAAGCACCAGAAATTTTATAACAAACTCCCTTATGGTTCTTACCACATTCAGAATAGGGCGGTATGGAACGGTTCCCTTGACTAGAAGTAGTCATTAACCCTGTATTTTGTTTTTTGTTCAACGGGTTGTTTTTGCCTTTCTTGAATTTAAAACCCTACCTTTTACCACGCCATTCAGACGCTGGTGTTTCAGTTTGTTTCAGTGCCTCGATGTTCGACTCAGCCATTAATGCTCGGTCAAGAACATTTACATAGCTCGGTAGCTTTAAAACATTTATTCTGTCCAGTATTGCAACATTAAGGCTGCCTTCAAACTTCCTGGCCTTCTTGTAGTCAGTGTCCACCATGTGTGGTGCATATCTAGCAAGTTCGGTGAACTTTGTTTCATATTCAGCAACGGACATAGTACCCTGTCTCAGCTGTTCAAATTCAGTTACTTTTATGTCCCTAACACACTGAGGGAAATACTTTTCGAAGGACTCCTTGAACTGAGCCCAAGTTACAATAGTGTTTGTGTCATGGACTAGCATCCACCACCTTCTAGCTTCTTCTTGTAAGGTGAAGGTAGTTAGCAATACTTTATGTGCTCCAGTGCACGAAAATACTTCAATCAATTTTTCTGTTTCAAGAACCCAAGCTTCAGCTTTTAGCGGCTCAAGGCCTCCCTGAAAGGATGGCGATTTCATATTGCTGAACTTCTAGGTGAGAGCAATTATATCCCCATCATTAACATTTTCTTCCGACTGTACCGGAGGAGGAGGTGGGGGCTGTTGGTTCTATTGTTGTTGTTGCCTTAAGGCTTCTGTTAGCAGTTCAACAGTTCGTTCCAATCTTTCCATTCTGGCTTCGGATGATTCAGTTTCATTAACAGTGCTTGCATTATCCATTTCATTATATATGCAACACAATAATAATAAACATAGGAAGTTGCGTACTTTAAACAAATTATCACATTAGCATATATTCAGTCATGTCATAGCCATACACACTTATCATGCTCATGTAATGCCTTAATCACTTTTCTAGGACATCCTATAGCTCATTTGGACATGTGTGTGCGGTATAACTCGTGGTTAAGTATCACTCTGATACCACTCTGTCATGACCCAAACCCGTCCCTATAGGTTTAGCACCGTAACTAGCCAGTAATCCGAGATTACCGAAGGCCTGCTTAACAGTAATACAGTAATACAGAGTATAGGGGCTGGCGGAAGCTAATACAGTAATTAAACAATGTCCAATGAGCTGTGACAGTCTGTATGCAAAAAGATTGTTCATACGTATATACAATCAGTGCAAAACAGTGTGTACAACATTTACAATCATTTAGGACAGGGACTTAATCCCTATTAAAACAGTACAGTAACAGTCTATACAGTCTATACAAAACAAAACAGAAAGGGGGAAACTAAAACACCCCATAGCCTTAGCTTGAACGGGCTCGGAACCTCACAGTGAGGCACAGTGGTTGGCTTTGACAAAAAGGGAGTCTAACCCACGCTCCTAACTTCGGTCTGATGCCTGAACACCTACATGTATATATGAGCAGTGAGCTATAGCCCAGTGAATAACATAATGCGTAAAGAGGTTGAGAATGAATGTCCTTACAGTAATGAAAACAGTTCATTAAATCAGTATTTTAGTCATTCAGTCATAACAGTCATATGTGGTACATCCATTAGCATAGCAGTACAGTAAATAGTAGGTCTTAAAAGACCGAACAGTTAATGATGGCCATCATATCAGTAAACAGTAGTGGTTCCAACATGGGAACCGACAGAGATATCTGTAACAGTAGCAGTAGCAGTAACAGTAACAGTAGTTGCTATGGATGCCACAATACAGTTCAGAATAGAGGACATACATTCATTCAGTTGACAGTATCAATTCAGAAACAGTACAGTTTAACCATTCAGAAGATATTCATATTTGAACATATCTTTACACAGTTGTTACTCACAGAGTTCTGGGCTACAGTTAAGCTAGAGCGCGTCCTCAGATGCCAACCCTACACAGTTTACAAGATGAACACACACTAAGTTCACATTCGGGAATCAAAGACTTAGTCCCTACTTAGACTCGGTGTGGTTCTACATCTATATCTTCATTAAGATGCCTTAAACTAGGCCTAAGAATGCCTAGAATGAGATGAGGATGCAAAGATGCATTCAGGAAAACATTTTCAGAATTTTCAGAAAACAGGGGTCCCGCTCGAGCGCAGGTTACTCTGCTCGAGCGGACATGCAGACAAAGGTTTCCGCTCGAGCGTAGAATTACCCACTCGAGCGTATTGTAAAACAGTCAAAAGTGCTGGATGGGTGAAAATCACGCTCGATAGGGCGCTCGACACCCGCTCAAGCGTAAGACACAATGTCCCGCTCAAGCGTAAATTACTCCGCTCGAGCAGACTGCAAAACAGTGCAAAGTGCTGGGAGCACGAATTCCATGCTTGAGCGCCAGTCACCCCGCTCGAGCGTGAGTTCAAAATCTGGAATTCCCAGATTTGAACCTCAGGCTCAAAATCAAGTTCAAATGAATCAAATTCGATTCCTTTGGACCCATTTCCTGGAAAACACTTGTAAATACATAGCATGACATGATTCAAAGTTCAATTTGTAAAATCAAGGCTCAAAGGAAGATCAATTAAATCTAAATTCAAACCAATTTTCATGAACATAACTTAAATTGAACATGCAAGACTTTAAACAACTTTCAAGCTTCAAATAATTGTTCTAGTGAGCCAATCTTTACAAAACATGATGAAATCATGGACTTAAGCATAAATGTGAGCATGCATGCAAGATTTCCATGAAATCAAACCTCCAAACTAACAATATAAACATGCATGCAAGATTCAAGCTCCAATTCAACAACTTAAGCTAGTTCTAGACTCAATCCCCTAATTTTGACATGAATCATGCAAGAACAAGCTCAATCCATAAACAAGAGGGTGATTATACTACCTTAGGTCTCCAATGCAAGATAAGGGAGTTCAATTTGCAATCTATACTTCAATTCTTCAAGTTCTTCAAGCCAATTCACAAAATCAAGTTGAAATCACTCCTATCCTCTCACTCTCTCACTCTAGCCGATTGTGGCCTGTAAAATGGATAGTTAAGAAATGTAGCGATAATATTCATGAAATCCAATTGGATCATTTAGTTATGGTTGATATTGGGAAACGATCTTGTTCTTGTCGATTGTTGGAAATTGATTCTTTTCCTTGTAAACATGGTTTTTGTGCTATAAAAAGGAGTAAGAAGGATCTGAATTGTTTTCTTGATGATTACTACCATGTTCATAGTTATTGTGATTCTTATTCGCATTCTATCTATCCAGTTCCTAGTATATGGAAGCCAAATGTAGTTCTTGATGATGACGTTGTTTTACCTCCTCTTTGTAAGAAACCAGTTGGACGTCCAAGAATAGAAAGAATACCTTTGAAGGGCGGATCAAGAAAATTAGGTGCAGTAAGTGTGGAAAGATGGGAACTCATAATCGAAAGACATGTAAAGAAATTTTGCTTTAGTTGTATTGATTTTAATTGAATTACTTTCGTTGAGAGTTGAGAAGTGTTACTTGTATTGAATGTTTGAGTATTTTTTGAAAGATACATCATTTCGGTAGTTGCATTGGATGATTGAGGAATTTTTTGAACGGAAATTATATTTTTCGTTGATATTTTTACAAGATTAAGTTTCACAGATTTATATTCTTTGATTTTGATTAAATGTAGTTGATGTTTTTGGTATTTTATACAGTAGTAAATTTATCCCTAGTTGGTTTGAATGAGTTGGTGGATTATGTTTTTTTAAGAGTGATTAATTTACCATTGTCTGAAGGAAACAATTAAGCATTAATAGGGTTGCTGAATTTTGTTATTTTTAAGAATGATAAATTTATAATTGACTGTATGGAAAGAGTTGATGATTTATTACATTTATGTCAGTGGTTGATAAATTTATCACTGTCATATCCAACCAAATGTTCTTTTTACAATGATAAATTTATCAGTGGCTTAAACTCAAGAAAAATCAATTGTAGGTAGTTTGGGACTAAGTTTCCCAATCTGTGCTACATTATTGCCACTATGCAATTAACTATCAGTGGGATCCTTGAACCAAAATATTTCGAGTTTGCAATTCATTTTCAGATTAAATTGTTCAAAATTTTAGTCTAAGAAATACTTTAGATGCAACAGTTCATCATCAGGTCTTGAATAAGATCATATTTCTTCATAAATAACTGGTTCTTGGAGTTAAATGTTAAAATGTATGTACGATTTGTTTTTTTGGATTTACTGTTAGAACTTTATCTCCACTCCATATACCCAGAATGGCATGTTCTTACATTCATTCCCAAACTTGGAAATATCTACAAACTGCAACAGTGTTTTAATTCTCAATTTGGACAATGTAATAGTGTTTGTGTTTCAATTTTCAATTTAGATAAATTGTTTATTATTTTTTATATTGTTTTGTTTACTTGAATTAGGAAAAAAGAATGTGAGAGAGAGAGAGAGAGAGTTGCTGATTTTTGTTAGTTTGAACAGTGATAAATTTTTCAGTGTAAAAAAAAATGTCATGTTAGTAAATGAAGGGATCCAAACTTGTTATTAAGCATAAAGTAAGACTGATATCAAAGCCAGATCTAGTAAAAATATAGCTAAAAAAGACTG
The DNA here is from genome assembly GCA_036172215.1 of Camellia granthamiana. Classification (NCBI taxonomy): domain Eukaryota; kingdom Viridiplantae; phylum Streptophyta; class Magnoliopsida; order Ericales; family Theaceae; genus Camellia; species Camellia granthamiana. The sequence continues at coordinate 151,544,649 of CM069904.1, forward strand.
AATTTTCATTTAGTGTATTGTCTGTAATTTTAACATTGTAACAACCAAGCATTATAATATTCATTGAAGTAAAGTACGAACCAAAATGATCAAAATATAGATAACACTATAACAACCAAACAAGCCAAATGTATAAAGCATTCACATTCTAATAACTAGATGAATCAATATTTCCTTTTTGTTACACTGTAATATTGTAACAAACAAACAAGTAAAATGTTTTCTTTTTTTCCAGATCTGTTGATTATTGCGGGGCAAGTCATCAATGTTTTCATCAACTATTTATTGTTGAGCATTGGTCAGTCAAGAAAATAGTTAATATATCGGCTCTCAATTGATTGCATTCTTCTTTGGAAAAAGTAGACATTATGTTGTTGCTGGAAACATATTGCATCATGATATAGCAAACAATGATTCCACAATCAAGCCTGCAAAAATATTTTGAAAACAAAATATTATAATTTGGTTTCGTTGCATTTTTTTTTTTTTTATAAGAATGTTTTGTTATTGATCAACTTATGAAGTGTCTTCTTATTGTGGGCTGTTGATGACTCTCTCTGTCTCCTGTTGAAATTTATTAGAGACGATGAGAGTTGGCTTCTCTTCCTTTATATACTTGTCAATAATCTTTCTCTACAACATATAGATTTGTATAATTGTTCTATTAGAAAGTGAGTTGAAACAATTAATGAGAAACCATGGATTTAAAGAATGATAAAATATATCACTGTATAAATTTATGATGTATAATTGAGCATGCATTAGGATTGATGTATTGCATTAATGGTAAGTTTGATAGTGAAAACATTTTTACCACTTCATTTATGGCATTGAAATATGGATTTTTATGCATTGCACCCCTTGGCCTCATAGAATTGTAGAATTGCCATGAACCTTCTTCAATGTCAAGGACAAGTATTGTTCAATGAAAATTTTGGTGGATTGGGAAGAGAAGATATCTTCCTTTCATGGTTTCAGGCATCAACTTGTTCAGTATTCTCTTTGTTGCTTTCTCATCTTTTGTTGTCAACAAGTGCTAACTAATATAAATAAAAAAATAATGTTAATTTAAACTTTTTCAAATTAAATAGGTGGCAAGTATGCAATTTATAGTGATAAATTGAAGTACTTGTATTATAATATCAATTATAATACTTTGTTTTTAACTTAATTAAGCAAACAAAGTATTATAAAATCACAACAATGAACTCAACCACACAACATAAACAGAAAGGCTTAAATAATTTATTACCACAAAATTAAGTAAATTTATCACTGTGATCAAAATTTTATCACTCCATATCAAAATTTATCACTGCATTGCAAAATTCATTACTTAATTAAGCAAATAGAGGTTATACACTAATAAAACTTATTTCTTGAATAATTTCCTAGCATAGATGAGATGCCGTGAAGATCACAAAGAATTTTTTTCATTAAACAATACATAAATATCTGAAAAAAATGACAAATACTATGTATAACTTACATGGCAACTTGAAATGAATATGAATGATATTATTCCTTGTTTTTGTACAAGCAAAAGTTCTGCATATGCGTCTATTACTTGTGTTGAAAGCAAAAAACAAAACAAGGAATCAATATAAATCAAAAACTAAATTGTTATTTTAATGAGTTACAAATTCAATTTACAATGCCCACCAAATCTTCACCCTTCAATATTTTGTTAATGTCATTTAAATAGACATAGGTTGCATGGTCAGCTCATTTTGTCAATGTTATAGCAAATTTTATTACTAAATTAGACAAAGTAAGCAAATTTGTCATTGTATAGCAAATTTTATCACTGAATTAGCAAAAGTAAGCAAATCATCATTGTATAGCAAATGAACATAAAGATATGATTATTATGAAGTTGAATATCACTGATAAATTAATACTATATGTACACATTGAAAATAGCTTCAAGTCGAATTTTATCACTTAATTATAGTTATGAAAGAAGAAGGGAAGCAAATCCATAATTATAACAAATTTTATCACTCAATTAGGCCAATTAAGCAAATCTATCATTGTTATAACAATTTTTATCACTGAATTAGGCAAAGTAAGGAAATTCGTCATTGTATAGCAAATGTTATCACTCAATTAGGAAAATTAAGCAAATCTATCATTCTTATTGCAAATTTTATCACTGAATTAGGCAAAGTAAGCAAATCTGTCATTGTATAGCAAATTTTATCACTGAATTAGCAAAAGTAAACAAATCCATTATTGTATAGTAAATGAACATGAAGATATGATTATTATGAAGTTGAATATCACTAATAAATTAATATTGTATGATACACGTTGAAAATAACTTCAAGTCGAATTTTATCACTTAATTATAGTTATAAAAGAAGATGGGAATTAAATCCATCATTATAACAAATTTTATCACTCAATTAAGAAAATTAAGCAAATCTATCATTCTTATAGCAAATTTTCTCACTAAATTGGGCAAAATAAGCAAATCTGTTATTGTATAGCAAATGAATATGAAGATGTGATTATTATGAAATTGAATATCACTTAATTATAGTTATAAAAGATGAAAGGAAGATGAATATGACTCACGTTTGATTAAGGGAAGCAAATCCATCATTAAAACAAATTTTATCACTCAATTAGGAAAATTAAGCAAATCTATCATTCTTATAGCAAATATTCTCACTGATTTGGGCAAAGTAAGCAAATCTGGCATTGTATAACAAATTTTATTACTGGATTAGCAAAAGTAAGCAAATCCATCATTGTATAGGAAATGCACATGAAGATGTTATTATTATAAAGCTGAATATCGCTCATAAATTAATACTGTATGGTACAGATTGAAAATAGTTTCAAGTCAAATTGTATCACTCAATTATAGTTATGAGAGAAGAAGGGAGGCAAATCTATCATTATAACAAATTTTATCACTCAATTAAAAAAATTAAGCAAATCTATTATTCTTATAGCAAATTTTATCATTGAATTGGGCAAAATAAGCAAATTTATCATTGTATATCAAATTTTATCACTAAATTAGCAAAAGTAAGCAAATCCATCATTGTATAGCAAATGAACATGAAGATGTGATTATTATGAAGTTGAATATCACTCATAAATTAATATTGTATAATACACATTGAAAATAGCTTCAAGTCAAATTTTATTACTCAATTATAGTTATGAAAGAAGAAGGGAAGCAAATCCATAGTTATGAAATAAGAAGAGAAGCAACTCCATTATTATAACAAATGTTATCACTTAATTAGGAAAATTAAGCAAACCTATCATTCTTATAGCAAATTTTCTCACTAAATTGAACAAAGTAAGCAAATCTGTTATTGTATATTAAATTTTATCACTGAATTAGCAAAAGTAAGCAAATCCATCATTGTATAGCAAATAAACATGAAGATGTGATTATTATGAAGTTGAATATCAATCATAAATTAATATTGTATGATACACATTGAAAAGAGCTTCAAGTTGAATTTTATAACTCAATTATAGTTATGAAAGAAGAAGAGAATCAAATCCATCATTATAACAAATTTTATCACTCAATTAAGAAAATTAAGCAAATCTATCATTCTTATAGCCAATTTTCTCATTGAATTGGGAAAAATAAGCAAATCTGTTATTGTATAGCAAATGAACATGAAGATGTGATTATTATGAAGTTGAATATCACTTAATTATAATTATAAAAGAAGAACGGAAGATGAATACGACTCACGTTTGATTCGCATGTTTGTTGAAGATGAACTAAACAGGGAATATAGATCGAAACGGTGGAAGATTTGCTGGGGATCTAATCGGAATCAGAATATAGATCGAAACATGGGTGATTTCTTTGGAAACGATGGGAGATTTAAGGAAAATCTCTTCGTTTGTTTCGATTTCCAAATCGCAAATCACCTCATAATGGTTTTCAAATCGCCTCAGAATAGTTTCCAAATCAGAACAATTGAGAAGGAGCGTATATATCACGCACACAAGGGAGAGCTCGTGATATCTTCTTTGCTTCACACGTGTGGTGTGACATTGAGGGGTAAAATTGAAAACTGAAATAGGACAGGACTTGGTGGGTATTAATTTGTTTCAATGGGACCGGTTGGTAAGTCCCCCTTTATTCTGGGCTAATTCGGTAGGTACATACATAATTATGAGAAAATTACATTTAAATGAGTATAACTTAAAAAAGAAAAAAAAAATGCATTTTTATGAAAATACAAGTTAAAGCAAGCGAGAGCTATATCATATGCCGTAATTTTCAAGCTCACTTGATCTTCAATAAAAATATAATTATTTTTAGTTATTTTCATTGAAATGCACTTTTCTCTATAAATATTTTAATTTTTTGTTTAAAATAAAAAATAATCTTAAGAGGGAAAATATACCGTCCAACCTTTGAATTAAATTATATAATGGGGAAATTATTGGAAACTCCCATTTTGGAGAGTTGTAGTGTACCAAGTTCCATTTTAAAATTAATAGACGTCTAAGTCCTATTTTTTTGATAATGTGATCCGAAAGATCCCATTATGTAATTATGGAATGGTTTTTCTGACTAATGTACCCTTTTTTTGTGGTTGAAATGTGTGGGTCATAAATAACGTGGGCACCTCTACATGCACTACTAAACCCCAAAAAAACTATAGTAAGCTTTTTCCAAACGTTATATACACCCACATCATAAAAAAACTGTAGTAAGCTTTTCCCAAACGTTACATACACCCACGTCATAAATGTGTTTTTCCCAAACGTTACATACACCCACATCATAAAAAAGCTATAGTAAGTTTTTCCCAAACGTTACATGCACCCACGTTATAAATGTGTTTTTTCCAAACGTTACATACTATAGTAAGCTTTTCCCAAACGTTACATGCACCCACATCATAAAAAAATTATAGTAAGCTTTTCCCAAACGTTACATACACCCAGATCATAAATGTGATTTTCCCAAACGTTACATACACCCACAATATAAAAAAGCTATAGTAACTTTTCCCAAATGTTACATACACCCACATCATTCAAACATAATATCACCAAACCCAAAACAGTAAGTTCATGAGCAAAACTATCCACCCCCAAATAATGGGACCTTTGGGTGTACAAAATTAAATATTGAACTGATTAGATTACAATCTCACCTTTTAGGATTTATTGGTCAATTCCCCTTATATAATATACAAAAATTAAATGTTTGTGTCAATATAACTACAATATTTTATTATTTTGGTAAGATTTATTTTTTTGACGAGCTTGAGATTGTAATGCAATTTTGAAATCTATTTTAGAGTACAACTTTTAGGCCCAATGTTGTGCTGTTTTTATTTTTGTGTTTTTAACATGGGGCAACCGCACTCTTAAAAAAATTAAAAAATATCATATATTATAATAAAAATTTTAAAATAATTTTAATTATAAGAATTATACCTCAAATATACTTTTGCACCTCATAATAATAATCTTAAATTTGTTCCTGGCTACCTAATATGTGACATTGGCTTTAGTAACTTTCATCATTTTGAATATGAATACGAAGACTCATCGTTTGTTCTGACTACAAATATATTGTGTTAAAATGTATAATTTCTTCAGCAATAGTGGGACAACCATTGTTCTCAATTTCACATGTTGCTAACAGGTTTTCATGAAAGAAAATCATTAGGTTGAGTTTTGAGGTTGGATTTGAATATATATTTGTTGAGAGAAAGCAGAAGTGAATGGAACTATTAATAAAATATAAATTAAAATTTTATTACTCTTTCTTTCTTTTAACAATTTTTTTCTCAAACCTAATATTTGATTACATTATAATCATAAAGTTTTCTTGTCATTTAGATGCAGAGTCATGCAAAAGAGTTGGTTTCATGTGTTTAGAAAATAAATGTTCATCATTTTCTCCCTCTTTTAATCAGTACCGGTTCTGCGATTTTTAGGGCCCAAAGCAAGGGAAATTATTCAATACTTCTTAAGCACCACGTGTCCATACTCTAAACCAATCACCAATTAGTTAGCCCTATATTGTTTCTCCATCCCCAACATAAATCGTGGGCATTTGTGTTTCTCCACCCATCAAAACCTTATGGAGCACTACGTATCCATACTCCTGGATCATGTTTGATTCACAAGACTAATAGCGAGGTATTAATAATCCTATCAAATTAGTGTGGTATTCCCTATCTCACCCCTACCCCATTATTAATAATCCTACAAATTTGTTGGATTAATTATCCATTGGATTAATAATCTTAAACCAAAATATCAAAACAAACATAGGATAATTGGGCCCACAGATCAATAATCCCAATCTCATGCTTTAATCCTTCCAATCAAACATGCCCCAGAAGTACTGAATAATCACCCCCAAAGCAAACAGTATTTGATTTGTGTTTTGAAACATATTTTTAGAAGAAAATTTCCAAAAATATGTTTTGTTACAAATTTTGTCAAAAAATTTTTTTTAAAAATTTATCTCAAAACACAAACCAAACATCCTAAATATGGGGCCTTTCATCCATATTTTTTTTATTAAAAAAAAATTATACTCAAAAAAAGGCCTATTAAATTTTGCTTAAATATATAACAAAGTTTATGATAACAAAAAGGACCAAAATGATTTTTTTTTTTTTTTCCTTCACCAAACTAATTCTTGAAAAAATTTAAGAACCAGATGGTGAAATCTAAAGCAATTCATAGAACATAATTGACAAAAAGAAATTCATTATGAATCAGAATCAACCACAAAATCTACAAAACCAATACCAAAATATATATATATATATATAATTATAGGAAGGAATTGAGAGGGTAAAGTGAAGTAATTGACAGTTTTTTGAGATGATTGATTCATTGTTCGAATTCAGAGACAAGAATCGAACTCATCAAATATTTGGAAGATCTGGCGGTGAGAAGGGCAACCGCCGGTGAAGGCCTATGATGACGGTGGAGAGTCGAAGTTGTTGGAAAAAAGAGGCAACGCATAAAAGGCATGAGGAACAGCAACAATAGATTGTTGGGCCTCAAATTATTTTCACTTTATTTAAGTTTCAAAAAAAATTTAGAATAGGCCTCAAGTTTTTTGGATCTTTTAATTTAACTTGGGCTTTGTATTTCAAGTGGATCTTTCTTTTGAATTTATATTTTAAATTGGGCCTTTCATTCATTTAGTTTAGTTTGGGCCTTTTATTCATTTACTACTTTGAACTATAATTTTGAGTTGGACCTTTTTAAATGGACAAGTATAAGACTACAATTTTTTAAGCCCTATTTTTAGTCTTTTTTGGGGGCCCAAAGCGGCTGCTTTGTGGGCTTGCCCCCAAAACTTGCCCGACTTTTAATTCCCTCCCACTGGCCCCGTTTGGTAGAACTGTTGAAAAGTGATTATAACTTATAATTTAACAGCTTATAACTTATAGCTGTGAATATAAACTGATTTTTTAGTTATAAATTAAGTTTCTCCTCCCCCACTCAAAGAATAAGTTGATTTTTGACTTACAAAAAGCTATAAGCTATATTGTTAAGCTGAACCAAATACATCAAAATAATTTAAATTAAGCTAAAAACTTAAATAAGCTGAAAATAAGCCCTATCAAACAGGGTCACTATCCACGGCTTAGTACCATTAATGGCCATCACATCTGGCCACCCTCACCTCTGCCTATTGTCATCACAATCTCTTTCAACCTTTGTCCCGAAGACCTCCAGCCACTATCTTCTTTGGCAATCATTTCCTATGGTCGGTAACTATCTTTGGCCATCAGCCACCTCCTACCACTACCTTTCGTCGACAATTATTTTTAGCTATCATTTCTAATTGTCAATAATTAACCACCTTAAGTTATCACCTCCAATTACTTCTTCTTACCTATTTTTAAAATAAAAATTTGAAACATGTATATACTATTAAACATGTTTTTTATTTTTCATTTTAGCAAAAATAAAAATAAACATATTTAATATTTACTCTAAATAAAAATAATAATAACTTCATCAAATCACACCTACATAATATGTTTATTTTTTCTTTGATGAAAAGTAAAAGCCTCATTTATAAAATGGGCCTTGTTTGAAAAGTTAGAATTTTAGTTAAAAAGTTATTATAAAAAATTAATTAACTATTTTTATTTTTTATATAAATTTTCGTAAAGAAATTAAAAAATTTATTAAAACAACTTAATTTTCAAACCAAACCATAATATGGTAGTCAAAGATGAGTTAGAGAAGGCCCCTCCAGTTCAGTTCAAGACATGACTCAAAAGGACAAATCTGAATAAATGGGCAAGCACGCGCAGTACTACACGAATTGGTGGTACGTGTGAGTGCTACCAGTACACACCTTCTAAAAATATTAAGCCCTATAAATGTGAAGTTTTAATCTAATAATTTAACAAAAATTATTGATTTAAGCCATAAAAAGTCACATATCCGATATCATTTTACCTCATAACAAAACACCACCAACAATATGACAAAGGTCACCCTCAGTTCTAAATCAAATATTATAAAATTTCATAATAAAAATATTTTAGACCTCCAAATTAAGAGTTTTAATAGAACTTTAAGAGGTGATAAGTCTTATATAATGTGATATTTTGATCTTTTTCTTTTTTTCATTGCCAGGTATATAGAGTTTTATTTAGAATTTCATGTTTAAGGAAGGTATTATTTCCCACTTCATAATCAAAATCAATCATATCAATTGCCACCTATAACTGTTCCAAAAAAAAAAAGGAAAATGCCTGGTAGCTCGAAGCTACCAGGCTCGATTTTGGCTCGAAAGAAGAAAAAGAGAGAGAGAAGGAGAAAAGAGAGGGAGAGGGAGAGGGAGAGGGAGAGAGAGAGAAGCAGAGGGGGAGAGAGAGAGAGAGAAGACGATCGTCGGCCATCGTCGATCGTCGCCGATCGCCGCTCCGTCGTCGTCGTCGTCGAAGAAGCAGAAGCTCGCCGTCGCCGTCGTCGAAGCAGCAGGTTTGCTCCTCGCCGATCGTCGCACCACCGCCACCGCCTCTCGCAGCAACTCGCCCCGCCTCCTCCTCCCTCCCCCCTCCTCCTCCTCCTCCTCCTCCTCCTCCTCCCTTCTCCAGCCAATTTTATGGCCCCCTCCCCTCCCTCCTCCCCCTCCCTCCTCCCTCCTCCCTTTCCCTTCTTTTCTTCTCCCTTCTTCTCCCTTCTTCGTTCTGCCAGAAAAACCAAGAAAAAAAGAGAAAAAAAAAAAAAAGGGTCAAAACGACGTCGTTTTGACCCCTCGAGCCACAATTCGAGCCTCAATTTCGAGGCCTCAATCACAGCCCAAAAAAAAAAAAAATGCCACCTATATCAGTTGACCAAGCATAGATCGGAGTGTCTTATTCAAGTAGCTTATCACAAGTTTTATTTTCAAATTGTAAAATTAAAATTACTTTTTATCTATATTATTCACATAAAAAAATTAGATTGATCTAATAATTATAATTTAATTTATTTATTGCATTTCTCTCTAAAAGAAAAATAGTTGACTACTTACCCAAAAAAAAAAAAAAAATAGTTGACAAACGTGTATTTAAAAATAAATCATTTTTCTTTTTGATAACAGAAGCGATAAATTAAATAGATTACAAATATCGAATCGATCTAATTTTTATTGTGGATGATACACAAGAAAGATCAAACAAAATAAATGGTTCGGATCATCAAAATGAAACTCATGGTGAGCGCCCTCCACTCTAAATAAAATTTAGGGTTTATTACACTTTATATCCCTAAATTATCGCCAAATTGTCTATTTAATCCATTAACTATCGATTGAGTCTATTAAATCCCTAAAATATATAAATCAAAGTCTATTTAGTCTTTAAATTATCAATTAAATCTATTAAGTTCCTAAAATATTTAATTCAAACCTATTTAGTTTATATAAATTTGTAAAAGATCCTACCTAATTAAATTTTAATTACAAAAAATCTTAAAATTTTATTTTATCTTTAAAACGTGCTTTATTTCATTATGTGATCAAATTAGTATTAGAATTTGAATTCTCAATTTTGCCAATAAAATTATATGAATATTAGAATTTAGATATACTGAACAAGTGAAATTGGATAATTTAAATAATAAAATTTCCCTGCAAATAATAATAATAAAAATAATATATTAATTAAATTATAAAAAGAATTTAGCAAATAATTTAAAAATAATAAATTACAAACTATAAACAAAATCTGATATATAATAGTAGATAAAGGCAAATACATAACCATTTTAGAAGACAAATAAGAAAATATTATAAATAATTATCATTACCCTTATAAAATAAATTCACCATAAGTGCTAACACCCACTTTTCAAAGACAAAATAAAAATTTTAATATTTTTTAAAATAAAATTTTAATTAGATGGGGTCTTTTATTAATTTTTAATACTTATGGGCTTGTATTTTATTTTTATAATCTTTTTAGGACTAAATAGGTTTGATTTAAATACGTTAGGAACTTAATACATTCAATCTATAGTTTAGGAACTAAATAGACTTTAATCTATATACTTTAGGAATTTAATAGACTCAATTGATAATTTAGAAACTAAATAGACAATTTAACAATAATTGAAAGATATAAAATGTAATAAGATTTATATATAAAATGATGTGTCACCTTAAAATTTCATCATACAAAAACACCCCTTCCACATTATTTTTGTGGTAAGTTTTGTATAAAAATGCTGTAAATATATCATTTTACTTTGTAAATTGGATAAATTACTATTTGTACTCCTAAGCTTTGCATCAAATTTCAATTTGGCCATATAAAATTATGACAGTCAAACTCCTTACATTTCTAATAAAAGCTACCTTGATTTCTATACATAAAATTATAACAGTCAACCTCTTGTACTTTTAGTCAAATCTCACTTTGATCCTTACACCAGTGTTAATATTCTCATTTTGTTATTCCATTGTTTAAATCTTTAACAGAATCTAGTCATAAAACAATAATGTAACTACGAAATGAAGGTAGCAGAGGAAAATCATTTTCATTTTCCACCAATACACACACTTTGTCTTACGTGATAAGCACATAGGAGTTATATAATACAATAAATCTCTATATATATGTTTGTATATTTGTATGTTGAAAATTGGAATGAAGAGGTAAGAAAATAAAGTTTTTGAAATAAAAAAAAAATGGAGCAAAGATTTCGAAGAGAAAAGAAGAGGAATAGATAGAAGACTTTATTATTGTGAAAAAATGAGTAATCATTTACAATTTGTGTTTTGTTTTAACCTATTGTAGTCATAATTGGATATAAATTTTAGGATAAAGTGTATATTGATGAAAAATGATAATGATTTTCATTTCTTAACCTCATTTCCTAGTCATATTTTTGCCACATGACTGGATTCTATTTAAAAATTTAAACAATGGTGTATTTGTTTGGATGGATTGGATAAGGGGGAATTGTAATCTATCGGACTGTTAGTCTTGGGATACATTGTCCCCGGACTATTTGGTTGGACTGGATTTATATCCTATGTTTGTTTAGTCATGGGACTAGATGTCTGAATTAGATTATTTTTAGTTAATCTAATGTTTGGTTGGACAAATGTTCAAAAGACTATTTTACCCTTATAATTTATAATTTTTATTTAATATATAATTTTAAATTTGTAATCTATAATTTATAATTTATAATTTAACAACACTAAAAAAAATTTAGTTTATAAGGCCATACTTTTTAATTTATTATTTCAATTAAATTAAATTTATAATTTATATTTTTTATTTAACATATAATTTTAAATTAACAACACTAAAAAAATAATTTTATTTAATATATAAATTTAATTTTTTAACAACACTAAAAAAATTTAATTTATAAGGCCATAATTTTTAATTTATTATTTTTTATTAAATTTAATTTATAATTTATAATTTATATTTTTTATTTAATATATAATTTTAAATTAACAACACTAAAAAAATTATAAGGTCATAATTTTTAATTTATTATTTTTAATTAAATTAAATTTATAATTTATATTTTTTATTAAATATATAATTTTAAATTAACAACACTAAAAAAATAATTTATAAATATTCAAAAGACTATTTTACGCTTTTCCAATTGTTTGTTAAGTAATAACATGAGGGTAAAATGGACATTTCACACATTAGTCTCATGGGATACCAATCCCATTGAAATAATCTCACCCCTCCCCCTAGGATACAATAATCTCTCATATGAGAGACTAATAGTCCGAAGGGACTATTAATCTGAAGCAAAAAAATTGAACTAAACAATAGACTATTAGTTCGGATGGACTAGTAGTTCAATCTCGTGAAATAATCCCTCAAAACAAACACACTCTTAAATAACAAAAGGGGATAATGACACAAGTGTAGGGACTAATATATGATTTGACCAAAAGTGTAGGGATTGACTGTCACAATTTTATGTATAAAGATTAAAGTGAGATTTGCCTAAAATTACAAGAGATTGATCATCATGATTTCAAATATAAAGACTAAAATGAGATTTAAGTCTCGTTTAGAAATAAATTATTTTAATAATATTTTTATTTTTTGATCAAAATATAAAATAAAAAAATTAGTATATTTAAAATATTTTTTTAATTTTTTATAAAAAAATGTGTAAAAAATAATAAAATAATAAAATCTTTAATTTTTTATATAAATTATAATTTTTTTAATAACTTTTTAACATAAAAAATTATAAGGATGCAAAACTGTAACCTACCCTTTATATTTGTACGAACACCATCCCAATCTACTCATCAGTGATGACACACCCCTATACTCTCTAGGTCATAAATATTATGTACAAGCACTGCCCCACAGAAATGTTTGTATGCCTGAATGCATATAAATCCACTCACCTCAATATGCTTTTATAATGCAACTCGTACCCACCCACTTATGTTACGAAAAAGACACACCATTACATGAAACTTCAGCAACCAGTGGCGCAAGAAACAAGCCGTAATTGTTCCCACACGTATATAATTAGTGGGTAAGAACATATTCGCTTTATTTGGTTTGAATTTTCAGAATTAATATTTTAAAAAATTATTTTTTTTATTTTTTTTATTTTCATTAATTTTTTTAATATTCTAATTATTTTTTAAAATTTTTAAATATACCTAACATAAATACACTTAAGAAGCACAATATTTGTTAAAAAAAAAAAAAATTAGAAAATTCACTAATAATCAGGATTACAAAAAAATGAGAGAATTCAATACAATTTTTGTATTCTTGTATATTTATTGATTTTTTAAAATATTTTTTATAAATATTTTACTTTTTAAATACATCTAAGTGATGTGCATTTAAAAAAGTAAAAAGATTGCTTAAAATTTTAAAAATATTCACGAAAAATTAAAAAAATATATATAAAAAATAAAAAACTCAATTTTTAAAAAAACTTAAATTTAGAAAATTAAAACCAAACACACTTATTGTGTTTGTATTTTTACATTTAAATTTTTTTACGAGAAAGATTGATCGAATTTAAAAATTGTTAACAATTATTTATTGGCATAATTCGAAATATGAATATCATTCTGTGGGGACATATTTTTTAAGTACCAACACGTGGATAAGGTGACGCCGAAGTGTCAGCCGAGGTGCTACGTGTCCTAGTCGTGACGTCGAGATGATCTCAGCTAGGCCGAGGTTATCTCCGAAGATATCGGAATCCGGGATAAACGGATAAGGGACAAGAGTCCTAGAATGAGGAAGGAACTCAGCCTGGATAAGGATAAAACTCTTAGGGAGTTTATCTTTATCTATTGAAGAGTCCAAAATAAGCACTGAGCTGAAATCCATTGAAGCTAGGCTTCTATTGGGACTAGGATTGAGTTGGCTATAAAAGAGGGGCATCCCCAATGGGTCGAATGTACGCAATTTATATTCTGAATAGTGAGTTAAGCACTTTGGTTATCTTTGGGAGATATTTAACTAACTTGATCGTCGGAGTGCCCCTAGGTGGACGAACCACCACCGGAATCGTTTCTTTCTGTTACAGGTCATTCAGACGCCATTTATTCTGCCAGTGTTCTCCAGTTGAATACTGAGTTAGCAGTGTGGTCAGAAATTCACTCACACAATTTGGCGCCGTCTATGGAAAAAAAAGAGAATAAATAGCCAATGACGAACAGAGAGAGAAGGTTGGGGACGACACTCTTACTGGGAGTGGAAGACCTATTGACCTTGACGTCGAATGAGACAACTGCAACGAAGAGACTCGTGATAAGAATCACGAAGGAAAGGACATCGGCCAGGAGGGCGACGTACAGAAGAAATCAGACCGAAACGAGTACTATAACGAGGATAACCTCTAGGTATGGAAGGATAGATGCCTACGGAAGGACGAAGAGATAAAAGGGATGGTGAACAAATTGGCAGACCTGCAATCGGTCGTCAATTTCATAATGCAAAACAACGTCATGCAGCCACCGTTCCCGCTGTAGGACACGCCGATTCCAGCGGCCAATGCCCAGAAAGGAGGGCAGAAAACAATCCCTGTAGCCCCCCAACACACCAAGAGCGAAAAACACTCTTACCAGCCTTCAAGGGAGGTCGGGCGAGAAGAGTCGAGAAGGGAAGAATCTCGAAGGACACAACGCACCAAGGAAGCAGACCCCAAAGAACATCGGCATGTTCAAGGGCAGGAGTTGTGCTTCGACGCAACTGATGGAGAAAGGTCGATGAGGGCTCACAATGAAGCTGAGAGTAATGCGCCTAAAATGCTGAAGTCAGGAGATAGCCGAGCTCTTGGGCGGACCAAAGAGGAATTGAGAGATTTCCTCAAAAGGAAGCAATAAAATGCCGAAGTAACTTCCCCTATTAAGCCGAGAACACCATTCTCGGTGGAATTGGACAAATTTGAGGCCTCGAAAAGATTCACTATGCCGAGGTTCCAAATATACGATGGTAAGTCGAACCCCAACTTTCACGTTAGTTTATACCTGAACTCGATGGCATTGTATACTGGGAACGAGCCGTTGCTTTGCAAGGTGTTCCCCTCCTCCTTTGGGGGAAGGCCTGGCCAAGATGTTCGTGGCCAGGTTCGTAACAAACAAACTACAGCCGTTAAGGGTAGACGCCATGATGGCTCTAAAAATTGGCAAGGATGAAATCCTGAGAGCCTATGCTAAAAGGTATTATGAGGTATTCAACCGAATACCCGAGTGCAACAAAGAGGTGCCGGTCGTGTCTTTCAAGAACGGCCTAAAAGATGATTGTCCACTACGAAAGTCATTGGCAAAGACATTGCCAAAAAGCATGGAAGAACTCATAGCCAGAATTGAGAAATATGCCAGAGCCGAGGAAGACACGCCAGGGACTAAGGAGACAAAGCAAGAGAAAGGAAATGGCTCGCCGAAGCGAGGCCGAGGTAACAATGGATCCAACAAGCAAGAGATAGGACTAAGGGCTGCACAAGCAGTCACAACTATATTCCGAATTCTAATTCACAAAGTCTTGGATAAAATCTGAACCCAACCCTATTTCAGAGCACCAGCAAGCGTACCAAGAGAGTTTATGGGAAGAAGCCTTGGTAAGCATTGTGCTTACCACAATGAAGATGGGCATCTGACTTAAGGTTGCAGTGCCCTGAAATCACACCTGGAAGACCTGGTAAGGCAAGGCCATTTAAGGGACCTTGTAGATGAAGCTAGGACAAGGGAAGAGCAGGCAAGATTGCCTCAGGCACCAGCAGCTCCACCTCCCCCAGCACAGCAACCGCAGGCAGGCGGATATCGGGTAATTAATGTAATTCACTCGAAGGTCAACAAAAACGAAATACGGGGGGAGACCCAGAACGTAAAGCATTTACAGCATGTGTACCAGGTCCGGGAGAAAAGACCTCGGGCCGAGGAGTGCCAGGGGCCAGTAGTGTCCTTTACTGAAACCGACCTTGAGATGGTGCAGCATCCACATAACGATGCCTTGGTAGTATCCCTCCAGGTTGAGGAGTGCCAAGTGAAGCGCATCCTAATTGACTAAGGCAGCTCTTGTGACATCTTGTATGTCAAGTGTTACAAGGGGCTTGGCCTTCACCCAGACAATATGGAGCAGTCCAACAGCCCAATGGTCGGGTTCAATGGAACGCCGACGTGGCCACTGGGAGCAGCAAGCTTAGAGGTGCAGGCTAGCACCAAGAGGGTGAAGACAGAATTCACCATAATCGACACACTGTCCCCCTACAATGCTATCCTGGGGAGGCCATGGCTGCATGCAATGAGGGCTGTTCCCTTAACACTACATCAGCTATTGCGGTTTCCAACGGAGCATGGGATAGAGGAGGTCAGAGGGGATCAGCTGCAGGCAAAGAGCTGCTCCATGGTAGCAATGAAATCCATCTGCAGCATACGAGAACCAGAGACAGTAGAGATTGAAGACAAGGACGTGGAAGTCCTAGATGACGTCGGCAAAGAGCCAGCCGAGAAGAGTGAAGAAGCCCTGAAGAAAATCCTTGTCCAGCAAGGGGATGAGGAACACTTCTTCCTTCTCAGCTCAGGCTTAGTCGAAGAAGAGGAAAAAGAACTTGAGGCTTTCTTGAGAGCAAACATTGAGGTGTTTGCCTGAATGCCTTATGAAATGCCTGGCATTGACCCCGAGGTCACTTGCCATCAACTGAACGTAGACAGGTCGGCCAAACCTGTAATCCAACGGGTAAGAAAACTGACGTTGATGCATGTTAAGGCAGTGGAAGAGGAAGTAGACAGACTTCTAGAGGCCAGAGCCATTCGAGAGGTAAATTACCCGACATGGCTATGGAATATAGTGGTGGTGAAGAAAAAGAATAGTAAATGGAGGGTCTGCGTGGACTTTACCAGCCTAAACAAGGCCTGTCCCAAAGACAGTTTTTCTCTATCCAAAATTGACCAACTGGTAGATGCCACTTCAGGGCATGGAATGATGAACTTCTTGGATGCCTACAGGGGGTACCATCAGATAGCCATGTACCCCCCAGATGAGGAGAAGACTGCGTTTATCACCCCAAAATGGCTGTATTACTACAGAGTGGTGCCTTTTGGGTTGAAAAATACAAGAGTAACTTACTAGAGATTGGTAACCAAGATGTTCAGACACCTAATTGGCCGAACAGTAGAGGTATACATCGATGACATGGTCGTGAAGATCAGGGAACCTAAGAACCATCTGGAAGACTTAAAGGCAGTCTTTGACATCCTAAAAACATATCGGCTCCGACTCAATGGATCGAAGTGTGCATTTAGAGTTGGATCTGGTAAGTTCTTGGGATACTTGGTGACCAGAAGGGGCATTGAGACCAGCCCAGATCAGATCAAGGCCATCCTAGAACTGAAAAGCCCAACATCGGCGAAGCAAGTACAGATGTTGACTGGAAGGGCTGCAGCTCTGAATAGGTTCACAAGCAGAAGTTCTGACAAATGCAAACCCTTCTTCAGCTTAGTGAAGAAGGCCACAGACTTCTTATGGACAGAAGAGTGTGAAGTCACCTTGGCCGACTTGAAGAAGTATTTGACAACAGCTCCAATTCTCTCAAATCCAGAACCTGAGGAAGAGCTATTCCTGTACTTAGCAGTTTCGGAACATGCGGTAAGTACAGTGGTAATCCGAGAAGAAAAAGGGGAACAAAGGGTTGTTTACTACGTAAGCAAAACCCTAATTGATGCAGAAATCAGGTATTTACCCTTGGAGAAGTTAACACTGGCTCTAGTAATGGCTTCAAAGAAACTGAACCATTACTTTCAAGCCTACAAAATCGTGGTGCTAACTGAACATTCTTTAAAGTCTCTGTTGCAGCAAGAAGATCTGACAGGCAGAATAGCCAGATGGGTAATGGCCTTGGGCCAGTATGACCTGGAATACAGACCCAGAATAGCAATCAAAGGCCAAGCTTTGGCCGACTTCGTGGCCGAGTTCACACTAGGAGCCATCGTACATCAGGCTCCGTTGAACCAAGGTGAACGATATCCAAGCGAACAAAAAGGAGCCCAGCCGAGGGCGACGGAACAAAGGAATGAAGAAAAACTTAGGCCCAGCAGCATTTGCATCGGCGACGCCTTTCGACTGTTTGTTGATGGAAGCTCAAACTAACAAGGAGCAGGGGTAGGAGTAGTACTGGTATCTCCAGATTGATAGATACTAGAACAATCCATTCGTTTGGGGTTCAATGCCTCAAACAATGAAGCAAAGTATGAAGCACTGATTGCAGGACTGAAACTGGCAGTAGCAGTAGAAGCAGATGAGGTGATAGTCTTCTGTGACTCCCAACTTATAGTCAACCAGACAACGGGCGAGTTTGCAGCCCGAGATGAAAGGATGTCGACCTACGCAAAGGAGGTTAGCAGGCTGGTAGCCTTGTTTCAGAATTGGCGACTACAGCAGGTTAGCCGAGATGATAACAGTGACGCTGATGCCCTGGCCAACCTGGCTAGTGCAATACAACCTGTAAAGGTAAGGACGATAATGGTTGACTACTTGTCGGGCCTGAGCATCGAACCACTGACCACAGAGCATGAAGCAATGTGTGTGGACATGGGACCAAGCTGAATGGATGCAATAGTAGCATTCCTGAAAGAAGGAAAACTGCCAGATGATCACAAAGAGGCACACAAGATCAGATTGAAGTCGGCAAGATTCAGTCTGATAACAGAGGGACATCTCTACAGAAGATCCTTCATTGGACCCCTTTTGAGGTGTGTACATCCTTCACAAGTTGAAGATTTTTTGTACGAAATACATGAAGGAGTATGTGGAAGCCACGCTGGGGGCAGATCACTTGCTTATAGGGCCATTACCCAAGGGTATTGGTGGCCCTACATGCAGAAAGATGTAGAAACCTATGTCAAGAAGTGTGAAAAGTGCTAAAGGTTTGCACCACTGATACGCCAACCAGCAGCAGACCTGAACCCAGTATCCAGTCCTTGGCCGTTTGCCTAATGGGGTATGGATCTTGTTGGAAAACTGCCCAAAGCAACTGGGCAAAGGAAGTACCTGCTGATAGCAACAGATTACTTCACCAAGTGGATAAAAGTTGAACCTCTTGCCAAGATCCGAGACGTGGATGTGAAGAACTTCATATGGAAAAACATCATCACCAGGTTTGGGATCCCAAGGGCAATAGTTGCAGACAATGGAACACAATTTGACAGTAAGCTAATCAAAAGCTTCTGTGCAAAATTCAAAATCAAGAATTATTTTTCTACCCTGAGTTTTCCCTAAAGCAATGGACAAGCAGAAGCATCCAACAAAGTTATCCTGGATGGGATTAAGAAGAGGCTGCAAGCAGCAAAAGAAAAATGGGTAGATGAATTGCCCAGTGTACTATGGGCATATCGGACTACGTCGAGAAGATCAACTGGAGAATCCCCGTTTGCCATGGCTTATGGCACAGAAGCAGTCATTCTGCTGGAGATCGGCATCCCAGGGATCAGAACCCAAGCAGTGGAGAATGAAACTAATGACGTATTTTTAGCCCGAGATCTAGATCTTCTAGAAGAGAAAAGGGAGAAAGCAGTAATTCAGTTGGGGACATACCAGCAGCAGCTTGCCAGGGCTTATAATAAAAAGATGAACCCACGAGAGTTCTAAGTTGGTGACCTCGTCTTGAGAAAGGTCGTCGGTAACAAGAAGGATCCCAAAGAAGGGAAGCTTGGCCCAAATTGGGAAGGACCCTATAGAATCATCTCGGTATTGGGCAATGGGGCATATCGGCTTGAAGATAATGAAGGCAAAGAGTTGCCAAGGCCCTAGAATACTTGCAATCTGAAATTTTTCTATCATTAGACTTTCTTGTTCTTTGTTATTAGCTAAAGTAATAAATAAAGTTTTTAGCTTGATTTTTTTACATTTGTGACTGATAAGATAGTTGACAAAGTTTCTGGAATGCATGCATAATGAGAACCCAAGTGGAATTTAAGTTCACATTAGGGGGCAGAGAGTTGGAAAATGGTTCCTAGAAAGGTAGAAATTACAAACTAAAATTAGTTTAACGCTTGTTGAAACTTAAGTTTACAAGTTGAAGTTAAACCGAGGTCATGTTTAACACTTGTTGAAATTTGCGAAAAATTTACAAGTTAAAGTTAAACCGAGGTCATGTTTAACACTTGTTGAAATTTGTGAAAAATTTACAAGTTGCAGTTACAAGCTGAAATTAAACTAAGGTAATACGCTTGTTGAAATTTAAGTTTACAACTTGAAGTTAAACCAAGGACATGTTTAACACTTGTTGAAATTTTAAATTTACAAGTTGAAACCAAGGTTATGACAAAGAAAGATTGGTTTAAATACTTGTTGAAATTTACAAGTTAAGACCAATGTTGTATTAAAAGAAGTACTTATGTACTTGCCGAGATAAACCATTGGTGGATATAACCGAGGTATTTCACCCCGAGAAGATCGCATAGATAAGGTGTATTTTTGAAGACATTCAAACTATTCTAAGTATAGAGTCATGCAATAAAGACAAACATACAAGCATTCAAAAGAGGAAGTTGTATTTACATTCAAAAGAAGGCAGATCGGCCAGACAGAAATCTTACATTGTTTCAAAAGAACAAAAAAAGTACAAAGTACAGGAAAAAAAGGAAAAAAGCATCAAACTAAGACTCTTCAGCGTCTTTAGGCGGTTGGGTCTGGAGTTCGAAAGACTGCTGAGAAAACATCTCGGCGGCCCTCTCAGCCGCAAGCTCGGCATCGATTTCTTAAAGAGTCTGGTTGAGGCTCTTGTCGGCAATGGGCACGGCCGATGTTGTCTTCATAGGAGTGTCATTTTTGGGGACCTCACCCACCTCATCTAGAGTCAAGTCTAGGACTTGCTCATTTGGAGTAGGGGACTTAGCCCCAGCAGCTTCCTTCGATTTCCTCACCAAAGCTTCCTCCTCAAACTCAGAATTGTCTTCAAATTGGCTTGGAGTAGGGGGGAATAGAAGGGAGAGGACGTTGGCATTCTTGAGGGGGGAGTCCTCGGGGACATCAAGCTTTTTGAGAGCAGCCATCCAACCAAAGGTGAAACCCTTGTTGCATGCCTGCTTTCACTTGCTTTTTGTAGTCCTTCTTGACGTTGGCCGCCCCCTCAGCATACGCCCTCTCATCAACGGCCTTGATCTCGGCCTCTTTTGTGGCCAAGGCATGCTGAAGTTCCTTTTGGGCCTCAGCCATTTTGGCCTCGGCCTCTTTCTTTTCGGCCGTGAGGACTTTGGCGATGGCCTCTGCAGCATCCGCTTTTTCCTTGACCTTATCTTTAGCCTTAATGGCTTCTTCGGCCTGATCAGATAAAGTCTTCATCTTGGCCTCAGTCTTCTTAGCGGCCCTTTGCAGACCAGCAACCTCCCTAGTCTTGTTGGCCAACTCCTTCCTTGTCTCAAAAGATTGCATTGAGAAAGAGTGGGTGTGCTGGATCGCTTGAAGGAAGATGGACAGAGTAGAAGTTATTAGAAAATTCTCTAAGTATAAAAATAAAAAGTAAGGAAAATACCAAGTGTAAACAACTTACTTGAACGGAATGCTGCAGCATCAGAGCGAAATTTTCGTATTCGCTCATCTAAGCGTTACGATTAAGATCTTCGGGCAAAAGCAAGGCGGTGGAGAGGGCAACGCCGACCTCAATGTCATTGGCGCTATCACCAGCCTTAACCGGCTTGTCGTCAATTGTGATCGGCAGGGCCCAGGGGTAATCATGTTTTAATGGCCCCGAAGTGGTCGCAGAGGACGACTTTTGCCTCTTTGATCTGGTAGATTTGGATGGTTGGGCCTCGGCGGGCCTTTTCTCGGCAGCAGAAGAGGTCTTCTCGCTCTCAGCCAACTTTGAAATTGGCAAGATGTCCTCAGTGTCAATCTGAGTCACCGTTGCCTTGGGCTGAGCCTTCTTCAGACGTTTTGGCTTTGACTTTGGTTGAGACTGGATTTGTGCTGGTTAAGCATCAACTGAGTCAGGGATATCGGCCAGAAGATCTTCATCGACAGCCTTTTTGCGACCTATCTCGGCGACAATTGTAGTTCTACGGCGGCGTTGGCGTTGAGATAGTGGGATCAGATATAGAGCCGAGGTTGACGGTTGCTTTGCTGGATCAGAGGTCGATCCTTGATCTGGCCGAGATGATGAGGCTGTTGAAGGAGTTGTGGCGGAAGGAGGAGATTTGTTTTTCTTCCTCTTTGGGACGTCAGAAAGCACCGACGTGTAGATCCAGATGAAGTTCAGAAGCAAGGGAGCTCTCCGCTTGTGAACTGGGAGATCCAACAACTTCTTCAAACCCTTGCTAGGGAAAAAGGACTTACGGAACAGTTCCCCTAGATAATGAAGTAATCATCCCCGGTTCCCTTGTTGGAGTCTGGGAGGTCGGTAACAATTTTGTACTCTATGGACCTCGGTTTGAGGTAGTAAATATAGCCTTTCTCTAATTTAAGGCCACACATCGTGTAGTAATATTAGATGTCAGCTAAAGTAACCCTAGCATTCTCTTGTTTGGCTAAGGCTATTATACCATTGATGACCCGGTAGGAATTGATGGCGAGCTGCATTGGGTTCAATTTATAGTAATGGAGTATCTCACGGAAGAGGATGTCGAGTGGGAGCCTACGTCCGCACTCAATAAAGGCAACAACAGGGAAAGGCATGAGGTTTTTATCGGGCATGATGGAGTCATTTTCCCTGGCCAACCTCAGATGAACGTCGGCCGGGATGTCAAACTTCTGCTGTAGACGTCCCCGAACGCCCCGGGAGGGATGAACTCCCGTTCTGTTCATTTGGGCTCACTACAGTTCAAGGACTCGATTGTCACGGTTCTAAATCTTGAACCAAAGAGTCCAAATCCGGCAAATTGTTTTTGAGAAAACAGATTTTTTTAAAGAAGTGCCAAACATGGACTGCTTTGCCAGATACAGAGTCGCTACCTAAATATTTTTTAATGGGGGAATTTAGGAAACCCTGACTCAGTGCCAAAGGCCATGTGTCCGTCATCACCAAAGTTGCCTCGGCTCGGGAACTTAGGTACGATTGGGGAAGGTCACTTTGTGAGCACCCCCGCTCGCCCGGTCAAAGACCGGCCTCTACTAACCATGATATCGAGTTTTGAAAACACTGTGTGTTCTTATTCCGGTTTTTAGCCTAGATTACTATGTGATGCGCACAGCATACAAGTATAGACTGGGTCGCCTGAATTGGAACGAAACATTTCATGTTTATTTTTGAAAGATGGTTTGCTACCCGCAGGTAGGCTTAAAATGCAGATTTTGCCACCCTCGGGTGGGCTTAGAAAATATGGTTTTGCCACTATCTAGTGGGCTTAAAACTCACAGTCAATGCATTATTCCAGTTCAGATAACCCAACCTTCACCCACAGGCATTCAAGCAGGTATATCACACAAGCAGGTATATCACATAAGCAGTTAGCCTCATGGTAAGCATGCTATTCATGGCAGTCACTCACACGCATGCAAGGATGCTAAAGCATAAAACTCACCGAGTACTCCAAGCCAAAACAGAAACTGATTAGAAATCCATGCATGATCCTAAATATGCTGAAATGCCTAATGCAACACATGCAAAAATGCAACTATAGCAAGCTCGGCTATTCTAAACATGGCATATGGAATGCTACAGCTAACATGTATTCAACTTGGAATTGAAATACAAATGCAGTTAGTATGATGCGCCGAGCCCGGTGCATGCAAAACAGATGAATGAATGCAAACATGCTATCATACTGTATGCTAATTGAAATATACCCTAATCTAACCATCATAAGCAGGTAAATAAAAGGGAAGAAAGACGTGGGGTTGGAAGACATACATCACACTCACGCACACTTATTACAATTATGCCCTCGCGCAGAGGGTACGAATAAATATACAATCCCGAATGAAAGAATAGTACAGTCCAAATAAATATTACAGTCCAAATATGTACAAATTCCTAATTAATTAACAAATTAACTAAGAAAATAAATAAACTGGCATGCAAGCCAGGGACTGCCTTGATTCCATTCCGGATGATGAATGATGCATGCCCGGGTTGCCTTTGCGCGGAAATCCATGACGATGCCCCAATTAGCCTCTGTTTGCACCTGTTCTTCAAATGCGTGCCAAACTTCGAAAAGTTGCTAATTCTTCATTTTGCTACAACAGAGAGCAGGAAAGGGGCATAGCAATGTATTTTCACAAATGTATGCATGCCTCGATCCTCGTGCCACCAATCACGCATATCGATGCATGATGGCCGAGGAGCCGAATTGCACAATTCAATATAGAATGAATGCACGTGAAAACATGACTAAAACCTGACTCCATCACGGGTAATCTGGAGTGTCGGTTACTTGGGAATTGAGACACGTTCCGTCACTCGGAGTACGGAACGTACCTCGTTTCCCGTGCCCGGGCTAACTCCTATCCCGAACATGATGCAATATGCATGATATGCGTGAAATGTAACTAAGATACAATCCTAACATACACAATGTTATGGAATGGCATACACGCTACACGAGGTGATACACAACCGAGCATACACAATGCTATGGATGAAATGGCATACGCAATGCAATATGGGCTTACACCAACATGAGAGAGCCTCAGCCACACTCACATAAGAGGCCATCAGATGAAAACAAGACAACCCGAAATGCGTGCACGCGTGCACGCAAACCGAGGACCGACCCTCAGGCACCGAAAATGCCACTCTAATGAGACATGGCAAAGACATGGAATATGATATGCAAACATGCAAAAATCAGTAGCAAAATGAGGGGGAAAACAGCCCCGAAACAAGGCGAAATGACACCCGATGCATGGAATCTCTCCCGAAATGCAAAACTAAGTACATGAAATGGCTTACAGCTATACAAAGCATGCATAATTGGTACATGGAATGAAAATACAGAAGCAAGGAAGCCCCAAAATAAGCATTTTTACAGTTCAAAGCATGGCCAAACAGTAAGCACAAGTGGGACTAAACTAGCATACAAAAATGGCTCCGCAAGGGAGGCAATGAAGCAAGTGGTAGATGCAAAGCCCAAACAGAAAAAGACCCTTCTACAACACTGAAGAGGGACCAAAAATATGGCTATTTACAGTTTATGATAGCCCCCAAAACAATATACCAACACACTCAAAATGTCATGCAAGATGAGGCTCAAAAGAGGCTATAACACAAAGTATACAAAATATTCATCAAACAACCAAAGACCCTTAATAAAACATGACAAGGGGGTCAAAATATGGCCACTTTCAGTTCTGATCAAGATCGAAAAACAGAATCTTAATAAGCTAATAAATCATGCAAAAATGGGGACCATAGAGGGGTACAATGGCAAGTGATACATGGAGATCCCCAACAATGTTGAGCCCTTCTTCAATGTTGAAGAAGGGCTCAAAATAAGCCTATTTTCAGTTTATGACATGCTCCAAAACAGATCACACATAGGCCAAAAATACTATGCAAGATTATGGCATACAAAGGGGGAATGAAGCAAGTGCAAGATGGGAGTCCCAAACAGGGTAAGACCCTTAATGAAAGATGAAAAGGAGCTCAAAAAAATGATATTTCCAGTTATGGCTGGAGCTCAAAACAGTAAGCAAAGAGGGCTAAGAAATTGAGCAAAATAAGGGCCAAAAGGAGGGAAATAGAACTTACCCTTGAAGACCAAGTCTTTGCTGCCTCTTGGACTGAAAAATGGTGCCTTCTAGCCTCTAATAAGAGCTCCAAGCTGCTGGAATGGAAGTAGTGGTGGTGGTGCTAGGTGGTGATGAAGAAAGGGGTGTAGAACTTGGATGTTTTGAGGGATAAAGAGAGAGATGGAGGGAGATGTGTATGCCAAGCTTGAGAGCAATTTTTCCAACCCTAAAATCTGAAGGGGAGGGGCGTATATATAAGCAAAAGGGGTGGAAAAGAGGGGAAAAAAAAGGGGGGGAAAAACAAATCAAGTTTCCCCCCAAAATGGCCAAACCCTCGGACATGGGTGTAGTGGAAAACAAAATTCACTTCTAGAACACACTTGGGGAGGGGGGCATGGCCGGCTAGTTTAAAAGGGCAAAAAAGTCATTTCACCAAATAGGTGGCCGGCCAGCTAGATTTTCTGGCCGGCCAGCTACTTTCAGGGCAAAAAAATGGGCTGCCGAAAAGAAAAGTGGCCGGTGGGTGCTAGGGAAGTCCAATGGTGGCCGTTAAAATGTCCAAATTGAAGCCCCGGAAGTTAGCTTTCCAATGGCACAAACCTTGCATTAAAATTCCTCCTGTGGAAAAAGTTATGCCCTTTTTGGTGAAGCCGCGCAGATTTCGGTCCAACCAGAATGATGCTGAATCACTTTTGACCAAATAAAGGTGGCCGGCCAGAAAAATTGCTGACCTCCCAGATGGCCACTTTGAATCCCTTTAAGTTAGCTTTCCAATGGCGCGAACCTCGCATTAAAATTCCTCCTGTGGAAAAAGTTATGCCCTTTTCCGTGAAGCCGCGCAGATTTGACCCTACCCGGATTCATGCCGAACTTCTCCCGAACCAGTTTTCTTCCCTCTTCTCCTGTTTTCTTCAACTCCAAACCCCTAAGTAAGGTGTTTTGAAAGATTTTTCAAATATTTCATCTCTCTTTCATTCATTTCCACTTTGTCCTTGCTCGGTTTAACGAAAAACGCAACATTTAACGAAATGCGAGCGCCGGAACATCGTAAAAACTTTATTTCAAAAACGTTTTGAAAGAGAGGGTTTTAAGGTCTAAAATCTTTTGATCAAGATCGTTTTGGTCCAAAAAATGGGTATGGAGTTGAGATTTGACTCTCTCCTTGCCGAAGAAATTGGACCTTTCCCCTGCACAACTTTCTCCACTATGTAAACCATCAGTCGCGTCCAAGTCTTATGGATGGTCAAAAATGGGGTGTCTACAGTTGCCCCTCTTTGACAGAACTCGAAAGTCAAGAAGTGACGGGAGTGAATGTCAAAGCCCAGAGTCGACCCATTTTTGACGAGGCCGAAGACTTGGACAAACAAACAAAATATAGATAAATAAATGGTTGTGCCCGCAGGCTGCCTACGTATCCTTTTGCAAGGAATCAAACCAGCATAGTTCAGGGGCAGGATAAAATGATATGCGGGAAGATTTTGATAATTGGACTTACACGCTACGTGAAGCCGGTTTGAAAATTGGACTTACACGCTATGCGAAGCCGGTTTGAAAATTGAGGATTTATGCAATGCACTGTAATGTAGTGGCTAAAATGCAATGTAATAGCTAAGAGGTAAAGGTACCTTATAGGGGCAATTGGCAATGACTTACCTCGGCAATGTCCTACCTCATGCTGATGTGGGAATCTTCCTCTTCTCCTTGATTGAACCACAGGTACTACTTTTCTCCCTGACTATGGTCGCAGCTTTCCCTATTCTCCAACAGGGTGACAGACTAGGTTGGATCAGTATCCAGAATTGAGGTGCATATAGATGCTATCTCAATCTATGGGGCTGCCATACAGATTTCAAGCCGAGGATATACCCCTGGGTATTTAAACCAGACTTTAGTCTCAGAAATCCCGAACCTTTGCGTTCTAGGCATGAGCCATTCGAACTCTAGTTTCCACCGTCTCAGTTGGTCTCCTAGGAACTCACTGCTAACACAGGCAGGTGGCTATACCAGACCACCGGAAGTCGTTCGGGCACGACAAACACCAAAGGAATTGCACCTTTAGAGGATTTAAGGTCTCCTAGACCGGGGAGTGCACAAGACAGTGCGGAGAAATGCAAGTAAAATGCAATTACGATACGCAAAAACAGCGCGAATGATGATGCATGATTTAAGGTCTCCTTAGACCAGAGGATTTAAGGTCTCCTGGACGAGGTGAGTGCACAAGACAGTGCGATGCAGAATGAATGCACAAAACAGTGCTAAGCAGATGCACAGAATAGTGCGATGCTAAAGGTGTACAAAACAGTACGAGCAGGGTGAATGCACAAAACAGTGTGATACAGATAAGGTGCGTAAGATAGCGCGATGCAATGCATGCACAATGCAAGTAAGGTGCACAAAATAGTGCGATGCGCAAAATAGCGCGAGTGAAATGTAATGCACTAACAAGTGCAGGTGGGACGCGCAAGATAGCGCAAATGATACAATGCACAAAATAGTGCGATGCGCTAAACAGCGCGATTGATTTGAAATGCACAAGATAGTGCGATGTGATATGCAAAGCATAGGACAGTGCGATTGAGGTGCACAAAATAGCGCGATGAATGCAATGCACAAGACAGTGCGATGGAGGTGCGCAAAATAGCGCGAATGATAAACTGCACAAAACAGTACGATGCGCAACATAGCGCGAATGTAAACTACACAAAACAGTGTGATGCGAAAAATAGCGCGAATGTAAACTGCACAAAACAGTGCGATTGTGGTGCGCAAAATAGCGCGAATGATAAACTGCACAGAACAGTGCGATGTGCAAAATAGCGCGAATGTAAACTACACAAAACAGTGCGATAGTGGTGCGCAAAATAGCGCGAATGATAAACTGCACAGAACAGTGCGATGATTTGAAATGCACAAGATAGTGCGATACGCTAAACAGCGCGAGTGATTTGCAATGCACAAGATAGTGCGAGTGAGATACAACCACAAGATGCACAAGACAGTGCAAGCGAGATACAAAGTGTAAGTGCACAAGACAGTGCGAGCAGGGATAAAATGCACAAGATAGTGCGATAAAATGCATCTTCTATGCAAGTATGGAAGCACATTCTATGCAATATTGAAAGCAAGCATATTCTATGCATGAAACAAGCAAAGCATATTCTATGCGGAATCGAAAGCAAGCATATTCTATGCATGAATCATAACAATGCGCAGCACGCATGCAACAACAGTGTATAAGAAAGTTCACATTCTATGCAATAGAGGAGCATCAAATATGTACTCTGGTGCCTCTGATTTACCTCTTAGAGGACTTCACAACATACTCAGCTCAAAAAGGGCACACCCTGTTCAAATTGGCGAGAGATAACATCTGCATGTAAAACCCTCGGGTGTTGCTTGGACTGTCATTCTGACTTGAAGCAGGCTTACACTTGAGGTAGAGGCGCACTCACACTTCGGTAGTATTAACAAGGCCTGAAGAGGTACATCCGGAATACAATCACGGAACTTGCTGAAGGTGAAACTCACTCAGATGCTTCGATTTTCCTTCTTTTCTTTTGCTTTGCAGTCCGGAACCTAAATAGTTTCAGATAGATCCTTGTTTTACTGTTCTGATATGACCTGGGTTGAACCCTGTGGTTTTACGAAAGAACGAATCTCGTTTTGCACAGATGTGGAGAACGGCACGGCACTCGGAGCACAAAACGATTTTATTTTTTTTTGAAATCGAGAGATGAGTTTTCGACCAGGCATTGAGCCTACGACTGAACACAGCAAAACGACTCAACAAGGAAATAAAAGGCACACACCTAGACACATCGAGTAACACTCGAAACTACCCAAAACAAAATCGAGATAAAACAAAAAGACACGACACTCAGACGTGCACAGGGAGCCTGTTTCACCGGTAGTGTGTTTCCCACCCTTTCTCATTTGTGGTTCTCACATCACTCGGCCCTCAAGCTCTGTTTTTCTGAAAAAAGCCCTTTTCTCACTTTTTCTCTCATCGCACATCTCTCTATTCTTCAATCTCTCATTTTTCATCCCTCCCCTGGGTGGTTGATAGATAAACAGCAAGTTGTGGGCTCGTGCCCCTAGCATGCTGCTAGATTCTCTTCTTTTGTTCACAGCTAGTGAATTCCTCCCATAGAAGGGTTGCGCTACAACTGGCTGTGTAGCAAATCTGCAGCTAACATCGGTTGATGATGCTTTGCTGGGGAGTTTGGACGTGATAAGATCTGTCCAGATAATGGAGTGGAAAATCTTGCCCCATTCCAATTCGTGCTTCGCACTCGGCTTGATACCTCATTGCTTGGAGGGTGAGAGAGCTTTCAGCCCTTTGTTGTGCCCTTTTCTGGCGAATACGGTGCCCTTTCCGGCAAGTAGAGTGCCCTTTCTAGCAAGTATTTTGACAAAGGGGAAAAGACAGAACACCTGACTCAACTGTGCCCCTAGTTCATTATTTTGACCATTTTTTGTTTTGATTTTCTCCTAAAAAAATTTGACCAAAACGAGAGTTAGATTAACATGCTTGTTCAACTTTTTGATTTGAAATCACGCAAGTCAGGCTATGAGCACTGAAAATTTTACTTTTTTGGGTCCAAGAAATGGTCCAGTTTTAGAAAAATGGGATAATTTTCGAGAGAATTAGTCAACCTCAGTAAAAATTCTCAAAAACTATTTTTGCAAACGGCCACTGCTCAACGAGCATAGAACCCACTCTCGAGATGCACAACCTCAGATCCGGAGGAAAATTGCCCCTTGCTTGAAGAGAGCTGCATGGCAACGGAAAGTTGCCCCTTGTTTGAATGATGCCGCAGCACATTGAATGGCAACGGAAAGTTGCCCCTTGTTTGGATGGCACCGTAGCGCATTGTAGTCAGTCCTCAGAGTGCTGAACGCGACCAAACTCTCGGATACAGTGAAGACAAAAATGACTAGAACCATTGCATGGACACAATCAAATTTGAAATGTTTTACGGTTGGACTTCAGGATGAAGTTGCCTACGTATCCCAAAGATGGGAATCAAGCCTTACGTAGTTCGGGGTTAAGGTACGCTCGTGTATTAACCTCTCCTTTTTAGGCTCTAACTTTTGCCAAGGCGCCCGTCGCGGGTTTTCGACCTTGCGAGCTTTGTTCTTTCTTCTTTTTTTTTTTTTTTTTTTTTTTCATATTCTTTTCATTCCTTTTTCTTCTTCTTTTTTTTGCATTTTTTCTTTTCTTCTTTTTTTTTCTTTTTTTTTGCTTTTCTTCTTTTTTCTCTTTTCTTCTTTTTTTTCTTTTTGCTTTTTGTATATATCTTTTCTTGCTCTAACTTTTGCCTGGGTCGCCCTTCCGAGTTTTCGGCCCAGCGAGCCTCTCAAAGGGTAAAAGTGTAACAAGTCCATGCCAAATGATTTTAGGATCTTGAAGCCATCCATATCCAAGAGAGTGGCTGTTGTATCGATTTGCAGAAGGATCCATCTTCGGCTCTTCGAGCACATCAGACATTTTCGCCCCTAGTTCGAGGGGTGCTTCTGTTCTAGCTTCGCAAGCTTCTTCTGATCTTCTTGATCCGACTTTCCTGGCTTCTTGTTCGAGGGCTGCTTCAAATCTGGCCACACAGGCCTCACATGGTGGTTGACCGTTGAACATTCTGAATGTGAGTTCAAGGTTTGAAAGCAAGGGGTCGAGTCTCGAGGCTGAGAGCGATCCTAAGCTGCACAATCTCAAGAGCGAATCCACACATGTCTTTACAGGACCGCGCAAAACATTTTTTGAAAGTTTTTAAGAAAGCGACAAAATCGCTCACGCTGAAGACAGTGTAGAACCAATTTGGATCAAAGCTAGGGTCCTTCTCAGTACTCAAACTAACAAGCATGATCTCAATCATTAAGGGCTTAGCACGCCTTTCTTTCTCTTAGTTTGATCAAAGTTTTGCAAATCCCGAGGAATTCCTCCCTCTTTGTTTTCACCGCAGTGTTCAAAAAGTTTTGAAAAACTCAGGTCATTATAATGACTTCAAAGCACAAGAGAACAGGTGGAATGCGCTGCCATTTCATTCAAATCCCGGCACAACTAGCACATGGCAGAAGCAAATGCGAGAGCGTGAAAATCACTGTTGTTTCGTTCATAACTGTTGGCACAACTGGCTCCCTGGCAGAAACAGACTCAAAAGAAAACAAAAAGACAAACGCAAAACAAAATGGTGGCGCCCGAGGTAATACCCCCGGAATCACCCGACTTCTATACAACAGGACTGACTCGATACAACAAGACAGACCCTTAATCAAAAAGACTGACTCAAGACAAAGAGACAGACTCAAAACAAAATTACAGAACTGACTCAACACCCAAGTCAGAAACTTCAAAACTAGCATTCGCAAATGCTCAAAACAGTGCGTGTCATTCCCACGTCTGGAGTAAACTGAGTGCCGCCCGCAGGTGGTTCATCCCTCGATCACATAATCACATTATCCCCCAAGTTCACTGGCCCAGTGCCGATAGACTTTGCAGAGCTTAGCGCGACAATGACCCCGTCGTCAATCAAATCTAACACTTCGTAGCGAAGACGAAAGCAATTGTCAGTGCCATGACCGGTTTGTTGATGGAAGGCACAGTACTGGGCAGCATCATGTGTAGCCGGAAGAGGGTTCGGGAGAGGCTGAGGCTCAAGGGGTTTGAGATGGCTTTGTTCTACAAGGATTTGGAAAGCTTTGGACAAAGGCATGTGGAGGGCATGGAAGATCCTTTGACCTCGGGGTTGGTACTTCAAGGCTTGTGGATTTTTGCTAGGCGCACCCACAAAGGGATTGGTAGGTGCTGGCCTGGTTTGCTGATCTCTTCTGAGCGGAGGATTAGAGCCGAAAGGAACGTTTCTGATACAACGACCCTTCTCC
This sequence comes from Camellia granthamiana, assembly GCA_036172215.1. Taxonomy (NCBI): domain Eukaryota; kingdom Viridiplantae; phylum Streptophyta; class Magnoliopsida; order Ericales; family Theaceae; genus Camellia; species Camellia granthamiana. The sequence goes on from CM069904.1 coordinate 151,577,135, forward strand.
CGGCTTACCCCTTGATTCAAACCGCCCCCAACTTGAGTGGCGAAAATGCCGTCCACAGTTTTTGCAACAACTGCGAGCACTCGCTCTTTGTTTAGTCCCTCGGCTTTCAAAGCCTCAACAGCCAACAGAAGATGTTCATGGGGATCCATGTCCGCCCCTATCTTGTTCTTTCCACTCGCCTTCACTTTGCCAAGGGATTGGCATTCCTCAAATACAGCCCGTTCCAAGATTGGGGAGCCTTTTGTCGTGAAACTCCTAGCATGTGCTGTGGCCAATGATTGAGCCAATGTCCCAGAGGCTAGATCTGTCACAGTTCTTTGAAGATCTTCGATCATTCTCTTTAGCTCAGAAGTAGTGGGCTTACGGGTTTGAGATGATTGGGGTCCAGATGCATCCATCATGCATAAGTCCATGCTTTCTGGAATGAACACCTCAGGCTTGGGTAGATGGGCTGGGATGATGTATATGCTGGGGTCATAGGTGGATGGCAGTATATGGATGAGATTGAGGTAGGCAGGAGATGTTTGGTCATTGGGGTCTGAAGGTGGAGCTATCGTCCGGTTGTCGATGAGATTTTGGACCTCATGACGAAGGCGGTAGCAACGGTCGGTGCCATGACCGCGCTGCTGATGGTACATACAGTACTTAGCGGGGTTATGTCTGGCTGGGAGTGGGTCGGGAAGAGGTTGAGGATCGAGGGGTTTGAGATGCCCTCTTTCCATCAGGAGTTTTAGTGCGCTAGTCAAGCTCATATAGAGGGGGGTGAAAGTTCTGCCCTGAGCTTGGGCTAGGCTGGCTGGTCGTAGGCTTGGTTTGGCAAAAGGGTTGGCTATGACGACTGTATTGATTTCAGTGGGTTCAGGAATAGTGCTACTTCCGGCATTGGTATTCCCTGCAATCGCCCTCCTTGTCGGTTCACTTGTTCTGGGAATGATCCCGCTGTTGAACGCATTCTCGACCTGAACCCCCAGTTCATGCAAACTTTTGAAAGTGAGTAGCGGAGCCACTATCAACTTTTGCAACATATCATGCTCGAGGTTTCGCACCATCATCTGCACTTGATCTCTCTCAGAAGGGCGATTTGTCATCTGTGCTGCCTTTGCCCTCCACCTTGCAACAAATTCCACAAAAGGCTCTGTTGGGTTCTGGCGGGTTGTTTCAAGCTCTTGTATGGTCATTTCAACCTGGGTATTGTAGGAATACTGATCGACAAAGGCCTCAGCCAATTCTTCCCAGTTTTGCTTCACTTTGTCCTCCAACTTAGCGTACCAAGTGGCTGCTACACCGAACAGAGTTCTTCCATACAGAGAGAGTTTCTGTGGCTTAGTCAGACCCATCGGCTTTAGGACATCCAAGAAAAGTCGGACATGTACCATTGGATCCCCAGACCCGTCGAAACGGTCAACATATGGCATTTTGAATCTGTCTGGGAGTCGTACAGCAGACTCGGTGTACCCATCCTCAATGTCGGGAATGGAGTTAAGGCCCTGTGCCTTTTTGAATTGCTTCTTAAGGTTCGCAATTTTCACTGCGGTCAAATCGAGGTCATTAGCATCAAGGGGATAACGCCTCTCATTAGGCTGCACCAGGGGTCTGAAAACTTGGGCTCGAGCCAGCCCTTCTCGAGGATCTGGACCCTGCAAATCTTCAATTGGCGGAATTGGGTCAAAGTTCGGCTGGGGTCCCAAAGCTGGATGTGAGGCAGATGCCCCAGATGGGCGCTGCGTTTCAATACTGTTCTCAGCCTGCATGGCAGTTCCCTGATTTAGCGCTGCTATCACGGCCACAAATTTTTCCGAACCCTGTGCCATCACTGGTCTACTGATGATGTGACTGATGACTGTCGGATCAGATGAACCAATGAGCCCCGTCTGGCCCTTCTTTGCCTTGCCTCAGCGAAAGGACACTGGTTGCCCTTGAATTGAATTTCTAACCTAACAAAGTCTATCAGCACTAGTCCAATGTACCCGGGGGATATCGAAGCCTTCTGAAGCTATAGTTCCAGGACTACCTAGCAAAAGGGAAAACATGCAGCATCTCAGCCTAACTTCGCCAAAACAGATACGAGCATAGTAGGATGACTGCGCCCTCTACTGAATTTTGTCCCAAAATTCGGCCTGTAAACTGTTACCCTCAGGTAAACTGAATCCCAAAATACTGAATTGGTGCCCGCAGGCCTGATGCCCAAACTTGTAAACTGATACATGCATTCCTGTAGAGACGCACTCTAAAAGCACATAACAGATAAGTGAGAGCCAAAACACCCCTATGTTGGGGTAAGGTTTCCCTGTCCTATTTTGTCAGGAACTAGGGTTTCACTACGCACGCAGCGGTTTCAAACAACCTATAAACAGGTAAGCAACCTGTCCTAGTTTAGAATGGTCACTATGGATCCGAATATGCACTAGGTCGAATGGTCAAAAAGGGTGCCCCGGTAAAACCAGGGTTTGTGTTCCCATACTGGCAGAGCCCACAACCGGTCAGCCTTATGGACATGCCTTGACAAGACAAGCCTCCGGCAAACCGTTCAGGAATAGCAGATGGCAAACACGGTGTCCTAGGCGCACCAATGCAAATACAATGCAAAGAAACACACAAGTGTAGTCAAAACCAGATATCACGAGTTCGAGTCAAGTTCTCTAAATCCCCAGCGGAGTCGCCAGAAACTGTAGACGTCCCCGAACGCCCCGGGAGGGATGAACTCCCGTTCTGTTCATTTGGGCTCACTACAGTTCAAGGACTCAATTGTCACGGTTCTAAATCTTGAACCAAAGAGTCCAAATCCGGCAAATCGTTTTTGAGAAAACAGATTTTTTGAAAGAAGTGCCAAACATAGACTGCTTTGCCAGATACAGAGTCGCCACCTAAATACTTTTTAATGGGGGAATTTAGGAAACCCTGACTCGGTGCCAAAGGCCATGTGTCCGTCATCACCAAAGTTGCCTCGGCTCGGGAAGTTAGGTACGATTGGGGAAGGTCACTTCGTGAGCACCCCCGCTCGCACCGGTCAAAAACCGGCCTCTACTAACCATGATATTGAGTTTTGAAAACACTGTGTGTTTTTATTCCAGTTTTTAGCCTAGATTTACTATGTGATGCGCACAGCATACAAGTATAGACTGGGTCGCCTGAATTGGAACGAAACATTTCATGTTTATTTTTGAAAGATGGTTTGCTACCCGCAGGTAGGCTTAAAATGCAGATTTTGCCACCCTCGGGTGGGCTTAGAAAATATGGTTTTGCCACTATCTAGTGGGCTTAAAACTCACAGTCAATGCATTATTCCAGTTCAGATAACCCAACCTTCACCCACAGGTATTCAAGCAGGTATATCACATAAGCAGTTAGCCTCATGGTAAGCATGCTATTCATGGCAGTCACTCACACGCATGCAAGGATGCTAAAGCATAAAACTCACCGACTGCCTTGATTCCATTCCGGATGATGAATGATGCATGCCCGGGTTGCCTTTGCGCGGAAATCCATGACGATGCCCCAATTAGCCTCTGTTTGCACCTGTTCTTGAAATGCGTGCCAAACTTCGAAAAGTTGCTAATTCTTCATTTTGCTGCAACAGAGAGCAGGAAAGGGACATAGCAATATATTTTCACAAATGTATGCATGTCTCGATCCTCGTGCCACCAATCACGCATATCGATGCATGATGGCCGAGGAGCCAAATTGCACAATTCAATATAGAATGAATGCACGTGAAAACATGACTAAAACCTGACTCCATCATGGGTAATCCGGAGTGTCGGTGACTTGAAAATTGAGACACGTTCCGTCACTCGGAGTACGGAACGTACCTCGTTTCCCGTGCCCGGGCTAACTCCTATCCCGAACATGATGCAATATGCATGATATGCGTGAAATGCAACTAAGATACAATCCTAACATACACAATGTTATGGAATGGCATACACGCTACACGAGGTGATACACAACCGAGCATACACAATGCTATGGATGAAATGGCATACGCAATGCAATATGGGCTTACACCAACATGAGAAAGCCTCAGCCACACTCACATAAGAGGCCATCAGATGAAAATAAGACAACTCGAAATGCGTGCACGCGTGCACGCAAACCGAGAACCGACCCTCAGGCACTGAAAATGCCACTCTAATGAGACATGGCAAAGACATGGAATATGATATGCAAACATGCAAAAATCAGTAGCAAAATGAGGGGGAAAACAGCCCCGAAACAAGGCGAAATGACACCCGATGCATGGAATCTCTCCCGAAATGCAAAACTAAGTACATGAAATGGCTTACAGCTATACAAAGCATGCATAATTGGTACATGGAATGAAAATACAGAAGCAAGGAAGCCCCAAAATAAGCATTTTTACAGTTCAAAGCATGGCCAAACAGTAAGCACAAGTGGGACTAAATTAGCATACAAAAATGGCTCCGCAAGGGAGGCAATGAAGCAAGTGGTAGATGCAAAGCCCAAACAGAAAAAGACCCTTCTACAACATTGAAGAGGGACCAAAAATATGGCTATTTACAGTTTATGGTAGCCCCCAAAACAATATACCAACACACTCAAAATGTCATGCAAGATGAGGCTCAAAAGAGGCTATAACACAAAGTATACAAAATATTCATCAAACAGCCAAAGACCCTTAATGAAACATGACAAGGGAGTCAAAATATGGCCACTTTCAGTTCTGATAAAGGTCGAAAAACAGAATCTTAATAAGCTAATAAATCATGCAAAAATGGGGACCATAGAGGGGTACAATGGCAAGTGATACATGGAGATCCCCAACAATGTTGATCCCTTATTCAATGTTGAATAAGGGCTCAAAATAAGCCTATTTTCAGTTTATGACATGCTCCAAAACAGATCACACATAGGCCAAAAATACTATGCAAGATTATGGCATACAAAGGGGGAATGAAGCAAGTGCAAGATGGGGGTCCCAAACAGGGTAAGACCCTTAATGAAAGATGAAAAGGAGCTCAGAAAAATGATATTTTCAGTTATGGCTGGAGCTCAAAACAGTAAGCAAAGAGGGCTAAGAAATTGAGCAAAATAAGGGCCAAAAGGAGGGAAATAGAACTTACCCTTGAAGACCAAGTCTTTGCTGCCTCTTGGACTGAAAAATGGTGCCTCCTAGCCTCTGAGAAGAGCTCCAAGCTGCTGGAATGGAAGTAGTGGTGGTGGTGCTAGGTGGTGATGAAGAAAGGGGTGTAGAACTTGGATGTTTTGAGGGATAAAGAGAGAGATGGAGGGAGATGTGTATGCCAAGCTTGAGAGCAATTTTTCCAACCCTAAAATCTGAAGGGGAGGGGCTGTATATATAAGCAAAAGGGGTGGAAAAGAGGGGGAAAACAAATCAAGTTTCCCCCCAAAATGGCCAAACCCTCGGACATGGGTGTAGTGGAAAACAAAATTCACTTCTAGGACACACTTGGGGAGGGGGGCATGGCCGGCTAGTTTAAAAGGGCAAAAAAGTCATTTCACCAAATAGGTGGCCGGCCAGCTAGATTTTCTGGCCGGCCAGCTACTTTCAGGGCAAAAAACTGGCTGCCGAAAAGAAAAGTGGCCGGTGGGTGCTAGGGAAGTCCAATGGTGGCCGTTAAAATGTCCAAATTGAAGCCCCGGAAGTTAGCTTTCCAATGGCGCAAACCTTGCATTAAAATTCCTCATGTGGAAGAAATTATGCCCTTTTTGGTGAAGCCGCGCAGATTTCGGTCCAACCAGAATGATGCTGAATCACTTTTGACCAAACAAAGGTGGCCGTCCAGAACAATTGCTGACCTCCCAGGTGGTCACTTTGAAGCCCTTGAAGTTAGCTTTCCCAATGGCGCGAACCTCGCATTAAAATTCCTCCTGTGGAAAAAGTTATGCCCTTTTCCGTGAAGCCGCGCAGATTTGGCCCTACCCGGATTCATGCCGAACTTCTCCCGAACCAGTTTTCTTCCCTCTTCTCCTGTTTTCTTCAACTCCAAACCCTTAAGTAAGGTGTTTTGAAAGATTTTTCAAATATTTCATCTCTCTTTCATTCATTTCCACTTTGTCCTTGCTCGGTTTACCGAAAAGCGCAACATTTAACGAAATGCGAGCGCCGGAACATCGTAAAAACTTTATTTCAAAAACGTTTTGAAAGAGAGGGTTTTAAGGTCTAAAATCTTTTGATCAAGATCGTTTTGGTCCAAAAAAGGGGTATGGAGTTGAGATTTGACTCTCTCCTTGTCGAAGAAATTGGACCTTTCCCCTGCACAACTTTCTCCACCATGTAAACCATCAGTTGCGTCCAAGTCTTATGGATGGTCAAAAATAGGGTGTCTAAACCTGCCTGAAGTGTTCTAACTTGGTTGGGGTGTCTACCATATGCTTCCACATACCCATAATGTTGGCTTAAGGGGAAGGTGTAGGGTTTCAGAATGAGGTGTTTTGTGACGATTTTGAAGAACCTCGCCTAAAACCTAACTATGAGCTGGGGTAAGAATTTGTGGGGATTTTTAGGGGAATTCATTTCAGTTTTCCTAAAATTCATGGGTTCAACAAGCAAATCCCAAACCTAGATCTATGGAAACGAAGATTGAAGGCAATAATCTAGAAAAGACACAGAAAACAAAAAAACAAAAACGTGTTTCAGAATCAAGAACAGTGATGAACTATCAAGAACACCGTGACAAAGTGTGCATAAGGGTGCGAGGCCAAGAACAGTGGCAAAAGAGAACAAATTTGTGAACAGTGTGTGTGTATTCAAGACACGGATTGGGTAAAAAACAGAATCACGAAGCAAACATACTCAAACACATGGTGAAAATCAAGGTACAGATTAAAATGATCGAAAACATAAGCAAGTTTGCAAAATACAACAGAGTTCGCAGTGAAATCAAGAACTGAAAACCAGGAGGGATAATGGCTTACCAGAGAAAGTGAGGTCGGTGTGAGGATCGCCGAAGTCAGACGATAGTTGCAAAAGTGACGGAGCAGTGAAAATCACGTCGGAGGAGGTGAACGGAGCAAGTTACAGAGCTAGAAAAGCTTGAACAATGACAGATTAGAGAGAGAGAAAAAAAGTTGGATGCTTCAGAAACGGTGATGCAAAAAGTGAAGAGACGGAGAAAGAGGAGTGTTTTGATCAAAAACCACGAAATGGCGGCAAAATTGCAATTAATTGCTTAGGGCGACATGCTTGTTAGATGGCGCACGCAAGAATGATGCAAATTGATGGCGCGTGTTAGGTACGCTCCGCTAAGGGAAAGACGCGTGGAAGAAACGGTTAAAATATTGTGCATAATAGCTCATACGCGTGAAGGAGCTCTTGAAGTTTTTGATTTAATGGAGAAGTACCTCGGCTTGAGAATGATCTCAGTTGAGAAACTTGAACGAACCTGGTTAATGGTTCTGAGACATTGATGAAAAGCAGGCTATAGGTCTTGGACGTATTTAGCCGACGAGTTCTTATTTCAGCAATGAATAAAAAAGCGAGCTTAGCCGACGTGCTAGAAGGAAGTACTGATATAGGTTCCATCACCTCAGGATGCCGAGGTAAAAGAACTTAGGGGGCAGTTGTGGGGGACATATTTTTTGAGTACCAACACGTGGCCAAGGTGACGCCGAAGTGTCAGCCGAGGTGCCACGTGTCCTGGTCGTGAGGCCGAGATGATCTCGGCTAGACCGAGGTTATCTCCGAAGATATCGAAATCCGGGATAAGCGGATAAGGGACAAGAGTCCTAGAATAAGGAAGGAACTCAACCTGGATAAGGATAAAACTCTTAGGAAGTTTATCTTTATCTATTAAAGAGTCCAAGATAAACACTGAGCTGAAATTCATTGAAACTAGGCTTCTATTGGGACTAGAATTGAGTTGGTTGTAAAAGAGGGACACCCCAAATGGGTCGAAGGCATGCAATTTATATTCTGAATAGTGAGTTAAGCACTTTGGTTATCTTTGGGAGATATTTAACTAACTTGATCGAATAGTGAGTTAAGCACTTTGATTATCTTTGAGAGATATTTAACTAACTTGATCGTCGGAGTGCCTCCGGGTGGACGAACCATCACCGGAATCGCTTCTTTCTGTTACAGGTCATTCAGGCACTATCTATTCTATCAGTACTCTCCAGTTGAATACTTAATTGACAGTGTGATCAGGAAATTTACTCACACACATTCTTACAAAAAATAATAATAATAATAAAATTTTAAAATTTCGAAACTGTTATGAGTTGCGTGTTAGAATAGATATAGAAGTATCCGAATCTCGAAATCATAACCATGAATTTAATAATAAAAGCTCTTTTAACTAACATATACTGTATATATATTTTTATTATTATTTTTATAATATTATTTTTTTTAATTGTACACGCATCGTTTTTTTGTAGACTGCTAGTGTATATATATATATGACAAGTATGTGACAATGATGTGTCGTTAGTTAGCCCTTAGCAGGAGGAGAAGTGAAACAAGGAAGGGAGGGAAGGAGGGCAGAAGTAAACAAAAAATCAATAAAAGAGAGAAGCAGAAGAATACACCATATATTGCATTTGCAGCAGAGAGAGAGAGAGAGAGAGGGGGAGAGAGAAGTGATGATGACGAGGATGATGATAACATATGCATAAGAAGATGACTGAAACCGCGTGATCTGTGATCTCCACTTTGTGAACCCACTTTGATTTTGTTGTAATTGAAGAGTCGTTTTTCGTCTTGATTTTCGTTTTAACACGGACATATTTCCACTCTCTCTCTCTCTCTCTCTCTTTCTTTCTTTCTTTCTTTCTTTCTTGTTTTGTGGTGTTATTAATGTGAATTGAACCATCTTTCTGTGCACTTCTTCTTTTTCAAATGCTAAACCATTGATTTTTTTTTTAATCTAAAAAAAATAATTAAAGTTTTATGGATAAATTATAAATACATCTTAAAATTTGCTTAAAATACGAATTATCTCATACAATTTAAAAAATTATAAATATCTTCTTATCAAAAATTTTTGTTTAACAAAATTAATTAAAAAAAGTGAAATTTCTAACTATTCACTTATATAATAATAAAATTATCTGAATTATTAATTGAAATAAAATTTTAATATTATTAAAAACTGTTAATTAACTTGATGATTTATCAATAAAATAACTTATTTGTCAAGAAATTAGAAACTTAAGAGACTTAATGTAATTTCTAGAACCACATAGAGTAATTTGTAATTTAAATAAAACTCAAGAAATGCATTTGTAATTTAGCCAAGTTTTATTAATGAATCACAAGTATATACAAACATTAATAATAGAGACAGGTGCAAGAATCAAAGTTAAATTTCTCTCATATTTACATTCAGGAGCGAAGGTATGTGAGGCCCAGGGAATTACGTGCCCCTCCTCAATTGTTTTAGAATCATACTTTCACCTATAACAAATAAACATATTTTAATTCAATCATTTCAAGTAATTTTTGAAAATTTTATATCACTATTTTCTCTGCCTTTTTTTTTCTTAAAAAAAATCTGTTTAATTTGTCACTTTAAAATGTTTGATTATACTAAAAAATTCTTATAAATTTTTTTATTAGAGATATGTTATGTGTCACAAATTTGTTGTCATTATTTTATACTACCTCTTATATGAACTCATAATTGATTCATTTATTTACAAATAATTATTACATAATTAATGACAATTAATAAAATTTTGTCATGTAATTCAGTTATTCATAACCATGAAAAAAAAAAAAAAAAAAAAAAACTGATATATAGAAACCAATATATATTATTTATTCACCTTCCTTTTGTGTGTGCATCTGATAAAAAAAATTTGTTCTCATATTTCATGAGAACATGTGATTATTTTTTAAACCATGATGATCATCCTATATAAAATTAAATTAATAACAAGAAAGATAATGATCGGTTAACATGAACTTATATTTACATATAATTTTTAGTCCTACTATTAAATAAAAAAAATTAAAATTAGATTAAATTTAATGACAATTTTTGTTAAGATTTCAATTTAATGGTGTGTCTTCTGAGTCGAAATCCTTACTCCACCACTATTAACATCTCAATATGAAATTACTTGGGAGATTCGTAAGATTCATCACAAATTCTATTTTAATGATCCCTACCATTTATTTTGAAAAATTAATTACGAATATGATGGAAGTATCTCATTATAAATAGGGATGACAATGGATAACCTACTCTGTGGGTATTCATGGAGACCCAACCAAAATACATGGGTTTTCTCATTTTTTTCTTATCCATTGGATAGGGTAAGTGATATTCTTTAAATATCCATAGGGGATGGGTACCCACTAATTTCCCCATATGTTTTTTTTTTTTTTTTTCTTTTTTTTTTTTTAAGACTCACAACCAAAACTAAATATACATTCAATCTTTTTTCTTTTATTTATTTATTTATTTTTTTTAGGTTCACAACCAACTTTTATTTTTTATTTTTTATTTTTTTAAGATCCACAACCAAAGCTAAATATACATCTAATCTTTTTTTATTATTATTTTTATTATTTTTAAGGTTCATAACCATTTTTTTTTAATTTTTAAGATTCACAACCAAAGCTAAATATACATTCAATCTTTATTCTTTTATTTTATTATTATTTATTTTTTTTAAGGTTCACAACCATTTTTTTTTTTTTTTAAGATTCACAACCAAAGCTAAATATACATTCAATCTTATTTTATTTTATTTGGCTCAACAATAAAATAAATACACATTAATTAAAATTGTCACATTATTCTTGTCAAATTTTATGCATATTTAGAATTTTTTAAAATTTATTTTAAAAAATTAAGGATACTGTCTAGTGCAGGGTTTCGGTTTGCTTTTCTATGTTATTTTATTTTTGTTATGTATTGTAATTTTCAAAATGGTTTACTTGTTCTGAAATTTCAATTAACGAGTATGAATCTATTTGTTTTATGTTATCACACAATTTATACAACATATATATATATGATGTTATACTTTCTTCATCAATAAAGTTTTCTTTTGTTGATCAAAAATATATATATATAAATGTATTTGAAAATAAGGAAATTGTAGAGAATCGAAACAAGCATGAGTCGTGATTGGTTAGAAAGGATGGGTAAAAAGATTTATTTGCTGGAAAAACAAAAAGGGGATACAAAGTCTTAATAATTTTTTTTAAAATAAAGGAATTTTTCTTAGTTATAAACAGATTTAACTGAAATCAGCTTGTTTCCCAATGTTATGCTTCAGTTATTTAAATAGAAAATATTTTTTAATGAAAAATATTTTTTATAAAAAAAATTAAAAATATTTTTTTTTTTATATTTGATGGTGGTGGTGATGGAACGAAAGTGAAAGTAGAGATTGTAACATAGTGGTGGGGTGATGGTGGAAGTGATGATGGTAGTGGCTATGGTGATTGTAGTGTGATAGTGAATGTGAGAATAGTGGTGATGGTGTTTTGAAATTAGTAAAAATTTAATTGAAAAAACATTTTTTGATTTTTAAAAGTAACAAACAACAAAATTCGTAAGGGACCAAAGGAAGAAGATGGAGGATGGATTGGGTGTGGTAAGGCATAGATATCTTAAAATGAGTGGTTCAAATTTGTTAAAAGGTATAATTAGATTTTGGATAAATTAAAATGAATGGTTCAAATTTGCTAAGAGAAAGATGGTTTAATGTCTAAAATGTCCGTGGCTAAGAGATCAGCAAACAATTCTTTGTTTATGCTCTGATGCAATTTAATATGGGTCTTATAACACTTTCTTCAAACAAGTTCTTTCACATTTTATTTCTTCAAACAGGCTCTTATAACATTGTAAGCAGGTTCTTATAACATGTAGGGAAGAGAGTGAGAGTGAGAGAGAGAGATGGTTGTAATTTTTTTTTTAATCTTCCACGTTCTTCGACATTTTTTTTTTGAATTACTAAAACTTATTTGATTGTCTTAAAATTATATATTTGATTATTATAAAACAAAATTTTAATTAATTAATTAATGTGTATTTGATTTTGTTATTAAATCAAATAAAATAAAATAAGATTGAATGTATATTTAGCTTTTGTAGTGAACCTTAAAAAAAAAATAAAAAAATAAGTTGTTAACATTAAATATATTAAAAAAGAAAGAAAAAAGATTGAAGGTATATTTAGCTTTTGTTGTGAAAAAAAAAAGAAAAAAAAAGGAAAAAAAAGAAGAAGTGGTTGTTAAACATTAAATATAAAAAATAAAAATGGGGATTAAAGTGGGTTGGGAAAAATCCAAACCCATTAAAAAATGAGGAGGGTGGTACCCATGGGGAATGGGAAAAATTTATTATAGGAGAATGGGGATGGAGAATTAATATCCACCCCCATTAACCCCCATTGCCATCCCTAATTATAAATAGATGTGATTTATTACTTTTTGAGTCCCTGTAACATTTTTTTTATATACATTGTTGGAAATTACACTGCCGGAACTAGTATTGAATCTTTGAACAAGGCCAATTAAACTAACCCTAGTTAACTCCAAATGGGAGGGAGTACCACTTTCATTATGCCATGTTATCCACTTCTTTGACCCAAACATGGTAATTTTGAAAATTGTGAAAGATGTATAATTTTTTTCTTATTTTCTATAATTTTGTAAATCTTAAAATGAAAGTTATTATCAAATATGTTTTCATTTATCTTTTACAAATTTTATAAAAATATAAACAGAAAAATATAAAATAAATGTTACCAAACAACAATTTGTTATTTTACATTTACAATTTTTTATTCCCAAACTTCTAGTCAATACCATAGGAATCAACTTTGGCGACCCCATCATCTCTAATCATTAGTCAGCTCCGGTGAATTCCTACCACCATTGAGTAACGGCAATAATATTTGCCCAACCCTAGTCAATTTATGCCATCTATCATATTTGTATTATCATCTTTGACCATCGACAATCACATTTATTCAATTTCAACTAGTCTACAGCACTTTTGACTACTTGTAATTATCTTCGACCATCATCTTCTATTAGTTACTTTGAAGTATTTTGAGAAATTAGTTAAAAGTTAATTTTTTTTAATTTTTAATTTTTTTATGAATAAAAAATATGAAAATTGATGTGACTCAAAATGGATTAAAAGTCAAAAATTAACTTTTAACAAGCTTCACGTAGACCTTTCTTTGACCACCTTTCTTACTTGTTTTCAAAAGGGCAATGATACATACTATTAAAAGTAGTACTCTAAAGCACCACTAGTGAGTTAGCACACACTTAAAAAAAAAAAAAAAAAAAAAAAAAAAAAAAAAAAAGCACAGCAACACTGTGACAGTGGGTGGGGTCACTGCCACATCATTAGTGTTATCACTAGTTAGTGGTCTCAACCATTATCCTTTTCAAAAATTATTTTAAAAATAAATATGTTCCAAACTTTTTTTTTTAAAAACTAAAATAAGTACATAAACACGTTTTTTATTTTCTATAAACAAAAAAAATAAAATATTAAAGATACGTTTGGTATGTAAGTTGACTTTTTGATTTTTTGATTTTTTGGCTATTTTAGCCTAGAGCTAAAAAGTCTTGTTTGGGATAGACTTTTTGACTTTTTTTACTTTTGTGAAAAAAAAATAAAATGATTATGAGTTGGATGTGATGTTTTGTCTTATTAAGCTAAAAAATCTATTTTGTCTTTTTATGGTTAAAATAACCAAAAAATTTAACATGCCAAACGAAAGCTAAATTGTAAATTTTATCGAACATTAATCTTCGTAAAATATTATATTCATCCTAAAACTCATTAATTTTGAAGGAAAATACCATTACCTTGACTAGCTTCTTAGTGAAAAATTATTGATTAGGGGGCTTGGTTGGGAAATTAGATCTGGGACTTTTTTAGTTAAAATAATCACAAAAAATAAAATAGATTTTTTAGTTAAATAAGATAAAACATCACATTTAACTCATAATCATTACATTCTTTTTCTCACAAAAGTCAAAAAAGCTAAGAAGTCTTTTTCAAACGAAACTTTTTAACCCTAGGCTAAAATAGCTAAAAAGCCAAAAAACTAAAAAGCCAATCAACTTCTCAAACGAACCCTCCTGCGACACCACATGGCTATGCCCCAGGCAAATCAGAAATTCCCATTCTCTCTCATATTCTCCAATCATCTAACAAAAAATCGTGATCCCTACTCCCTCTATCAATTACAATACATATGAAACGTCATGTGATACTGCCTTTAGACCAACCAATAACGTCTTAGAGTTCGTTTGGAAAGTGAGTTGACTTTTTGACTTTTTAATTTTTTTGGCTATTTTAGCCTGGGGCTAAAAAGCCTGGTTTGGGAAGTGCTTTAGGCTTTTTTGGCTTTTCTGACTTTTTTGTAAGAGAAAGAATGTAATGATTATAGATTATATGTGATATTTTGTCTTATTAAGCTAAAAATCTATTTTAGTTTTTATGACTAAAATAACCAAAAAAGTCCCAACTTTTACTTCCCAAACAAAGCCTTACTAGTATATGCTCATTGAACTTCAGATGGTACTCAAGTATCTGGGTTTAACCCAGGGATCGGTGGCCTTGTGGTAAGAACATGAGGATTTAAGCCCCTAGGTCATGAGTTCAAATCTCCCCTAGGCCAATCTCTTGGGCGTAGCACAGTTGGTTAGGAGGTTGGACCTCAAGTTGTCTAACCAGCACTTGGTGTGGGTTCAATACTCCCCCGCTGTGCGAGTCCTGACTTAAGCGGAGCTTGTCTTGGGAGGTCGAGGCAAGTTCCCAGGTTATAGTCTCCTCGCTCGGAACGGCTAACAGGACACTTTGGTGATCTCTACAAAGGGGCGCTGTCTTGGACCTGCGTGAGAGTAGGGATGATTTTCCTGTAACAAAAAAAAAAAAAAAAAAGTATCTGGGTTTTAGTTAACTAAATCAAACTTGTTCATCATTTTTTTTGGAGTAATTACAAAAAATAAATTAATTAAATTAAATAAAATCATAGTTTGGCAATCTTTTTTATTTCTTTTTAATTTAAATTATATATCTATTTTTATTAAGTAAAATCGATATAGAAACGTATTTTAATCATCAAACTCAATGTAAGTATATATATAATGTTTAAAATACTTTTTTCATTGAATTTAATAACTAAAATATTATTATATTTATGGATTATACTTAATGAAAATAGACAAATGATTTAAATTGAAGGAAAAAAATTTAAAAGTTTAGAGTTTAAATTGACAAAATTAAAAATCCTAATATTTTTTATTTTTTTTATAATTTTTCTTTTTTTATTTTGAATTTCATCAATAAAAGTTTTTTTTTTTAGCTAATAAAAACAAATTAATTAATTAATTAACCAAATCAAACAAAAAAACACAAAAAAAAAACTTGTTGTCTCATCATCTAAATTAGAGGTCTTAACCCCAACAAGTTAGCTAAGCGATAAAGACTTGAAAATAAAATTTTACGCCATTTGAGTCAATCAAAAAAATTATAAAAAATTTGTTCGATCGTTAATTTTAAAATTTTAAAATTAATCAAAATACATGCAAATTGATGTGTTGACGCAATTTTTGAAAATCTAAATTAAGAAACAAAGCTCGAGCGGTTTCTTTTGACAACAATAATAGAGAACTCTAATTTTAGAATTTTAAAGAGAGTTTTAGTGATGTGGTAAAAAAATAAAAATAAGAACATAAATACATATATCACATCACATATAAATTTCACTCTTTATCACATCACTAAATCTCTCTTTATAATTTTAAAATTAAATCTCACAATCTTTGCTCTTCTTTTGAGAACCATTTTGATGATTTTTGATCTCACAAGGGGTTGTTTGGAATGTTTTAAATAAGTATACTTTTTGACTTTTTATGAAATATATGTTGGGTTTGAAGTGATGTGGTAGAGAGGTGATGTGATTTAAATAAGATGATGTAACTTAAATAGGATAGTAACTTTTTAACTTTTTTAGAAGATGCCAAACGTAGCCAAAGTTTCGACTACTTTAGTCCTCGTTTGGTAAACTTGTTAGAGCTAAAAAAGCACAAGAAGACAAAACAAGCTATATAAGTCAATAAAACAAAATATAATTTTTTATCCATAATCATTACATTTTTTCTCTCACAAATTAAAAAAATCTTAAAATAAAAACTTAATAAGATTAAAAGAATCTTGACACAAAAAAATTGACTATTTTACCCCCATGTCAAACCACACCTTAAAATGTTGAGTTGTGGCAGCAAAGAAAAGTTCATAAAATAATTAAGAGAAGAAGTACCACGTTGCGGCGCTATAGTTGGACTTTTACTCTCAGAAGAAGTGCAAGAGACGGTGAAAAAGGCTGCCCTAACAGGCTCACACCATGTGCCTATGGCCTAATTTCAATTGAGGTCCTTCTTTTGTATTTAAACATTTTTTTTTTTTTGATTTTATATAAAAAAATTGAGAAGTGAATTAAATTCTTAATTTTTAATTCATTTTAAATTACATCATCTTTTATATTTTTTATATATTTTTTTTAAAAATTAAAAAATCAACTTTTAACTATCTTTTCAAAACAAGACATAGTGTTGCTTTAGAAAGTTTCTCAAAACGCAACGTTTTGATCCAAGGTCCAAAAACGTAAGTTGCCAAAAACGCAACAAAATTCATTTGGGAAGCCATAAAAACACAAGTGTGAAATTATAAATTGGGGCCTATGACAAAAAAATAAAAAAGTAAATTTCTTATGTTGGGAAAGGATATTTTGGTCATTTTAATTTGATTTGACACCATAAACAAATATTAAACCAAAAAGTCAAAAGCTAACTTTTTACTAACTTTCCAAATCACTTTTCAAAAAGTTAAAAAACTTGATAAAAAGTCAAAAGTGACATTTCTAAAAAGCTTAGGGTCCGTTTGGCAAGGGCTCATTGGGCTCATGAGCCACAAAAGACAAAATAGGCTCATGAGCCACAACAGACAAAACATCACATCCAACCTCATAATCATTACACTCTTCTCTCACAAAAAAAGTCAAAAAAGCCAAAAAGCCAAGAGCCCTTCCCAAACCAAACTTTTGAGCCCAGGCTCATATAGCCAAAAAAGCCAAAAAGCCAAAGAGCCAGCCCACTTCCCAAACGGAGGCTTAGTTTA
Source organism: Camellia granthamiana (assembly GCA_036172215.1). NCBI lineage: Eukaryota > Viridiplantae > Streptophyta > Magnoliopsida > Ericales > Theaceae > Camellia > Camellia granthamiana. The sequence continues at coordinate 151,594,225 of CM069904.1, forward strand.
TTATAACTTTTTAATGTGAAATTAATTTTTCTTTCTTTTTATTCTTGTAACTAAAAAATTGTTTATTTACTTTAATTTTTTATAAATCACAGTGGCCCTATTTGGTACGACTTATTTTCAGCTTATTTCAGCTTTTAACTTAATTTAAGCTATTTTGGTGTGTTTGGTTCACCTTAACAATACAGTTTATAACTTTTTGTAAGTTAAAAATAACTTATTCTTTGAGTGAGGGAGGAAAAACTTAATTTATAAGTCAAAAATTAGCTTATGTTCACAGTTATAACCTATAAGCTGTTAGGCTATAAGTTATAATTACTTTCCTACAGCTCTACCAAACAGGACCAGCTTAAATTTTCTTTTGTTCTATTCTTGTGACTAAAAATTGGTTTATTTATTATTTTTTTGTAAATCACAGCATCTATTAATAGGATTTTGGACGGTGAGTATTTTTTTGTTTTTTGGTTTGAGACCCAGGGCCACAGGATAATTCCTAAATACAAATCACTCGCAAATCATGTATACTAATTAACGTCAAGCACAACACTAGATGGAGTCGAACCAAAGATGTCTGGATTTGAGGTTCATCGTTAGAGAAGACTCTTTACCACTGAGCTATCGCTGCCGATTAATTTGTGCTTGGGTCTTTGGATAAGAAAATTTGGTTTTTTGTTGGAACTTCTAAAATTTGAGTACATCTTTACAAAATAAATAAATGAAAAATTGCTATTAGATTATGAAAGAAACACACAAAACACAGAAATAAGCAGCAGAAGCAGCTTTAAACATTCCTCTATATTTTGATTGCATGGATGGGCCATTAAGCTGACGAGTCTATACCCTCTTTATGTATATAGCCGTCAACTTTTGCTGCGGGTTTTGTAATGTATTGCACTGCCTCTCTCAGATTTCAGTACTCACTGTTCTATACTGTACTTCTGTCCTCTCTCTTTCTCTCTCTCTCTCTCCAGGTGGGATCCCGAGACGTGTTTGAGAAAGGTGCTAGACTGTAGGGTGACAAAGATCTCTAGGAAACTAATGAAAGATAGGAGAGAGAGAGAGAGAGAGAGAGAGAGAGAGAGAGAGAGAAATTCAATAATTGATGAAAATTGATTTGTAGGAAGAAATTTTGCTCAGATTGAATTGAACAGTAATATGGTGGGCTGAACGCACTACTCATTCTGAATAAAAAAAAACAGAACACACTACTCATTGACATTAATCTAAACTTGGATTTCGATTTTGGCTTTGATTTGCAATTTCGAAAATCACTGCTATTGGTCATGGTTGCTACTTTCTTTCTCTTCTAGACTCAAGCAAAGTAAATGAGTCCAATGCATTTCATGGAATAGTGGGGTAATTTTATTTTCACATCACCATCTAACTGACTAATGTTATATGTATTAATTAATGATGTAATATAATTTAAGATATTTTTAATATTTATAATTTGTATATTGAGTAAGATCAATAATAATATCATAATTAGTATTGATACACTAATTAATACACTAATTAATACAGGTAATATCACTCCATCTACTCTCTCAGTACACACCATTAGTTATTGCCGCCGCCACCATTCCTCCTCCATCCCTTCCCTAGCTTTATCACTCCTTTCCCTAGCTCCTTTCCTTACCTTTTTCTTCTTACCAAATCTTGGTTTCAAGTTGGGAAGGCAGCAAAAAGGGTGATGAAGGAATCAAGAAAGGGAGGCGTTAGAAAGGGATGGCGAGAGAGTGGGGGGGAGAGGAAGCTAGGTACAAAAATGAATGGAAAGGGAAGGGGTATTGGTGAAGGGATGAGCAAAGGGGTAGGAAAAGATAATCAAAGTAGCGGCGACTGCAGAAGGGGCAATAGGGTTGAACAAAGAGGTGGTGGAGGGGGTGGGTGTTCGAGAGCGGGATGGCAGCGGCGATTAATGGTGATGGGGTGACCGTTGGACTAGGTAGGGTCTTTTTTTTTTGGGTTAAAGTTTTGAATTGGAAAAGATGAAACACTTTTGTATTATTTAAAACTAGTCTATCACCCGTGTTATGTACGGAATAATTATAGATATTTATATTTATTTTAGATTTTTTTAAATATATAAATTGTGTTTTTTAAGATTTTTTATAAAAATAATTTAACAATCTTATCATGAGCCATAGTGTATGGGAGAAGTTGAAAAGGATACTGCAGTAACTATACACGGATTGTATCTATAATTATTTGTATAAGGAGATTTTAAATGTTGATCAAAAAATTTTGACCAAATCAATAAATGCAGGCATATGGAAAGACAGGTGGATTAAAAAAAGTTAATAAACGCTGATCAGGGGATTTTGACCAAATCAATAAATGCTGAGTTTTTTTTTTTAAAATAAAAAATATAAAATATAAAATATAAAATATAAAATATAGAAAATTCAGATTGGGATATTAAAGCTCTCACAGGCCTTGGGGTTAAAAGCTCCCTTTTGCTTAATATATAATATAGATAGCCTATCACTCGTGCTATGCATAGGATAATTATAGATATTTATATTTGTTTTAATTTTTTTTAATATATAAATTATGTTTTTAAAGATTTTTAATAAAAATAATTTAACAATCTTATCACTAACCATACTGTACAGAAGAAATTAAAAAGGCTACTGCAGTAACTATGCACGGGATGTATCTATAATTATTTCTATGAGGGGATTTTAAATGCTAATTAAGGATTTTAACCAAATCAATAAATGTAGGCATGTGGATTGGAAAAAGTTAATAAATGATGATCATGAGATTTTGACCAAATCAATAAATGCTGATTTTTTTTATTTTTAATCAAAAATTTAGAAAATTAAAATTGAGAGATTGGAGCTCCACAAGGCTTGGGGTTTAAAAACCCCATTTTCCTTAATATATTTACAATTAACTATATATGTGAATTGCGATTTTTAAATGTCTTTTTTTATTTTTATTTTTAAATGTCTTCTTTTTTTCCCTTTTTATATTATATTAAAGTTTAATATTTTGATAATAATCATATGTGTTGAACTTTTCAAGGAATTAAATGTCTTCTTTTTTTTATTATATTATATTAAAATTTAATATTTTGATAATAATCATATGTATTTGATTTTTCAAGAAATTTTTTTTATGCTTGTTCTTAATGCATTAATATTTTGATAATAATCATATGTGTTGGGACTTTTCAAGAAATAGGCTTGGGGTTTAAAAACCCCATTTTCCTTAATATATTTACAATTAACTATATATGTCAATTGCGATTTTTAAATGTCTTTTTTTTTTAAATTTTTTAAATGTCTTCATTTTTTCCATTTTTTATATTATATTAAAGTTTAATATTTTGATAATAATCATATGTGTTGAACTTTTCAAGGAATTAAATGTCTTCTTTTTTTATTATATTATATTAAAATTTAATATTTTGATAATAATCATATGTATTGGATTTTTCAAGAAATTTTTTTTATGTTTGTTCTTAATACATTAATATTTTGATAATAATCATATGTGTTGAGACTTTTCAAGAAATTCATATGTGTTGGATTTCAAAGAATTTTTTTTATGCTTGTTTTTAATGTATTAAAGTGTTATTATGAGGGTAAGACTTGGGGGTTGGGAGAAGTTAATAAATGCTAAGGATTTTTTTTTTTAAATAAAAAAATCAGGAAATTTAGATTGGGAGATTGGAGCTCCCACAAGGCTTGGGGTTAAAAACCCCCTTTTACTTAATATATAGTATAGATATTATATTAAAGTTTAATATTTTGATAATAATCATATGTGTTGGACTTTTCAAGGAATTAAATGTCTTCTTTTTTTTATTATATTATATTAAAGTTTAATATTTTGATAATAATCATATGTGTTGGACTTTTCAAGAAATTTTTTTTATACTTGTTCTTAATGTATTAAAGTGTTATTATGAGAGATAATAATCATATGTGTTGGGATTTTTCAAAAAATTCATATGTGTTGAATTTCAAAGAGTTTTTTTTATACTTTTTCTTAATACATTAAAGTGTTATTATGAGGGTAAAACTTGGGGGTTGGGAGAAGTTAATAAATGTTAAGTTTTTTTTTTTTTAAATCAAAAAATAAGAAAATTTAGATTGGGAGATTGGACCTCCCACAAGGTTTGGGGTTAAAAACTCTTTTTTGCTTAATATATAGTATAGATTAATGATGTGAATTAATAAAAAAAAAATTTAAATGAAGTGTGATGTGAACTAAGAAGTGGGTTGACTTTTTGGCTTTTTGGCTTTTTTGGCTTTTTTAGCCTGGGCTTAAAAGTTTGGTTTGGGAAGGGCTTTTTGGCTTTTTGGCTTTTTTGACTTTTTTTGTGAGAGAGGAGTGTAATGATTATGGGTTGGATGTGATGTTTTATTTTTTGTGGCTAAAAAAGCCTATTTTGTCTTATATGGCTAATTTAGCCAAAAAACCCCAAAAAAGCTCTTGCCAAACATAGGCTAAGTAAATTATGTGTGGGAACATAAAATATGGTCCGCAAATAGTATTGTCTGTGATAGAGCATTTTACACTTTACCCATTTGAAATGTCATTTACTGTCCCTTTGCTCCCCTTTTTTAATAAGTATATGCTAGTCTCACATTTTTCTTTCTTCTTTTTTTTTTTTCCCCTTTTTTTATAAGTAAGAAATATAAGTGTAGTTTTTTTTTTTTTTTAAAAGTTTTTAGAATTTGAATACAAAATTGGACACAATCATCTAATATGAGTTAGGATTTGCATATTTGATAAAATTTATTCCATGCGAAATGATTATATCTGATTCTATAATCGTATTATGTACCTTGAGAATTTTTTTTCAAAGAATTTTTTTATAATAAAAATTATACGTACACACAAATAATTTATTTATTTATTTATTTATTTATTTATTTATTTATTTATTTTTTTTGGTGATAGAAAAATAATCCCCTCAATAAAGGAACACCACCCATAGCCAAGTACTAGGCAGTTATAAGTCCAGCTTAACCTAGTGTTAAGAGTAGTGTCTGTGAATGCTAGGGTTAGCTATAGGGTTTGGAATACTTTTGATCATATGTGTTCCTTTTCTGGCTCCTAGTTTTGACATGCCAATCAGAGTGCAATTTGCTGCTCAAAAGAGATAGCACACTTTCGAATCTTAAATTACTGTTTCCATGCTTACAAAATATCGTGCTAGGAAAATAATGCAGAGCTTTAAAAGTAGACTTTCAATTTGAATTTTGTTGATTTGACAAATAAAACAAAAAAAATAAACGCACACATCATATCACAGATTGTATTAGAACTTTCCTAAAACACTCTTTTTAAAACTCTAAATCATTTTAGATGGTGTTAAATGTGCCCAGGTTTAGCCCTATAGCTGTGTGTGTTGTCTCAATGAGTCAATGGGCAAGTGTTTCTTTAATTTCTCAAGGATATCAAATTGCATTTTAGTTTAATCAGTTGTCTCCAAATTTTCTAATTTGTAACTTGTGTCAGCTTCAAGAGTGATATAACGCATTTATTGGAGATCAAATGGGGGGAAAGAGGTTTTTTTTATTGACTTTTTAATTTTTTTTGATTTTTTTACAAGATGAAAAAGTTGATGGGTTTCAAATTGAACTTTTTTTTTAGTTACTGTTAGTATGAATTATTTTTCTAGTTGTCTTTTCACTTTTTAACCTTTTTTTTTATTTTAAAGAAAATTTTCAGATGACCCCTAAAGTGGGAATCGGAGAACAAGTGTTTGTTACAGTGTCAACTGACCAATAATGCTATGTACTTAGAAAAAGTTGTCCTAAGAAAACACATATTTTAAAATGTAAGTATCAAATTTTGACTCATGCCATACTACTTTTAAATTTGCATGATATAATCAAATTAAATCAAGTCTTAAATCCTATCAAATAAGGTCGGTTACATAAATAATTTTTATCCACGCGACCCTATTAAAGGTCATTTCATTAGTTAAATTAAGTAGATATATATCTCTATTTACAACGCTAGTCAACGTTAATCTAGGCCTACCTCATCCCCTAACACTTTCATTTACCGTTAGAGCATTGCATCTCTTCACTACTGCCTCTGTTGGTCTCCGTTGAATATGATCAAACTATCTCAATCGATTCTCTTTCAACTTATCTTCTATCGGTGCTACTCCTACCCATTCTCAAATACACTCATTTCTGATTCGGTCTTGTCTAGTATTACTATACCTTAACATCCTCATCTCAGTCATACTCATCTTATCTACATATTATTTCTTGGTTGCCCAACACTCCGTCCCATACAACATTGCTGGTCTAATAGTCGTTCTATAAAACTTACTTTTTAATCTAGTAGGTATTCGTTTATCGCACAGAACCGCAAATACACTTTTCACTTATACCATATCGTCTTAATCCTATGGGCCACATCCGCATCAATCTCCCTCGCTGTTGTGATAATTGACCCTAAATAACGAACATGTTCACTCTTAGACAGTTTTTGGTTCTCAATTTTCACTTCTCCTCTACTTTCATTATTACTGTTATTAAATTTATACTCTATGCACTCTGTCTTAGTTCTGCTTATCCAGACATTTACTAAATTTACATGATCTATTAAAGAAAAATTATTTATCCTGCTAATTTAGCTCTCCAATTCCACCCCTAATGATGTGAAATTAGGAGTGCTAAAGATGAGGGAGAGAGGAGAGTGGAGATTGTTTCACGTGAGTTTTAGTCACATTATTGAGAGTAAATTGAAAAGCCACAATTAAGGAATGTAACAGAACTGTATATTAAATTATGTGAATTTTTCTAGCTATATAAAATTAAAAAAAAATTACAACATCAAAAAACTTGGTTATTTTCGGATTGGTTCTTAGCGATATGCTCTAATTTTTTATAATGGCTTTAGGTCTTTTTTTTTTTTTTTTGGCAGAGAAGCATAAAAATTGAAAGAAAAATGACTCGTAACTCGAATTTGGTCTGGCTCGAATGGCCCGAACTGCCCAAAACGACGTCGTTTTGGGCTTTTTTTTTTTTTCTTTTTCTTCTTTCTTTCGTTTTCATTTTTTCCTCTTCATTCCTTCGAACACAGAGACAGAGAGGGAAGGGAAGGGGAGAGGAGGGAGAGAGAGAGAGAGAAAAGAGAGAAGGGAAATTTGATGTCTGGATCTGCATCTGCAAAAAAATCTGCATCTGCATCTGGATAAAAAATATGAACGAAAAAAATCTGGATCTGCAAAAAAAAAAATCTGCATCTGCATCTGGATAATGTCTGGATCTACAACTGCATCTGCAAAAAAATCTGTTCATTTTTTTTCTAAGTCTGGATCTGCAAAAAAAAAAAAAAATTTTGATGATGATAATGTTGATCCGGATCTGCAGAGGAATTTTCTTTTGTTGTTGATGAAGATGATGAAGATGATGTTGAAGATGTTGAAGATGATGAAGATGATCCGGATCTGCAGAGGGATTTTTTTTTTTTTTTTTGTTGATGAAGATGATGATGTTGAAGATGGGAGTTTGATCCAGATGTTGAATTAAAAATGGGAGTTTAATTGCAATTCTGAAGATGATGAAGATGATGATGATGTTCAAAATTTGAAGCTGTTGAAAAAAAAATTTGATCTGGATCTGGATAAAAAAATATATATATATTCAATGGATCTGGATCTACATCAGATTTTGAACAAAAAAAATTTGTACAACAGCTTCAGATTTTTATCAAAAAAATCTGATCTGAGTCTGCAGATTTTGAACAAAAAAAATTTGTACAAAAAAAAAATTTGATGTTGATGAAAATGGATCTGGATCTGCATCAGATTTTGAACAAAAAATTCATGTTCAAATTCGGAGGTTGATCTCTCTCTCTCTCTCTCCCCTACCCTCCTCTTCTTTCTTCTTCGTCTCAATTTCAGACCAGAGAGAAGGGAAAAAAAGAAAAAAAAAAGAAAAGAAAAACGACGTCGTTTTGGTGTCGAGCTAAATTCGAGCCTCTGAATTTCGAGCTACGAATCGGAACTGAAATTAAAAACAGTTCTGGAGTGTTTAGACCACTGGCATTAGAAAAAATCTGAGAATAGTTATCTTTGTTGAATTCTTCATTGACATTATAATGAATTAATAAGATTTTAAAAATCAAAATTTATGAATAAAATATTTTAATTGTTAAAAGTATAATTATTATATTTTTAGTATCGAAATTAAATATTTAGTGATTAATTACTATCCTTTTGGGACCAAAATTTTAATCTTAAAAACATATAAAAAATTTAACACAAAATTATTTTGTTCCTAAGAACGTATTTTTTAGCAACATTTTCAAAATTTTCTCCAAAAGTCCCTTCTCCTCTTATTAATAAAATTCTTTTCTAAAAAAAATATATCAAAAAATTAAAAAAATATAGGTCTCCCGTAACAATAAAAATTAATCTCCTAATGTTTTCTAACTCCCCTTTTGCCTTCTTCCCGTTCATATTGAAGACTATTCTTTTATTAATTACTAGCAATGAAATTTGTAGTAATGGGATTATACTCATTCTCACCGAAACATAGTTTTAATGTAATAAATTTCCTATGCGGCGACAAAAAATCTCCCCTTATTCCATAAAACTTCAGTACTCACTAATTTTATTGTGACTAAGCTAAAAATTTTAAAAATAAATAAATTTATTTATTTATAGTCCGCTTGGTATGACTAAACTTTTTTTTTTTTTTTTTTTTTTCTTTGTAAAAGTAGCTGTTGTATTTTGGTATGAAAAGACATTGTTTTGAAAGTTTTGTAACTTCTCGATAAAAGAGTATTGGTACAGGGCCCGAAAGTCTAACGGCTCGAATGGCTCAAATTTTTTTTTTTTTTTTTTTTCTTTTTAGCAGAAGAAAGGAGGGAGGAAGACGAAGGGGGGAAGGGGAGGGAGAGGGGAGGGAAGGGGGAGGAGGAGGAGGGGGAGGAAGGACTGGAGGGGGCCTAAAAAATGAAGGAGGAGGACGCGATCGGCGGAGGCCGACGCGATCGGCGGAGGCCGACGCGATCGGCGGCGATCGGCACGATCGGAGGAGGAGGACGGCGACGCGATCGGCGGAGGCCGACGATCGGCACGATCGGAGGAGGAGGACGGCGACGCGATCGGCGGAGGCCGACGCGACCTCTCTCTCTTTCTCTCCCTCTCCCTCTCCCTCTCTTTCTCTCCCTCTTCCTCTGCAACTCAGAGTTGCAGATGTCAACAATGGCGGGAAAAAAAAAAAAAAACGGAATGCCCAAAAACGACGTCGTTTTGGGCATTCGGGGCATTCGAGCCAACAGTATTTCGGGCCCTCAAACATTTTTCCTCGATAAAATTAGCTTTTTGTCATATTTGATACCACACTGCAGTTTTTTGGGTTGTTTTGAAAAAACTATCTTGCCATTAACTTAAACTACTGTTGTTTGATTGGTGCTCAATAACCAATATTATAGAAAAACATATCTTTTAAGTTGAGTTCTTTTGGGGAGTAACTCCTTTCAAAATTCCAGCTTCTCCATAGCTCTAAAGTGGGGGGGTTTTATAATAATAATCTAAATCGGTCATTTCGTAAGTATAAAAAGAAAAATTATTTAAAAATTAATTTGATCGAAAATTGGTAGACATACTAATTAATCATGTTTTATTTTATGAAATTGACAATAAATATGATTTTAAACTAAAATAGTTTATTTTATAAAATAAAATATGATTAGTTAGTACCTTTATCAATGCCCAATTAAGTTAATTTTTTGTATTTATATTCTTATTCTTTTCAAGACCTACGAGATAAACGGTTTGAATCACGACTCTACGGGCTCACAAAATGAAATCTTGAGAGTTACGGAGAAAATAGGGTAATGAGGGGAGCTGGTCTCTTTCTTTTCACCTATTTTTTTATTTTTTATTTAAGCAATTAAATGAAAATGTTAACCAATAACTTAGTTTGAATTACTAAACGACAAAAATAAAAATAAATAAATAAAACATAATGTTTGAATTGCATCACACCACAAAATGAATTACACTCTATATTTGTGTAATTTTGCTTTTCAGTCCCCATAAGTGATTTCTCCACAAGTGTAAGTTGAAGGTAGGCGTATTTGCGCGGTCGGAGAATCTCTAATTCGCCATTTGTCCGTTGGATTGACGGATTGGAAAAAATTAATTCCTATCCATCTACCAGATTGAGGGATGCGGATTGGCAGATGAATGCGAATCGGTTTGGCAGTTTAAACTTTTACAAATTTTAAATATAATACAACTTGTCAATATTTTTTTTTGGATAACAATTCAATTCAACATAACTAAAAAATTATCAAGCAGATTATCAAATACTAATAATAAATACATATAAGAAAATCAAGCATTATCAAAACTATTTCATTACTTTTTTTTTTATTCAAAAACTATTTAATTTGATTTTTTTTTAAAATGACAAAATTAAGCCTTATATTTTTCACAAAAAAATACAAAATATCACCACTTGCCATTTAATAAATGATTTTTAAATTAAAAACAATTAAAAATACAACAGAATATCTAAACTTTTTTTTTCAATTGAAAACACAAATAGAATATTTAAACAAATTGAAAACACAAGTCTTACAAATTACTTGTGGAGGTCACGGTTTTGCAGTTCGGTTGCGACCAAATGAACCTCATCCGCCATCCTTCCAAAATTAGGTGAATTGAAAAAAATAAATCCACAACCGTCTGCTCGTCATCACGCATCCGTCCAAAATGCGGCGAATCAGTTTGGTCAGTTTGGGTGGATTGGAATATCCGCTGCTCACTCCTAGTTGAAGGTTATTTTTTTTTTAATTCTCCACACATTTACAAATAATCAAAATGTTATCTTTAAACTAAGGACCTGGAGCCCTTCCAGTCTTTAATGCAAACTGGAGGGTACAATTCAGATTTGTATAGTCTATTATCGATCTTGTTTTGATAATTCTAATAATTTACTTTGTTTCTTGATTTATGTATATCAATCAAGAAAAAAAAATTAGGTCGATTCGATAATTGTAACCTATTCAATTTATTGCGTTTGTCACTAAAAAAATAGGCGACAATTGTATTTTTAAAAATAGACCATTCATTTTTTTTTTATGACAAATACAATAAATTAAATAGATTACGATTATCGAATCGACTTAATTTTTTTTTATAATTGATATACACGAATAGTCTAATAAAATAAACGATTTGAATTATCGTAATAAAAACTGTGATAGACTCCACGAATCTAAATAGCGCCTGCCAGTTCGGATTAAAGACGGGAAGAGATCCACCTCCTTAAACTAAAATTTTAAAATACACAGTTAACCTTGTTAAAAAAAAAATAAATAAACAAAATTTGGGGGTACTGTTTAGTTACGTGTGAAGTTAAGATTCAATCACCCTAATAAGTTCACACGTAACTAAACAGTACCCCCAATTTTTTATTTTTATTTTTTTTTTCATCTTCTGTAAAAAAATGAAATAGATCTAAAAATGTAAAGGGGAAATGCTGAATTGACACATATATACAATACATATATGTATCAAATTTTTTTCAAAAAAAATTAAGCAAAATTGAAATAAATTTACAAGATTCAATCACCCTAATAACTTCACACGTAACTAAACAGTACCCCCAATTTTTTTTATTTTTTTAAAATTTTTTTTTTTCATCTTCTATAAAAAAATGAAATAGATCTAAAAATGTAAAGGGGAAATGGTGAATCGACACATATATACAATACATATATGTATCAAATTTTTTTCAAAAAAAATTAAGCAAAATTAAAATAAATTAATGTTAGTTAATGATTTGAAAACAAAAATCCAAGCATTGACAAGTGACAAGTGTTTGAAGATACTAGATAATGCCCATTTTGGTTGGAGAGAGAGAGGGAGAAAGAGAGAGAGAGTGCACAAGAGACAAAAGGAGGAACCAAAATGAAAAATAAAGGCAAAAAGGTCCCATGCAAAACTAGAACCAAATGCAAAAAACTTTCAGTTCATATCTAACTTCTTGTCCCAGCTGCACCAGCAAACCCTCATTTCTAGTTTCCTTTTCACACAAATCCAATCCAATCCCAATCCCAATCCCCACCTCCAAGCCAAACTATGCTTCTTGTTGTACCTCAGGCTCTCAGCTAAAAAGCTGTCCCTAAAGTGACCTGTAGAAAAACCAAAACTTGTCTAATTTCTTGCATGACCCCATTTGTCAGCCTCTTGTCTAATGACTCTCTCTCAGAGTGAGAGTGGCTTGTCAAAGCTGATCCAAACTTACACTCCCACTCAAAAATACATTAAAACCCATCTTGAAACCGATTGATCGATGATGGATCCAAATTTTGCTGTGTCAGCCCTGTGTAGCTCCTACTCCAATTCAATCCCTCGTCCTGATTGTGCAGTGACATGTCTATACTTCCACCACCACCAACACTATGTCCCACTGGAGCACCAATGCAAGTGTAATTGGTATCTGGTGGTGGTGGTGCCGCGGCGGCGTAGTTTGGGTTGGGGTGACCATATTGCGTGTTGCTGCCGCCGGAGAGGACATGGCCTACGAAGCAATCGTTCACCGGATAAGAGGAAACGGGGCGTGAAGGAGATGTGTATATGTATGACTGATGCGGTGGCGGTGGTGATGGTTGTAAGAAGGTGGATGAAGAACCAGGAAACAGTCTTGTTGAGTAAAAAGGTAGAGATGGATCACCCATATTGCCTGTTTGATGATAGCCTCCGTGTGGAACTGATTGGCCTCTGCTAAGATTCTCATACAATCAATTTAGTGAAGAGGACAAGCAACAACAATAAAAAATAAAGAATCAAAGAAAGAGGACTCTGTGCTGTGGTATTGAATAATGAAGTATAAATGGGTATCTTCTTTAATTCAAAATAGTTCGTGAGTGATTAATTATCTCAATGGCTGTTGCTATAAAGATTTTAAAACACAATATTTGAGGAACAAGAATGTGAACTTTTGATTCTTGAAAAGTAATGGCAAAATGGATTGATCAGGGTTTTAAATATTGGGATTTTTAGATTTTGAATACCAATATATCGGCTAATACTCTCTACTGGTATTGCCTTGATTTGAAAACACTATTTGGGCGATCATATGAATTTTATTTTTTGGTGTTCAATGATCTTGAAAAGAAAAAGAAAATAAAGAAAGAAAGAGAAACTAAAACAAACCCTAGGTGATGAGCAGCTTGGGCAGCCAGACTATCGTTACTGAAGACCAGCTGACGAGCCCGGTTCAGTGTTTCTGTCTCCCTCTCTGACCGAACCACAAAACACACACAAATCAAATCAAACACTAACAATAACAATAACAAACCCCCACCAAGAATTCAGCGACAAGAAGTGGAATGGAAGGACAATGGTTGACATGACAAGATTGACATGACCACCCTTCCATGGAAAATCATTGACTAACAATTAGATGCCCTATCTGTAATCAAATCGTGAACTTTTCATCTTGTTATTAATTGATATATCAAACAATATTATTTAATTTGAACTGATACATAATTATATTATTGATATTAACTTTTTTTTTTCTTTTTATCAACTAATAGAATAGAAGAAATTATATTGAAACTAAAAGAGGAACCAAATACAAGAAAAAGGCATGAGGAAAATTGTATCCCAACTAGGTGACCAATCATATGCAACTCCACACACAATGAGAAACATGGTCGATACTAAAACTTATTTTGAGAAGTGAATTAAAAGTCACTTGTTAAGTTTTAATTCACTTCTTCTCTCACATAAAAAAGTTTAAAAGCAAAAAAAAAAATCAAAAAGTCAGCTTTTAAGCATCTTTCTAAAACACCCCTAATATATATGGTTATTTAAAACCATGTACAGCAGAGGATCTTTTATCACAAAATTTTCTATGTCATGTGTTAAACTATTTAGAAATATTTATACTTAGAGATTTTTATATTTTGAAATAACTACTGTACGTGTTTCAAGACATAGGAATTAAAAAAAAAAAAAAAAATCGAGTACTCAAGAAACTTTGTCCAACAGATGTTATGGGTTGTTAACACATTCATATACATGTAATTTATATTTTAAACCAAAACATAAAATTAAAATTAAAAAAAAATATATGATGTCTATATATTCATAAGTTAGAGGAAGAAAAGGGCATGCCTTGGCGGTGGCGATTCATATGTCCTCCAAGGGCTTGAGACTTACAAAACTTGAGAGAGCAAAACCTACACTCATAGACCTTCCCACTCTCATCTTTCTCATCCTTCCCGCCGCTTTTCTTTTTCCTATGCCCTGCAACAACAAAAAAAATGCTATATAAAGCAACTTTGATGTGTCTAATCTCATAAACAAAAGCAAACCCTAATTGCCCTAATATTGAAGCCCGCAATCTTCTTAATTTTTTATGGTTTTGCATTTAAAGCTTCAAATAAACTGTAGTAAGCAAACAAAATTGCACTCTTTCATACCTAGAAAAGAAAAAAATTGCACTCTTTCATACCTAGAAAAGAAAAAGAAAAAATAAAAATAAAAAAATCATCCATTTCAACAGCTTTGACAAGCCGTTTTTCTTTTCTTTTCTTTTCTTTTCTTGGTAAGAAACAAGAAGGAAAAAGTGATTAAACTGTTTTACCCAGTTAATAGTAGTCAAAGAAAGTAATATACCAGCAGATGAAGAGCTGTCTTCAATAACATGTTTGCCATCTCTACTGTAATCATCAGGCAAGTAGTTGAGGTCTAAAGGGTTTCCCTCAGGTCTCCTGAAAACAGAGTCATATATATATATATATATAGAGAGAGAGAGAGAGAGAGAGAGAGAGAGAGAGGGTTAGATAACAAGAGATAGGGAAGAAGAACAAGAAGAAGAAGATAATGAAGGTATTGTGGGGGTGAGACCTACATGGTACCGACAGAGAGAGACAGAAGATATGAGGTGAGAAATCTGTAGAGATGGGAGATAACTAAAGCTTGGAAATTTATAAGACTTCAGTTTGAGACTGCAATTTAGAGGCTAGTTGAGTGATGGTGGAGAAAGGAGCTTGAAAGTTCTCTATCAGTTCCTCTGTCATCCCCTCTGAAGACAAAAATGCACTTCTCTCTCTCTCTCTCTCTATATATATGTCCTTGCTATTGAAAGAACACGGGACAGTGGGTCTCGTGACTTTAAAAAGGAGAATGGGGAGGGGGTAGAAGCTGGGAGGTGGATGGTAGTGGCATTTGGTTAGGTTGATAGAGCAAGAGATTGAGAGGGACGTTGCTTAAGATGTTTTGGCTTACTTTAGGACTAGCTCTATTGCCCTACAACTAGCAGAGATCATATGCCCAATGACAAAATGAAGTATGCATTTGATGAAGAAGAGTAACCATAGCAAAAAATGAAGTCTCATCGTCCACTCCAACTAATTTCGTAGCAAAAATAAAATAATTTGATAATATAAAAAATATATATATTACAACAAGAATAATTAAAATAAAAGAGATAAGTTATATAGATGTTTTGTAATTTATCATTTATCAGAAATTCTATATAAATAATATCACATAACATTTCGTGATTTGTTAATAATTTTTCATTTGATGAATCAAGATCTTTCATGATTATTTTATTATTTTTATGAAATGAGGGGCTCTTGTTGTGCCCTTTGGTAGAGTTCACTTCAGGCCCATTTTTATAAGAGTATTGAAGTCTAAAAGTTATATTTAATTTTTAAATTTAATGATGTGATAATCAATTAAAATATTTAAAATAATTATTTTGTTCATATCTTTTCTAATTATTAGCTAATCATTTCTCTCACACATCATTGGACTAGAAAATGGGTTTATATGTTAAATAAATTATTCATAAAAAGAATTAAATTAATCACATATTCAGAATCATAAAATCAAATTACATTTTTTAAAAAAAAAAGAAAAGAAAAGAAAAGATGATTCATTATCAAAACCACATTTATCATCTATTTTTGTAAGACATTGATGATTTGATCATATGGGTCCTATTGTGCCTTGGGGCACATCCTGCTCTCTCCTTTCCCTGTCTCCTTCAATGTCATTTTCTATTCTATTGGATTTTATTGGTTTATAGAGTTGTTCATATGAGCAAAAATATTCCTTGAACTAATAAGATTCAAAGGGACATAGAATGTATATCCAGATTCATAAAAATGCATGAAAAATAATGTATGGTCTAGTAAGGTGTGAAAAAATTATATATATTTTTTTTTATGAGCAAAAAAACTTTATTGAAGCGACAAAATATAAAAATATGGACTACATCAATAAAATAAGGACAAAGAGCAAATAGCATGATAGTGCTACCCTTCATCCCAACAAGGTTAGCACCAAGAACAACACCCCTATCATTTTCTAACTCTAGCTAAGGGTTATTGAGAAACCAACACCCCAGAAAAGAACACAAACAACTATAGTCGATAAAAACAAAACAATACAACAGAACACCCACACCCCTAGCAGCCTCCCATAAGATCTACATATCGTTCAAAGTAACCCTCCTCCTCATTGCCCATACTGATGCAATGTTCAACAACCAATAACTCTCATCTGTTGCAAGTTATTAATAATATCATGTAGTAAGGGCTGGTTTGACATAGTTTAGAAAAGACAAAAAATTAAAAAATTATTAAAAAAGTTAAAAAGTTATCATTATTCATAAAAAAAAAACATATAAAAAAAATAAACTTATACAAACAAAAGTACAACCCAAAAAGTCATTGACGTGATGGTACAGTCTAAGTCAAATGGTACAAATTACCTAATCGGCTGCACAAAAAATTTACAAAAAATAGTGTTGTTCGGCCCGTGGGGGCCACTACGGGTCTCGTTTTGATAATCGAAACTGTTCAATGTGTAGAACTCATCGAGTACTATATTCCTGTAAAAAATCACGTTGATCGGATATGGATAGCTATGTGATCAAATCAGATTTTTTTCAGCCATTTATTTTTCACCGTCCATTAATTTCATACAAACTATTTTGATCACATAACTATCGATATCTAATTAAAGTGATTTTTCATAGGCATATAGTACTCAACGAATTCTACATACTAATGATTCAGATCATTGAAATAGGACCCGTGGTGGGCCCCCACGGCCCAACAGTACCTACGAAGCCTCATGCACTATTTTAACCAAGCCGTACTATCCTCCTGTTGCCTGTCACTGATGAGTCTACAATGTAGGACTAAAAACGTAATTTTTTCATTTTATACAATATTGGGCAAATTACACTAACAGTCCCTATAATTTGGAGCTCGTGTCACTTTAGTCCCTGACTTTTCAATTGTAACACAGTTGACCCTGAATTTTGAATATTGTTTCAAATAAGGACAATTGAACATACCATTGCTTAATTTCAAGGGCAAAATTGTCAATTTGAAAAAATATAAACTAATTTGACAAAAATAAATGTCAAAAAATTATTTTAAAATTTTAAAAAATTATTTCTACCCACCAAAGATAAAATTATGTAAAATTAATAAAAATTAATAAAAATTACATGATTAATTTTTAAAAATTAATTTTACATGATCATCATCCATATACATAATAAAAATTAATTTGGTAAAAAAAAATAAATGTCTAAAAGATTTATCAATTTTATATAATTTTATCTGTAGTAGGTAGAAATAATTTTTAAAAATTCAAAAATAATTTTTTGACATTTATTTTTGTCAAATTAATTTATATTTTATCAAATTGACAAATTTGTCTTTGAAAAATCCAATAGTATCTTCAATTGTCCTTATTTAGAACAAGATCCAAAATTCAGGGCCAAATGCGTTACAATTGAAAAATCATGGACCAAAGTGACACAAACTCCAAACTATAGGGACCGTTGGTGTAATTCACCTTACAGTATTTTAATACACATTTTTTTCGTAAAAAGACAAAAAATTATCCCAAACAACTATAATTTTTTCCTCAACTTTTTAGTCAAAAAAGTCAAAAAGTGCACTTATTTGGGACACCCCAAACAACTCCTAAATACGAAGGCTCCTATGGCTGAGCATTAACCTGAAAAGCAATTCTTACCTTGATTAATTCACAGAGTTCATTCAATTCGAAATGTTTCCCATTAAAGACCACATCATTTTTTATTTTCCATAATGACCACATGATAACCATCGGGATTGCCTTAAAATTTTATTTTCAAATATTCTCCATTTATATCCCCTCCACCATTGTAGCAGCCCATTAACATTATCAAGTATCACCCAATGCACCCCCACCAATTCATCAGGCATGACCACACTTGTCAAACATCAAAACACACAGTTGCCAAACAACAGAAGTACACGATTGACTGTTTCTATTGTATGCTTACAGAACACACAATTGACAAAAGCATTTTGGTTCAGCACACCAATTTTTTTGTAGAAACCCCATAGTCTTCAATCTCCCCTTCCAAGCCAACCAGCTAAGAAATTGGACTTTTGGTGGAACAATATTATTCCACAGTAGCTTAGTGACCATCACAGAATTGGTAGGCACATACAGATTATAGAAGGAAGACACACTAAACTGACCTGATGGACATGCCAACCACTTCAAATAATCCTCCCTGATTGAAGTCATCAATTCCACTTGATTCAGAACAGTGCATAATCTTACCAACTCTTCAGACTCCTAAGCAAATAAGGATCTTCTAAAATTGAAATTCCATCCACCTGAGTTCTTTTTCCTTTCAATCATCATGCTCGAAGATAAATCCTTCTCAATTGATAAACTATAAAGCCTAGGAAAGTCACTCTTGATACAATGATTCCCCAGTCAATGATCATTCCAAAAATGAATTCTACACCCATTCCCCACAACTACCTGTGAATTTTCCAAAAAAGGCTCAATAAGAGAAGGTTTGATTGATCTACATTCATTTCTAGATTTGATTAGAGATGTGAATTTGTAGTGCATTAGCTGTATCTCATTTTTCATTTTTATTTTTTTGATCGGAAAAGTAAAAATTTTATTAAAAACATGAAATTAAAGATGCAAGGAAAATAGAATGCACTGAGAGAGATTCGAAGGATGCAAACTCCCCTATTATTGCTACTCATATCTACACAACCAACCACTCAGCCTCACGAGTTTTTAAAATTTTAATAGAACAAAAAAAATTTAAAATGAAGACGGATTAATTTTGTAAATTTAAGAATGACGGTAGTATCATAAATAGGTTCTTTTTGTAGGGAAAAAAATCTCAATAATTAAGTTTTTAATTTTTTCTTCCGAGAACAAATATTAGGCAGAGCTTTTGAACCCACCTTAACAGCACAAACTCAAATCTTGTGACAACAAAAAACACTTCAAGAAATTTCACACAGAAAAATGATATCTAAGCCTACTTTTTAGATTCATTGGTTGAGGATTAAAGAAAATATAAGAGAGAATGTTGTCTTTAAAATCTAATTGATTGTCATATCATTGAATTGTGAGCTTCTATTTCCATACACTATTTTCTTTCTTTCCACATATTTAATGATTTTTTTTATTACATTTTTGTCCTAAAATTAACTTACCAAAATATCCCTTTCCCAAAACTCTAACTCTAACTCTATCAAACCATCAATTTCCACCATCACCATCCATGGCCGCCGCCTCTCCCCTCCTCCACTATTCCCGTCGCCTCTTCCCCACCACTGCGACCCTCATTTGCCTTAGAAAAAGATCGGTGCACCACTGCGATCTCCCTCCGCTTTCATTGCCTACCACTACGATCTTCCTTCGCCTTCGTCTCTCCCCGCCACCAAGTGAATCGCCGCCGCCTCCACTTTTTACCCCCTTCGCGATTGTGAGAGACAAAGACAGAGAGAGGGATCGATCTTAAGGGGAGACGGTTGAGGGCGTGATGGTGGCACCGATAACAACCCTGCTTCGCGATTAAGAGAGAGAGAGAGGAAATCATAGATCGATTTCGGCGATGGAGGTTGCGGAAGTGGTGCCGGCGGGTGGAGGGAGGGGTGGGGGTAAAGACTGGAAGTGAAAGGGAGGGGAAGAGGTGTCACCGGCGGCGGCAACAGCAGTGGGTGAGGGTTTGGAGGATAAAGATGGTAAGGGTATTTTTGGTATGATAGGATGTGTATTGAGTGAAAGTTGATAATTTAAATTTATTTAATATGTGTATTGAGAAAAGATATGAAAAGAGAGGAAATTGTGTGTGGAAATAGAATTTCTCCATTGAATTTGAAAATTAAATCTAAATTTTTATCTTAAATAACAATGCTCTTTGACATATGTGCCCATGGGAGCTAATGTTTCCGTAACCTTGTGTATTTTTGCAGCCATCACTCCGACATAGGTGGACCTCACACTTAAAAGAAAAAATGGCCATGGAAATGACAATTTCGTATATTGACATGCATATTATACAAGTATGAGATGACCATATATGTACACATGTGAGTCTATAACTAAAGCTGTTCCTCAGCAGCTGTGTAAGATTATACATTACGGTGGTTTGTTCATGAGATAGAGGTGTGTGATTAAGACGTAAGATTTGGAATCTATATCTAATAAATTTATTAATTCATCATTTGGTTGAAAAAATAAAAATTAGATTAATAGTAAAATAAATATCATTTCTAGCCAAATAACTTAAAAACTATTTATTTCAATACTAACAATTCATTTCATTACAATTCTTCTTTATTCAGTGAGTCAAAACAAACACTCCTAAGGACAATCAAGACAATAAGTAGACCTGTACACATAATTGTGTCGTATAATAATAATATTATTAACAATGATTCAGAACATTAATTTTGATACGCTAATGAAGCACTAATGACATGACAAATAGAAAAAAAAAAAGAAAAACTAAAACCTAAACATCATATCACAGTGAGTGGAATCCATTACCAACTCATTAGAACTGGTTTTAGAGCTTAACAATTAGAACTCCAAAGTATTTTTTTAATATTATTATCATTATTATTATGGGCATGGTAGAGATTATGATGATCCATAGCTTGTAAGGCCTCAGCCGGTGGAGCTGGTAGGTATCATAAGTCTCTGACCTTTTGCCGTATAACGTATCATTGAATTGTTTCTATCGATATTTGAATCTATTAATATTAATGCTGTGGAAGTTTGAGAATGATTGGTGTACTAGCTTTTATTTCAATAGATAGAAATAGAATAGAGATAGCCAATGAAATGAAATAATTGAGCCTTAATTTCAGCCATATAACTCCTTTTGCCGATTCCATTAAGCTTGTTTGGTTTCATTTTTTTGAAAACAGTTTTTAAAAAATTCTATTATCTTATTTTTTGTATTTTTTTTGTTTTAATTGAATTTTTTTAATATTTTAAACAATTTTTTTAATTTTTAGATATACCTAACATAAATATACTTAAAAAGTAAAAAATTTGTGAAAAAAACCTTTTAAAAATTCACTAAATACCCAAAATACAAAAAAAATACGAGAATTCAGTACATTTTTGTATTTTTATGTATTTATTAATTTTTTAAAATATTTTTTCATAATTTTTTTACTTTTTACATGCAACTAAATAAGGTGCATCTAAAAAAGTAAAAAAAAATACTTAAAATTTTAAAAATATTCACTAAAAACAAAAAAAACACGAAAAGTAAAAAATTCAATTTTCAAAAAACTTAATTCAGAAAATTCAAACCAAACACACTGATTGATTTTTTTGCAATTCCTTCAAAACAGGACTCCTCTAGTATCAGACTCAGAAGTAAGCCTTCGGAAATTGGAGTGCTTGAGATGGTTCTTTCAAGTGTTGATGGAGAGTCACTCCAATAAATTAAGGTTTTAAAAATAAAAATTTAAAGATAAAACTATTTTTAAGAATGAAATATTTATATTTTTAAAAGTATCTTTATTATATTTTTAGCATGAAATTAGATATTTAGTAATTAATTACTATCTTTTTGGGATCAAAATTTGTCTAAAAATATAAATCTTTTTAGGACTAAATTACTTTATTTTAAAAGTGCATTTATTAGCGAAATTTTTAAAATTTTGTTACTAAAACTTTTCTTGACTTTTCAATACAACATTTTAACGATTATCTTCGCGACAACAGGAATTGATTCTCAAATATTTTTTTAAACAAAAATTTCACTTTTGAAAACAAAAAGATTTAACCTCTAAAATTTTTATTTGTTGCAGTGAGTGCAGAATATGATGGTTAGGATGACGTCGGATTTTGAGGTTTTTTCTTATTTTTGTTTAACATTCATTTAATTGGTTTTTGTTTTGTTTAGATAAGATATTTTTTTGTTTTGGGCTTGATCTTTGGATAAGAAGTGTTTTATATAGCCCTTTATTATTTGGACCCGTCAATAATTAAGGTTTTTATTTGAGGGATCAAAGTTGTTATACACAGTGACGGAGGGGGTAAAGGCCCAAGGAGGTGGCCCCTGGATTTTGGAATTATTATTTTCTTTTTTTAAATTTTACAGACATAAAGAAAATATTTTAAATAAAAAAATTGTAAAAATATTATTAGAGTGAAATGTTAATGATATTTTAAAAATTATGAGAATAATAATGGTTATTTTAATTG
Organism: Camellia granthamiana; assembly: GCA_036172215.1. Classification (NCBI taxonomy): domain Eukaryota; kingdom Viridiplantae; phylum Streptophyta; class Magnoliopsida; order Ericales; family Theaceae; genus Camellia; species Camellia granthamiana. The sequence continues at coordinate 151,616,747 of CM069904.1, forward strand.
AAAAAGAAGAGACTATTATCGGAAATGAATGGTAGCTCGAAAACCGTGGCCCGAAATCGGCTCGAATGGCAAAACGACGTCGTTTTGCCATTCGATTTTTTTTTTTTTTTTTCTTTTTCTTTCTTGCTTTTCTTTCTTCATTTTCTTCTTCTTCTTCTTCGTTGAAACCAGAAGAAGAACAGAGGGGAAGAGGAGAGAAGGAGCTCGTCGCCTCCGCCGCCAGCACCAGTCCGTCGTTGCCTTCCGTCGCCTCCGCTGCCGTCCTCGTCGCAGCTCCGCCGTCGCCTCGCTGCCACCGATCGTCGCAGCACCAGCGATTGCCGGCCTGCCTCGCCTCCGCCGCTGCTCCTCCCCCCTCCTCCTCCTCCTCCTCCCCCCTCCCTCCTCCTCCCTCCTCCTCCTCATCCTCTCTCCTCCCTCCTCCTCCTGTTGAAAACAAAAATCGAGCCACTCTCGAGCCACAGTGATTCGTGCTACGAATCACTGCCGGACTATTATATAAACCATATTATTTATGAAATTTTTTGAATGTAATGATGATGTCAGTATTATTGACATGCAAGTATAAATAATCTCACTATAAAGATATGGAATTTATTGGATTGTTAGTCACATTTAATATGTGAGGTTTACTCTCTATGTGTTTATGTACTATTAGTTGGTGATATCACATGTCAATGATGACGTATTATTACCATTATATTGAATTTTTAATCAAATTTTGTATGAAATTTTTTTTATCATTATATAATTTATTTTAAGACTTGTATCCATTTTTTTTTTTGTATTGTCCATGATACATTTGTTACAAATAACATTATTTTTTTGATATTTCTCAAAATCAATCGTAAAAATTTACATGAAATATTTTGTAAAAATTTTCGATATTGTAATTAATAAATGCCCCTTTTAATTTAATTTTTTGATTTCGCCGCTAATTATACATCACCAACAACGTGAAATAAATGGTGAAACAAATTTGGTAATAAATATTAAAGATTATGCTAATGCAATGAGCAGTAGTGGCCCAAGATTTCTAAAAATTTTAAGCTAAAAATCAAATTAAGACTTATTTTATTAGGCTTTTAAAAAATTAAAATATTTAATAATAATTTTTTATTTAAAAAAATTGTAAGCCTTAAAAAAATCACGATCAAAACCGACTGTCAACTTTTGATTCAAATGCTTCAGGATCCGGAAGCGGCATTTGACTGGAGTGTAGTGTAATGCCTACTATTAATGATATTATATTTTTAAGTCAATATTTCTCTTTTCTTAGCTCAATTACGATAAAAAGGATTGTAATTCAACCCGCTCATAAGTTGACTACAAATGTAAACACTACTAATGTACATCGCTTTAACATCTAATGCCATGGTTTTCTAGTTCTCAAAAAAAAAAAAAAAAAAAACAGTAGCAACAACAACCAAACCAACTATGAGTCTCCTCATTCCAAAAAGTAAAGACTGCATGGAACGAAGTGCTGCTACCAGTAGACTGGAATATCTTCACTACCCTCCATATTCAACTATTCAACCAAAATTTTAGAATTAAAAGAAACAATATAATATGGCTACATTGATGTGAGGCTCTGCCAGCTATGACAATGGGTGCACACATTGCTAGCTTTTTAGCTCTGGGAGTTGCTAGAAATCAGCACCAAAACCCGCACCAATAGTCAGAACTTGTTTTTTTTTTTTTTGATTCATTCAGACAGTAAAGATAACATAACAAAGTTTAACAAAATAAGTCTTGGGCAATTAAGCCCTTCTAGAGCCAACATTCATCATGTCAGCAATTGACAAAACAGAGATGGAGCTGGGTGGATCTTCTAGGAGTATGAGATGTTCTTGTTGGTTAACTCCCAAGTTGGCCATAACATCTGCACTGTTGTTGGTCCTCTCCTTCCAGATAAGCCATAGAGTTATCAAGAACACAGTTGGCCACTGAATGTTATGCAGGTGGGCCTTACATCTCAGATTTTTTGTGATCCAATTTGTTAGTAAGATAGTGTTGCTTTGCTGCCACCAGGTAATGCCCTTGAGGTTTAACCATACAGCCTTGGCTTTGGGGCAATCTCTAAGGAGGTGATGCATATCTTCTCTGGTTGTTTGGCATCTAGGACAGATCTTAGAATCAGTCACATTTCTGATGAACCGCATGTGATTGGTAAACAGTCTGCCATGCATAGCAAGCCAAAGGAAGCTTTTAAGTCTATAAGAGGCCTTGATCTTCCAAACCCACTGCCAGTCATTTCCCTCACTATCTTGATTTAAGATGGCTTGATAGGCTGCTGTTGTGGAGTAGTTTCCATTGGGAGATCCTTTCCATTGAGGTGTGTCACTGTAAGTCTACACGGTGAATGGCTTCTATCCCTGGCTCGAACAACAACCCAATCGCATTGCCCTCCATTTTGTGAATGGAGGCCGCTGGAAGGGCCATCTTCGTATTCTCCATGTCTGCTATTTGGGTCTGGTGGCTTTCGGCCTCGTGATTTGCCTTCTCGAAAAGAGATGGACTGGTTTAGAGGGGTTAGGTTAGGTGTGGAATGGTGAGTAATATCTGCTAGTACCTCTGTCATTGGGATTTCTGGAGATTTGCTGGTTGAAACCTACAGACTGGGATTGCCATAGGACAACATATATGTGAGCTCTACTTGTGAGGTAATTAAAGCTTTTGGGAGTTTTGGATTCAGAGGGGTGTTAACGGGTGGTTGGGATTGAGCTAGAGAAGTTGTGTTGTTTGGGGTGTTGGTTGAACCAAGAGCAGTATGGTGTGGTTTCTGGGCCTTATCTGATATGGGCTGTGAAGTGGTGCTAGTAGCTACTGGCCCAATAGGGATGGGAGGTCCAGAGAAGGAAGGGGCCTCCTTATCTCGGCCCAGGCTATTAGTTTGGGGGTTTTGGTTAGCTTCTTCCACTTGGTGGGTAGAAATGCCCAACTCAGCAAATTTGTCCGAATTAGAATTGGGCCCATGAGTTTGGGCTTTCCTGTTAGGTAATGGTCGTCTGGTCTTTTTAGTGACCAATATCCATGGCCCAAAGTTATCAGCTCCTTGCTATAAGGTTTGCAGGTTACCGTTGAGTTGAATTGGTGTCATTTGGAGGGTTTCTGACACAGCTAGTCCATCGCCGGCCGACGCCATGGTTGTTCTTTGAGATATTTGCAGGGAGGGATTGGCTGCCTTGTATCTACATATCTCCTTGCGGTGATCCGCTCTGCCACAATAGAAACAGAAAGAATGAATGGATTCATATTCAATATTGTAACTTTTGCTACCTAGAATAAACCCGGGGCATAGCGGTTTGTTGAGATCCAATTCAATGCAGACCCTTGCGAATCTGCCTCTTGTAGCCATGGCCGTGGTGAGGTCGATCTTGAGTGGTTTCCCCAATTGTTTAGCTATGGTGTACAAGACTTTCTCTTGAAAATACTCGATCGGAAGCTCCGGAAACCTTACCCAAACAGCGGTTGAGGTTTCAAAAGTGTCCGACGCCTTAAAATCAGGCTCCCATTTATGAATTATAAGGTAGTGATCCATGATAACCCATGGACCTCCCATATAAACATGGTCACAATCTTCTCTAGAGGAAAATCTGAACAGGAAATAATTGTTCCCCAAATCTATAGCAGTGAATTCCTCCTGGAGGGTCCATAGGTTCTTAACTTTAGCACAGAGTAATCTATACCTTATGCTTTTACCCAGGAGTCGTACAATAAGTGTGTTGGTCCATGGTTGTCTGATCTGCTGTAGAAACTGTGGGATATCATCACCCCATGTGAGGGGTGATTCTCCATGTGCTGCAAGAGTTGGCAATGGGATGCCAAACACACATGAGTTAGCCATGTGGAAGGAGCTTCACCATGTTGCTACATGAGTTGGCCATGTTAGGATGCCAACATAAAGGAGCTGGCCATGTGATGGCCAGCCTCTCCTCTCCCCTTCTGTTAATGTATAAATTGTGAGGTTGAGTGGAGAGCAAAATGAGAGAGCTAGAGAGAGCAAGCAAGCCAAAGAGAGTGAGAGATGTGAGGCGGAGAGACCGTCTCCCTCGGTGTGAGCGAGGGAGACGGGTGAGTGGGTGAGTGAGGAGAGTGTGAGCTCCTCCTCTATTGTAATCTTTCTGTAATATCTCCATTGTTATAGTGATAACCGGCTACTCTCCCGTGGACGTAGGCATTGAGGCCGAACCACGTTAAATATGGTGTCTCCTTAAGTGTGGATGTGTTTTTTTCTGCTTGGTATAATTTCTATAAGGTCTTGGGCGGGATCTCAGATCCCAACAGAAACTTCTTTGGTAGTGCGATTCTGGGATGCTGTTAGGGTCATTAGGAGCAACTCCCTCATGAATGGTAGAATCCCCATCGTCATCAGCATCATCATCGGAAAGTAGAGTGTTGGCTGCCTCATCAAAATAGAAATCCTGATTTTTGGGGGTTGCTAAAGCATCTCGGAATGATTTTACCTTTGGTGTTACTAGTGGTGCTTCCCTTGTTGCAGAGCCGACATCAGCCATGGCTTCTGAAGAAGTGGGGGGTGAGATCGGAGAGGGATCTATACTGACATCCATGTCTTTCTTCCCCATAAGATCCCTATTCTTGAACTTTCTAATGAACCGCGTGTGATTGGTAAGCAGTCTGCCATGCATAACAAGCCAAAGGAAGCTTTTAAGTGTATGAGAGGCCTTGATCTTCCAAACCCACTGCCAGTCGTTTCCCTCACTTGTTGAATTATAAGTTATAACACTTGATTACATTAATCTCCTTTGAAATTTAAAATAAAAATTAATAAATTTGATATAATTATATTAAACTCTTTTAAAACTGTAATTCGTATAGGCATCCTTTTATTAGTAATTCATTAATTGTAAATAATATTATCATCAATTTTATAATAAAATATATATTTTTTATCTTTATTAATCCGTGTGTCTTCTTCCAATTAGTTCCAGTTATTTTAATATGAAGGGTGTAATTTATTCAAAAGAAGAGTAGTAAATTATAAATATATTTTCTGATATCTACTTAAAATATAAATTGTTCTTTATGACTTAAAAAATTATAAATATTCACTTGTCAATTATTTTTTATTTAATAAAATTAACTGAAAAAATAAAATTTCAAACTACTCTTTTATAATAAAATTATTTAAATTATTAATTACAATAAATTTTTGACATGATTAAAAATTATTAATTAATTTAATAATTTACTAATAAAATGAGTTATTTGTTATAAAAATTAAAAACTTATAAGAATGGGAAATTTTTTTTAATATTTGATATTTTAAATAAATCCCAGTAATGTATTAAAAAAAAAAAAACCCATAGTTGGAGAGTGGGAGTGAGTGAACGGTCACACAACCCAACACCACCATGTCTCCTCTTCTCCTCCTCGCTTCCCTTAACCACCCCTACCATAAACAAAAAAATCCCATTTCACAGTTGTGTTATTATTGTTTTGTTCATCATCGATCGTACTACTTTTAATACAGGGCAATCTGAGAAATCTCGAGTCAAACCCATCTTCACAATCGACATCTGTCTCTGCTCAACCAAGCTTCACAATCTCCAAATTCTGAGGAATTGATTCAGGTAATTGATATCTGTGTTGCATTAGGCTTTGTTTGGATGTTGAATTTGGGTAGCAATTTGGAAGGAATATGTTAAGGCAAATGTGTTCCCTTCTCAAATTCCTACCCAAATCCATTATATATATATATTATATGATTCTGTTGTTTTAAGGGTTTATAGCGGTGGATTATGATGGGTTGTGTTTGTAAATTCAACATTAATGGACTTAGGTTCCCTGTTTTTAATTTCACTGCTTATTTAATGTGTTGGTGGTTTATGTACCTTTAGAAAATGATATGTCCACCACTTGTTTGAAAAATAAGTTTCGCTACATTGAAATTTATGGAGCATGATACTGTTGGCTACATATTTTGTACAAGTCAATTACAATTCGATACGTGGCGAAATAAGGGTAATATAGGAAGACTATTCAAGTCCTCGATCCTGATCGTACACGTGGCAGTTAGTATTGGTTATTACGAGATCTGAGTAGCAGTGGATCAACAAAGAGACACAAAGGGACGTGGCTTCAACGGTTACTCGCATTTCAGATTCAAATTTATGAGGGAAGCCTAACTGCAAGTAATGGCGTAATGGAGCTAATATTGGGGCAACATGATCGACGATTATGGAGGAGCAGTTCGACGGTTGGAAATGCAATTCGATGGTCATCCTTGAGCAGTATAAATAGTAGAGAAGGCCCTAGAAAAAAGACCCAGACTCAGATCCAAAAAATCAGTCCTTTATACTTATTTTCCTTTCCAGTTTTATATTTACAGTTCTTTACATTACTGTACTTTAAAATTCTTACACTACACTTCGTTTCATAGGAGTAGTTCCAAGTAGATTTGCTGTAAACCTCTACGAGGCTGAGTTTGGATCATTGTAAATCTTTTCATCTTAATGAAATACTTCGACTGTTCTTCAATTCATTATTATCTGTTTAATTCTCCTAAGTCAAGCCACCAGTAAAAATCTTCTTCATTGAGGCTGAAAGAACTAAAACACAATAGTCTGATAATTGGTTGGCAATTAATTTTCTGTAAGGACTAATTGATCCTTGTTGGCATGCTCGCAATTACAACAATAACCTTCGAAAGCCAAAAAGCCAACATATATTTTTGGCACGCCCAGTGGGACTACATTTAAAATGGCTAGACGTAGAAGACAAGGAGAAAATGAACACTTGGAAGAAGGCGTGGAAGGAGAGGTAGAGATACCTAATCCAGAGGATAATGTGATAACACGTCCTGTGGAAACTCCTATTTTATTAGAACCTATGGTCGAACAGACCAGCACTTCAGAACAAGTACCATATGCTCATAATATTGGATGAGACCAAGGAATTGGACCATCCACTATTCCATCTACTCAGCCAATAAATCCATGGGGTAGCCTAGTAAATGCTATGGGACAGCAATTAATGAACACGATGAAAAGATGGGCAACATCCTTTTTGGATCGAATGAATAACCACCAACCAGCAAGTGCAAGACACATCGAGGAAATTTCGAATGTCCCTCAGCAAAGATTGGCTAGAGATAAACAGCCTATGCAAGTTAATGGACATTCTAATGGTCAAACTAGTAATCAGAACTATGAAAGACCATCACCTCAGTCTTGGTACGAACCTATTCTGAGGCCTATAGCAAGTCAAAATGCCTCAGTACTTAACAGTGAAGCCATTCAATTTGGTGGATCTGGCCCAATACATGAAAATGGCATAAGAATGGTTCCAAATCCTATGTTCGAAGCCATACCTGGCACAAGGGGGTTCACTAATCCCTTATTTGAATTCATACCTGGGGGGTGGAAGGTTTTCCTACAAATGGAAGAGATACAACACCAGTTCCAGCACCTTTCGCAGGTCCTTTCGCAGGACAGGCTCAAAGGGGTTACCCACACCCCCAACGGCAACCTGTACCACAGGGACAACCAATCCCAAATGTACCACCTTATGGACCAAGAAGACCACAGGCACAAGTTTGCCCACCAAATCCTGTGTTTGCCCCTCCAGTAGTGTTTTAGTAGGCACAAAATATGGTCCTTAGGGACCAAATTGCCGACATTGTTAGAGAGATGTGTGGACCAATGGCTCGAAGGGTCCAGACTCCAGTATACAGGAAACTGTATCCAGAATGGGTAGACAGGGTACATGAATACCCAAGAGGCTTCAGGATACCCGACTTTGCCCTTTTTTATGGGAATGGAAACCAATCAACAGTAGAGCATATTGCTAGATTTGCTGCTCAATGCGGCGAATTTACTAATAATGATTACATGAAATTAAGGTTATTCCCGAATTCCCTAACTGGGGGAGCATTTATATGGTATATTAACCTTACACCTGGCTCTATCCAGACTTGGCAACAAATGGAAGAGGCATTTCATGCCCAATTCTTCCAATCAAAGCCAGAGGTTTTCATGGCAGACTTGGCAAGATTAAGTCAAAGGCCTGATGAGAAGGCTACTCAGTTCATTACCAGATTCAAAAGAGCTCGAAATAAATGTAGAGTCATCTTACCAGAGCCAGAATTCGTGAGATTGGCTCAAAATGGTTTAGAGTTTAGGCTTCGAAAGAAGTTTGACTCGATTGAGTTCAGAGACTTGGTAGAACTCACCTATAAGGTGTCTAGATACGAAGTATTATTAGAGGAAGAACAAGATCGAAATAATGCATCGTATAAGACATATTATAGAGATCCTAATTATGAGATCGATGTAGCAGAGATTGTGGGGAAAGAACCTGTAATTTGTGAAGCATTAATTCATAAAGGTACAACAGTTGGCCAACAGTTTAAAAAGAAAGACCTTCACAGGAAATACTCTTTCGATTTAACTAAGGCAGATGACATCTTTGATCATTTGCTTGCAGCCAACTTCCTTAAGTTACCAAAAGGAATCAAAATTCCATCTCCTGATGAACTTAAAGGAAAAGTATATTGTAAATGGCATAATTCTTAGTCTCACTCGACTAAGAACTGTATTATTTTTCGAGACAGGATCCAAGAGCAAATTCGGAAGAGAAGTTTGAAATTCCCAACCAAAACAGAAAAGGCCATGGGAATCGACAGTAATCCATTCCCAGAAATTGGAGAGGCGGCAGCCAATGTCATTGTGCCAGACTTTCAGAACCTGTCTTTGAAAGAATTGGAAGAAGTCAATGTGCAGATGCATGTGGCCAACCAGACAACTACCAAGAAAGACACTGGAAATCTACCAGCTATTGGACAAGATTTCTCACACCAGGGGGAAGATTCTGATGAGGAAGCACTGGATGACGATTCCTTAGAAGCAGCTGTAATGCAAAGGATGTGTCCCAGGTGCAGACTAAGTTACAAGTGGTTGAAGGGGCTTCCAATTGATGGGAAGCAGTACTACAAGGATGTGCAAAGACGTCCTAAACCAACCAATGCTTACAATAAAAGGCCATATCCGTCTGGTGTTAGGCAGCAGCCATTGATGGTTGAACCAACAGCCGATAGAATGCATTTTAAAGGCAAGAGGCCTTTGTATGAATCCAGATTACCTAATTATTACAGGATGGAAAGCAGTCATTCTGAAAGGAGACTGGAGAAGGGTTCAGTTTATGGGATCAAAGCTAGGGATTGGCCTCATAGATCAATTTCACGCGGGACAGAAAGTGGACACCTTCATCGAAGGCCTGAGTTAGGCCCAAAGCATGGAGTCAGGGCCAAGCAGTGGCCTTCACAGACAGCTTCGAAGGTAGTGTTGAAGAAGGAAAGAAGCAGTTCAACAGTTGGGTCAGTAAGTTCGTGGGTACCTGGGGTCCCAGATTGGTTTGTGATGCAAAACAAACCTAGGGAAGTGTTTACTCAAAGAGATATAATTGGAAACCAAGGCAGGATGGTCAAACCTCCTTTGGTGGCTCCCAACAATTGGGTGTTGCTTAAGCACCCAAAAACAAAGGAACCAGACATGGTCCCTGTAATTTCTAGATCACAAAGGAGGAAAATTCAGCGCAGGTACACTCAGTACCAGCAAGACTTGAAAGAGAGTGGAGAGAGCTCTTCATTGGTACAGACAGAAGGAAAAAAGAATCCAAAGTCAGACCATATTCCAAAACCAACTCCACAAAGCAAAATGGGTTGTAGTAGAGAATAGTTGGCCAAAGTTCACTTTGAACTAAAAGCCAGAGAGAAATCCAGTCTAGCAGGATTAGAGAAGGCATTGATGGAAAGTGATAGCGAGGCAGAGAAAGAAGTTGGCCTAGGCCAAAAGAAAGAAATGGTTGAAGAAGAAATGTTCGAAGCCTTCATGGCTGAACAAACATTTTTGGTTGAAAAGCCAGTCAGAAAAGACCATTCGAAAGAATCTGTTAGTAATGAAGTGCCAGAACACAGCATGGAGGATGCTTCTGAAGTGGCTGAACAAGGTAGCCAAGAGGAGAAACAGACACAGCCAGCCATCCAATTTTGCTCATTTCCTCCAGTATCAGTAAATATGGTATACATACTACCGCATGAATTCGAAGCTGGAGATGAGAACCCGGAAGGGCAAGAAATTGACCCAATTCCAGTCTCTAGTGAAGACTCACAAGTGAGTATGGTGCAAGATCTGAATATGAGAGTGAGGAAGAGGTGAGCATTAACCTTTCGTACCCTTTTGAGTATCCCTCGAACTCTATGACACAGCATGTCAAGCCTTTATATATCAAGGCTTTCTTCGATGGGATACAATTAAACCGAGTCTTGATAGATAATGGGGCAGCGGTGAACTTACTACCGAAATCTTCCTTGAAGAAATTAGGGAAAAGGAATCCCAGGTTAATCCCAACCAGCACGACCATTGCTCGTTTCGCTGGAGACAAGCAGATGGCTCAGGGAATTCTGCCCATCAACCTGAGTGTGGGAACCAGAGACTGCATGACAACATTCTTCGTCATCGACAGCAATGCTAAGTATAATGCTTTACTTGGTAGAGATTGGATCTACACTAACCAATGTGTGTCTTTCTATTTGCATCAGAAAATAATGATGGCCTTGGGCAATGGGGAGACAGAGGAAATTGATGCAGATCTTCAACCCTTCATAGCCTGTGCAGACTTTGTAGAGGGCAAACTGTATATTGAGGGAGTGACACCACTTAGTATACTAAGGAAACCTGATGGCTCAGCCGAAGTAACGGCTGATGAGGAAGTGACACACCTAAAGCACTTAGTCTAGGAGAGTGCTGATGAGGAGGTTGTCGTTACGGATGACAATGATGCTTGGTTGTAGGCAAAGAAATGAAGTCCAAGAAGCCAAGTCTTTGGCTCTAATTAAGTTCTCAATATTGGATGTAAAGTCGATAGTCCAGAGAGTACAAGAGCAAGAGAAAGAAGCCATGAGGATTGGCTGCAAGCAGGAGCAGCAACAGGCCAGAGCTTTGGCCCTTGACAAATACTGTGCATTGGACATTGAAACAAAAGTCCAGGAGATACAGGAGGAAGAGGCCTTATGGACAGATTTTGTTTATGAGGAGGAGGGTAAAGATGTTGAATTAAAGAACCTGAGAGCAGAACAAACTAAGAAAATTGCTTCGAAGCCAGAGGGGATCAAAGAAGAAGCTTCAGTAAGTTATCAGATTCTAGACCCCTTAGAAGAAGTAAATTTAGGGGAATGTCCTATACAACAGCCCATCTATTTAAATGCTCGTTGAATGCTCTGGACAGAGACCAGTTGTTGGTTGTTTTGAAGAAGTATAAAGATTGCTTTGCATGGTCTTATAATGAACTACCAGGATTGGAGAGATCATTAGTGGAACATAGGCTCCCTATGAGGCCTAATTTCAAGCCATACAAGCAAAAGCCAAGAAGAATGAGTCCAGAAGTGATTCAGAAAGTTAAGGAAGAAATTCTTAGACTACTCAAGGCAGGCTTTATTAGGACAGCCAGGTATGTTGAGTGGCTATCCAATATTGTGCCTGTGGTAAAAAAGAATGGTAAAATGAGGGTATGCATTGATTTCAGAAACTTGAATCTAGCAACTCCAAAAGATGAGTATCCTATGCCTATAGTAGACTTGTTGGTAGACAGTTCAGCAAGACATCAAATTTTATCAATGATGGATGGGCACTCTAGTTATAACCAAATCTACATTGCAGAGGAAGATGTTCACAAGACAACATTCAGATGTCCTAGGAGTATTGGGACCTTCGAATGGGTTAAAATGCCATTTGGCCTAAAGAATGCTGGGGCTACATATCAGAGGGCTATGAACACTATCTTTCATAACCTCATTGGAGGGTATTTAGAGTGTTATATTGATGACATTGTAGTTAAATCCCAATCCATGGAGGAGCATTTGTTTCACTTAGAAGCAGCCTTTGAAAGAATGAGAAAGTTCAAATTAAAACTCAATCCTCTTAAGTGTGCTTTTGGCGTATCATCTGGAAACTTCTTGGGCTATGTAGTACACAAGAAAGGAATACAGATTGACCAGAATAAAGCCAAAGCCATCATTGAAGCCAGACCTCCATCAAGTAAGAAAGAATTACAAAAGTTCCTTGGACAGGTTAATTTTCTTCGAAGATTCATTTCTAACACTGTAGGGAAAGCTAAAGTATTTTCTTCCTTATTAAGGCTGAAAGATGAAGAGGAATTTGTGTGGACAGCAGAGCATCAAATTGCTTTCGAAGGTATCAAAGCCTACTTGGCCAACCCTCCAGTGCTAATGCCACCAAAGGGTGATAAGCCTTTGAAGTTGTACATAGCTGCAGCAGAAGATTCATTGGGAGCTTTCTTAGCCCAAGACAATGAAGAAGGTAAGGAGCAAGCTGTTTATTACCTTAGTAGGTTTTTAAATTCTTCTGAATGTAAATATTTAGCTGTAGAAAAGCTGTGCCTTGCATTGTATTTTGCTGCAATGAAATTAAGATACTATCTTTTGCCTACAACTGTCTTGGTAATTGCAACCACAGATTTGGTTAAGTATATGTTATCTAGACCTATGTTGAGGGGAAGAATTGGCAAATGGATATTAGCCTTATCAAAATTTCATTTAGAATATGTTCCCCAAAGGGCAGTGAAAGGACAAGTTTTAGCCAATTTTTTGGCAGACCATCCATCTCAAACAGAAAGCCAAGAGATAATGGAACTTGGTATGGCTAGTGTTGAGCCATGGCAAATGTGGTTCGATGGATCGAAAGCCAATGGCCTAACTGAAATTGGTATAGTGATTAAGTCACCACAAGGAATAGAAACCACACATGGTTTCAGAGTGGATGAAAGTACTTGTTCTAATAATCAAGCTGAATATGAAGCCTTAATAGTGGGATTGGAAATTCTGATTGGACTACGAGTTCATATAGTTGACATATTTGGAGATTCTCAATTGGTGGTTAACCAAGTGAAAGGAATTTTCAAATGTCAGAGTATAAGCATGTTGTCATACTATGTTGTTGCATTACATTTGCTTTCTCAATTTCAAATAGAAAATGTAACTTATGTCCCAAGATTCTTGAATAATAGAGCTAATGATGTGGCTCAGAAAGTTTTGAATTTCAAAAGGAGGGATAATACTCAAAGGGACATAAACCAAACAACATACCAGAAATCTATACCACCCTTAAATAAAAGGAATGTGGTCCTGGAAGTCAATCACAATGATTTATAGGAACAAGATTGGAGGCATCCAATAATCCAGTACTTGGCTGGTCCATCCTCGAAGGCCAGCAGGAAAATTAAATTGCAATCCATGCAATACATCTTATACGGCAATGCTCTCTACAAAAGGGGGGGAGATGGTTTATTGTTGGAATGTTTGGGCCCAAAAGAAGCATTAACAGCTATGGCTGAGGTTCATGAAGGCATCTGTGGTGCTCATTAGCCTGGTTTGAAAATGAGGTGGTTGCTTCGAAGGCATTTCTACTATTGGCCAACTATCCTTAAAGATTGCATAGAGTATGCAAAAGGTTGCCAGGCATGTCAAAAGCATGGCACAATAAGGCATGTGCCCATAACTGACCTGCATGCAATGGTAAAGTCTTGGCCATTCAGAGGATGGGCCATGGATATGATGGGGAAAATACACCCACCCTTTTCGAAGCATCATTGTTTCATTTTAGTAGCCACTGATTATTTCATTAAGTGGGTCGAAGCTAAGCCATACAAGGCTGTAGACCAGACTGAGGTCATTGGATTCATCAAGGATTTAATCCATAGATTTGGCATCCCACAAACTATAACTATTGATAATGAGACTGTGTTCGATGGGAAAATGGTGAAGTCCTTTGTGGTAGAGTTTGGAATTAGCCTTGTTAATTCTACCTCTTATTATGCACAAGCCAATGGTCAAGCAGAATCATCCAATAAGTCCTTGAAGAAAGGAATATAAAAGGTTGTGGAAGACAATCCTAGGGATTGGCATAACTTATTGTTGGATGTATTGTGGGCTTATAGAATTTCCCTAAGGTCAAGCACAGGAGTTACTCCTTATGCCTTGGTGTATGGGCATGATGCAGTGTTACCTGTGGAAATTAATGTTAAATCTTTGAGGGTAAGATGCCAAGACCAGCTAAATCCTGAGCAATACCATCAGAGTATGTGCTTGGAATTAGAAGGCATAGATGAAGCCAGAATTCTGGCATTAAATAGTATTCTCTTTCAAAAGAAAAAAGCAACCAAAAATTACAATAAGAAAGTCAAGTACATCGGCTTTGATGAAGGTGATTTGGTATGGAAGACAATACTCCCAATAGGAATTAAAAGCCATAAGTTTGGTAAATGGTCACCTAACTGGGAAGGAACACATCAAATTCATAGAGTCCTGCCTTTTAGGGCATACCATTTGAGAAATTTGAATGGATACATACATCCCAAAAAGATCAATGGTAGATATTTGAAGCCTTATTTTCCAACTATTTGGGAAACACAAGGAGTAGAATAAATGTCAAGCAAAAGAACACAAGAGTACTCAAATGATAAATCAGAATTTGTTTTTCTTCATAAAGAGTTAAATACATTCTGTCATAAATTGACCCAAAAATCATTACAATGCCTTAATTGTTCTTGTACAACAGACTTTCTATTCTTAAATGAGGGAACCAACTGAATGGCTGTGGTCATTTCTTGCTTTCGATCGGCCAATTCTTGGTTGGTGATCTGCAGTTTGGTGTTAGTTCGAATTAAGGCTTGATTCACTGCAGACAGCTCCTCTTCAAGTTGAGCTTTCCTCTCCAGTAGTTGAGTTCGAAAATGGGAGGCAGAGGAATGTTGTTCCTTTAGCACTGAGACTTCAGAATGTACTGTGGAAACAAAGCTCTGATCTCTCACTAATTTCTCCTCTGCAGCCTTGGCAGTATGACAAATGTTGATGTAGAAGTCAATAGTAGCTGCTGCCTGAGATAGATGACTTGAGACAGTTATGCTGGATTGCTCAACAACTTTGCAGCACTGCAGGAAGCCATTTCTTATTATAGGCCTTTGTAAAGCCTCGAAAGGGATCATTGAAAAAGATATCAGTAATTCCAGGCAGCTGTCTAAATCCATAAGAGGTGCAGAAGGCTTCCTACTGGAGGAAGAGGAGCTCTCAAGAATTTCTAACAAGGAGTCAGCCAGAACTAACGGTTCAGCCTCATCATTAGCTATTGGAGAGGTAGAGGGCATGTCGAAGAGACTGGCTAGTCTTGCTTCGAAGACATCTACTTCGTCCATGGACATGAGGGGTGCAGAAAGAGTAGTGGTGGGAACCACAGAGGACTGCATAGGGATAGGAGAAATGGATGGAGCATCCTCAGCAGTCTCTATGGTCCTAGCCACCAATAGGTCAATGGAAGAAGGACTGGAAGTAGGTAAAGGTAATAAACCATGGATTGGAGAACTACTAGCACCCTCTTTAAGGGAATCAGCTATCATCAGAGATGGAGCAACAGTTGGAATTTCCTTAGGGGGAGGGAAAAGAGTAAGGCTCGGAAAAGAATTGAATAGAGGTAGATCCAAAGATAAGAAAGGAAGATATGGATTTAATCCAAAGGGAAAGATGCAGGAATGTTTGGCCTCAAAGGGGGTACATGGAATGTAGGCCTAGGAAGTGGGAGTATTATCTGAATGGTCTTCACATTTTGCATCTGATCAACCTCAATTGAAACTGAGGGAGTCCTCATTTGAAGAATAAGCTCAGGAGTTGTTACTGCAAAAGAAGAGAAGGACAAAGTGATGTCAAGGCTCAATACCCAAAATTTCAACAAGGGAAAACAGTAAAGGCTTTAAAGAAGTTACTTGTTTCAGAAGTGACAGCAGCAATAGGAGAGCTTCGAAGAGAGTAGTGCTCAGCAATGTGTTGTCTTCTTGCAGCATCCCTTTGAATTGCATCAACAGCAGCAGCTTCATCTCTTAAGAATTGCTACTGCCGTCTCTTCTCAGCTCTCTCAAAGACAATTATGGCCTTGGAGTGCTCTTGTTCCACTGCCTTAGCAGCTGCCTCATGTACAGGGTTTTCGACAAAATCAGAAGGAGAGACAGTTATCTTCCTTCTCTTTTTTCTTTGTACTGACATTGAATGTTCTTCCTCAATTTTTTTCTCTCCAATTTGGGATTCAGATTCTTCAGAAGTGAGTTCCTCTACTCAGGCAGTTGTCTCATGTGTAGGATCTTGGACCAAGTCAGAAGAAGGGACGGTCACTCTTTTCCTTCTTTTCAGGGGAGACTCTTGCTCTTGAGTTAATTCTTCTTCTTCTTCTTTTTCTTCTTCTTTTTCTTCTGCTTGCACCTCAAAAACTTTCTTTTCAGGCTCAAGTAAAAGTCTCCTTTTCTTTTGTTGCCGTTTGCTTTTGAGGAGAATTAGAGCCTGAGTCTTCTGAGGAGAGTTTCCTTGTGAGGCACCTGCACCACCTTCACAAAAGAAGAATTAAAGATAAGACTAAAAGCATTATAAAGAAGGTAAAAAGAGAAGAGATAAGGGTATATACCTTTCTTCAAGGTGGCCCGAGTAACTCTAGGAAGAGTTGAAGCAGCAGGAGCAAACTGTGTAGAGGCAGGCACAGGAACTGAAGTGGTTAGAACAGTGGAAGAAATAGCAACTCCAGCTCCTTTGGGCTTGGGTACATCCAACACTGTCAGTAGGTCTTGCGGGGAAATAGCCAAGTACACTTCCATATTGGTCACCCACCAGTTTTGGTATCTCTTCAAATGTTACCTTGAGGAAGGAAGGGGGTATACTCAAAATCGATCAAGTCCTGTATAAATTTGGAAGTTGCCTCTTCCAGTTTGGACCTTCGAACTTTCACATCCCTTGTGGTAAGACTTAGATTGGTGTTACTACAAAAGGGTATTGGGGTATTGGGACCCCCTGAGAGAAGCCAAATTGTCTAGCAAATTGTGTAGGACAATAGGGCTCAGCAATGCATTTGTAAGCTCTGGGGTTCATGGTCCCAATGAACAATTCTCTGGGGATTAAAATGGAAGCCCATATATCTTTGTGAGTAGGTGAAGCATAGAGCCTATCATTTAGGAAATTCTTCAACCAAAGTGGGCCAATAGTAGTGAGTTCGAAGGGACAAAAGCAGTAGAAAGGAAGAGAAGCTGGAAGTTGGTGGAAGAAAGAGAAGTAAAAAGCAAAAGTAGAAGGATAAAGTGAAGCATTGGCTAACCTCATGCCATGAGTAGGAGGGTCTGGCTCAAAAAATTTAAGGCATTTGGATTGTAACTCAGTGAAATAAGCAAAAAGCCAAAGCTGAAGAATCCAAATCGGCCCCCCTTGATTGGCATCTAAGGGTTTCTCACAGAAAAGAGAGCAAGCTCTATATACGTGACCTAGAACGTATGGAGCTAAAGCCACCCTCTTCTGTAAAACAAGGGCTTTGGCAAGAGGGGCAAATTCAGGCATAATTCTTTGAGAGGAGGTACAGAAAAGGAACTTGCAAAGCCAATATAATAAGAAAGAGAAGAATTCCCTATCGGTCACAGGAGCCTCCATTCTATTCTCAGCCTTGACAAAGTCACTGTAGGATGAGTTAAGAGAGGGGAGGGAAAAAGGGACTGCTAGGTCAGGATAATCTGGTCCAATGGGAGATAATCCTAAAAGATGGCAAATGTCAAGAACAATAGGAGCCATCATCCCACATCTGAATTGGAAGAAATTAAAAACAGAATTCCAAAAGCACAGAGCAGCAAGAATTAAGAAGAGATCTTCTGAGATGGTTAACCTGGATAGTCGGAGGACGTCAAGGAGGCAGAGTTCTTGAAGGTCCAGGGTCCTACTAGGGACAACTCGATCATACCATTCTTGCCACTCCGGTCTCACCGTGGGCCAGCATCGGTGGGGGCGGTTCGTCCTCCAATTCCTCTAGTCAAGGCCACCTTCGTAAAGGAGACAGTGGTCTTCCAGACTAGGATATAGAGCTGGAAGCTCAATAAGAATCTCTTTGAATATGGGGCCAAGCACATAGTCTTGTTGCATATGACGACGAGGGAGAAGATTCGTCCGTCGATGGCACTTTTCTCCCTAGCCTTGTACTTTTCACATTCTGCATCAATGAGCCTTTTCAGGGCTACAGATGGGCTCACACGCTCTACAACTGGTACTTTCAATGAAGAGGAAGTCATTGATAGAACGCTTTCTCAAAGGACGAAGCTGGGAAAGGGAGTAGAAAAGAGTGAGAGATGAATAGAGATAAAGGGTTTGTATGTTGAGCGAGCAAGTGATTTCAGAATACGAAATAAAAGGGTTTCAAAAGCCTTTGTATCTGAAGGATACATCGCGTAAATTCGTTAAGTACTAAAAGTACGAATACGAAGAGTTTCCTTCAATATTGATACTCTTGGAGGGAAAAACACATCTCTGATATTGATACCAGCTTCAAAGTAGAATATTTGGCTTCAAAGCCAGATTTTGGTGCCAAAAGTCAAATAATAACGGTTTCGAAACTAAGAAGCCAACTTCGAAGCACATTCCATGCTTAAGGATGTAAGAATACTCAAGTATTCATTTACTTCGAAGGGGATTAAAGACCTGTTTTAGGTTTCTTAATGAAAGTAATGTCCTTCGAAGTGAAACTTGAGACCCTGTGAGGATGGGAATTGGTGTTCGAAACATAACACACCAGATTTTGGCGCCAAAAGTCTAATGACAACGGCTTCGAAACTAAGAAGTCGGCTTCGAAGCACATTCCGTACCCAATGGATGCAAGAATGCTCAAGTATTCGTTTACTTCAAAGGGATTAAAGACCTGTTTTAGGTTCCTCAATGAAAGTGATGTTCTTCAAAGCAAAACTAGAAATCCCTTAAGAATGGAAATTGGCATTCGAAACATCAAAACCAATAGTTGGTTTATGTATATTCAGAAAAGTTGTCTTTTCAAGCTAAAACAATGCAGCCCTCAAAAGGAGCTTCTATATTTTTGAAAGTATGGACTGTTGTTCAAGACAAAAAAAAAAAAAAAACTGATTGATCATACTAAATCATTGACCATATGTTGGTTATAATTGAAATAAGTTTTGAAGAGTAAAGTTGTTAGATTCGAAGCGTGGATCCTGAATGGAAAACATCAAAAACTATCAACTGCATTCCATAAATTGGAAAAGTTCATGGTCGTTTTTGTTAATATTCATTTAAAACGATTGAATCCAGGTTCGAAGGAAAAGATTGTTCAGTTCGAAGCTCTGAAATTGCTTTTAAAGACAAATGGAGACAAGATCAAATCATATCAAACAAAGAAAAGTCTTAGTGGTATTAAAGCAAAAACAGTATCGAATGGTCGTATTTGGGTACAAACTCAAGCTCATAAAAATAGGGAATGGAATAAATAACAAGATCATGAAATTTAGTCCAACTATGATTAATGAATTTCTGTTCTTTCTTTATTCTGTCCTCTATTTCTTCTAACATTGGCTGCATGAGTTGATGTGCTCTCACTTCGTAAAAGAGCTCTTCAGCCTTTATTTCGAAAGTTGTTTCTCTCAATCCTTGTTCCAATTCGTCTATATCCAAGTCATCCAAGTACGCAGAATCTTTATTCTTGAAATCATCGAATTCTTCAATAAAATTTTCTGCTTTATACTGGGCATGAATTCGAAGGGACGAAAGTTAGTCTAAAGATTGTGTGGTGGTCATAGAGGTCCGATGCTAGTAGAGAAGCAATGGAAGTTGATCCAAAAACATGTGAAGCTCCGCTTGGGCGAGGGGGTTGAGGACGTGACCCCGAGTCAGAATATCACAAGCCCATCGAAGGTTCTTAAGAGGGACTTCGTCCTCAAGAACATTGAAGGGCAAGTGGGAGAAAGCCGCGAGCAGAAGTTGAGCTTGCTTTCGCTGAGCCAGAGTAGGGGAAGG
The DNA here is from genome assembly GCA_036172215.1 of Camellia granthamiana. Lineage (NCBI taxonomy): Eukaryota > Viridiplantae > Streptophyta > Magnoliopsida > Ericales > Theaceae > Camellia > Camellia granthamiana. The sequence continues at coordinate 151,636,590 of CM069904.1, forward strand.
TAGAGGTTTGTAAGGTGGAAAGACTTTATCTGCGGAGAGGGCAAGCCTCAATTTCTCTGTCCAGCAAGGATTTGGTGGAAGAGAATGTGTGGATGCTTCTATCTCAGGAGGTGGAGCAAGGGTAGAAGGAACAAGGGCATTGATATAATCGAGCCAGTCAGAAGAACAAATCTTCGCCTTCTGAGCTAAGAAGGATGGATTGTACCCTTGTGCCTCTTCTAGGCGTCGGGCGACATGCACTGTCTTTGTAGGAATGGAAGATATATACCATGCCACAAGCAGATTCTCCTCCAAACTGCGTCGGTGGTCAATGGGCACGTAAGGATAGACCACCGAGCTTCGCGCATAGGAAGGGAATTCTAAAGGGTCAGTAAACTCAACAAAGTGATGGTTGATTCGCTCCCTTAAATCACAGGCCTCAGGTTTTGACCAGTTTGTCCAGTCAGAAGCCCCAGAAGAGGAAGAAGTTGCAGCCTTATCCCATGCAGAGGGTTGTGAAGGAAAACTTCCTATGTCTATATTTGCAACTTTCTGAATCAAAGGATTGAGAGCAGTTTGTTCGTAGTCTGAGGATAAGTTAGAAAAGACCTTCCCATGTCCATATTTGTAAGTTTCTGAATTGAAGGATTAAAGGCAATATGTTCGAAGTCCAAGGGTCAATAATCTGCAAAGGCATCCATGACTTGAATATAGAAGGATGGGTAAAGGTGGCTAATTAATGCATGGAGGTTCTTTCGAGGAGGAACAGCAGCATCATATGACTCTTCATGTGCTCGATCAATGAAGGGGATAATTGATTCGGCCATAAAAAGTGTACCAGTCTGTTCGAATACTAAGGTGGTGGAGGTGTTTAAAAGATTGAAGGGGAGTTTAATACAGATGATGAATGACAGTTGCATTTCTGGAAACCATGCATGTTCTAAGACGTGGGAAAAGACTTTGATCCACTAATATCACCAAGTATTGGGTATATTAGTGCGGGGGGTAATGTTGGCTACATATTTTGTACAAGCCAATTACAATTCGACGCGTAGCGAAATAAGGGTAATATAGGAAGACTATTCAGATCCTCGATCCTGATCATACAGGTGGCAGTTAGTATTGGTTATTACGAGATCTGAGTAGCAGCGGATCAATAAAGATATACAAAGGGACGTGGCTTCAACGGTTACTCGCATTTCAGATTCAAATTTAGGAGGGAAGCCTAACTGCAAGTAATGGCGTAATGGAGCTAATATTGGGGCAACATGATCGACGATCATGGAGGAGCAGTTCGACGGTTGGAAATGCAATTCAATGGTCATCCTTGAGCAGTATAAATAGTAGAGAAGGCCCCAGAAAAAAGGCCCAAACTCAGATCCAAAAAACCAGTTCTTTATACTTATTTTCCTTTCCAGTTTTACATTTACAGTTCTTTACATTATTGTACTTTAAAATTCATGCACTGCACTTCGTTTCATAGGAGTAGTTTCAAGTAGATTTGCTGTAAACCTCTACGAGGCTGAGTTTGGATTATTGTAAGTCTTTTCATCTTAATGAAATACTTCGACTGTTCTTCAATTCATTATTATCTGTTTAATTCTCCTAAGTCAAGCCACCAGTAAAAATCCTCTTCATTGAGGCTGAAAGAACTAAAACACAATCATTTGATAATTGGTTGGTAATTAATTTTCTATAAGGACTAATTGATCCTTGCTGGCACGCTCGCAATTACAACAATAACCTTCGAAAGCCAAAAAGCCAACAGATACTTTTACAAGAAAGTCGTACACTTGGAAATTATGCACACTTTTTAAATGTATGACATACTTAGAAATTAATTTTCTTTAATTTTGAATAAGTATCCGCTAGGAAACACGGATGCTCTAAAACTGTATTCATTCTATGTCCAGCACGTACTGAAGACCAACATGCCGCAAGACATTTTGTGATTTTTTACAGGGATGTTAGAGGCACAGACACTTCATGGACAGGTAAGACTTGTGTTTTTTGCACATGACTCAGGACACCTTTGTGATTTTTTTTTTTTCTAAATAATTTTGGAAAGCTAGATTGGGACCAAAATAAAATATATGAAAATAAAGAGGGGGAAAGTGGAAATAACAAAGATATACCTATCTATACATGATGCCTCTCATACTAAGAAGCACAAACACTTTGAAGAAGGTAACACTGGTTGGGCACTTTCCAATACCTGTCCAAACATGTCCTATTATTTTTTTAAAAAAATTTATACTTGTTCATGCGTCGTATACTTGGGGTACACATGTCTATCACTTAAACATTGGATGGAACCCATTACAAAAATAAATAAAACAACTTGAAATCTAATGATAAAAAAACAATAATGTAAATTTCTACCTATCTTTCTCTTTTAAACTTTAAAAATTATTATCTTTAAATTAAATATTCGTGTATATAACTTATAATAGTGGCAATGATATTGTTGCGGGGTGTAACGGTGCTGGCAGCTAGAATAGTATTTTTTTTCTCTTCACAGAATTTCAGAATTAAATTTAGTACAGTTTAAAAGGATTTTTATTGGTTGTTTTTAAGTTTTTAGCACAATGTCTTATATGTTGAAACTTGTACATTCATTTTAAGTCACTTTGGAGACTTTTCCTTTTGTTGACTATATTTTTTCTCTTTGTTTTATTGTTTGTACTTATGGATAACTTCACATTGTTATGCAAAAGTAAAAAATTAAGAAATAAAAAAAATTAAGAAGCATTTTAATATTAATATTACTAGGATCATAAACAAAAATTCATAGTGAAATATGCCAACATATTAATGTAAAAGTCCATAACATGATTTTCAAGTTTTGTTCAATAATCTAACCTAAAACCAAAATTCATAGTGAAATATGCCAACATATTAATGTAAAAGTCCATAACATGATTTTCAAGTTTTGTTCAATAATCTTAACCTAAAACCAAATAGATCTAAGTTAATAATCTAGGAGTCAAGTGAAAAAAGTAATAAAAATTTCTGAGTAAAAAAAGTAGTCAAGAAAACTAATCTTATATAACCCTAATAGCAAATCAAATAAAAAAAATGGCCTTTAATGTATAATTTGCTAAAAACCAAGGTGTAACGACAATAACGGCCTCTACAAACGTTACATAATGGTGGCAGCTATTACAACTATGATATATGTTGTGACCACATAATGGTGGCAGCTATTACAACTATGATATATGTTGTGACCTGTTTCAATACTTTTGGGCTTCAGGACATTATTAAGAAATTATGTAAACCATTTGTTACAACTCATAACACCCAGTGGTAGTTTCTCTCTCTTCCAGCACTAGTGCATATAATATGTGCATGTGTTTACATATATCGTCTCTTTTTGTTCAAGGCATGCACACCAGTGTGCCAAAATTGTCCCATTGATATTAAAAAATGTAGAAGTCGCAGGATTTCAAGAAGGCAAAGAGGCGTCGTTGGAGTCATTGAAGAAAAAGGGCCTGATAAATCCATCAGGAAGAGAAAGGGCACCCCCTTTAAAGGTAATAAATAAGGAATAATTGGATTTTTTTTTTTTTGATAACACGGTGTCCAGGTCAACTTGTACACAACTCGACTAATCTCGGAGAACCATTCCTAGCGCCCACTTGCAGGGGTCCATTTAAAGCCAGAGCAAACGCCTTGTATGGATTAACTTCAAGGAGCTTATTGTAGCTAGTGAGTATTGAACCTGAGACCTGGAAGAAGTAAACCCCCAAGCCCAAGTTGTGCCCCAATAGGCCAACCCCTCAGGGTTAATGAGTGGATTTATTTTATTGACATATGTAGGAGCATGGATAAACTTTTTACATTCAAGTTCAAATTTCAGTTGATGCCCATGATATGGTTACTTTTTGCGTTCTCTGTCACTTGGTTACATACACACATCAGTGCCAACAACAAAGAGAGTTTCAATACATTAATCTCAAAAAACAATTTATATAATAGCATCCCAAAATGCTAGTTAGTGACAAGTTCCATGTAGGTTGAGAAAATGAATTATTGTGCTCATATTCACTTTAGTAAGCAATTATAGCATAGTGTGCTACAGAGGACAAAGATCACCTATGTGATGTTTTTTTTTTTTTTTTGAACGGCAAAGAAATCTTCATTGATGAAAGCATGCAAAAGATACAGAACATCAATAAAGAGGAGCTTGGAGCTAAATGAAGCTCCAAGCTCCAGTTGGTGAGAAACCAACAAAACAAAACAAGAAGAAAAGCATAACAACTGGAAGCCCAGACTAGACCCTGGTTAGCACACAATTCCAGCAGAACAAAACCAATCCAATACTGAACAAAACCAATCCAATACTGAGAGCAGGCCTCAGACCAGCAGCATAGCAGCAGAACAAACCTACACAACTCAGCTCCAGATTCAGAACAGAACAAACCTACACAACTAAAAACAATACACCCAACCAGCATATCAGCCAAAATGGCATGGGTGAGCATCCCAAATTCAATAGCCAAAACTGGTAGCATACAGATCAGAAACAACATCCTTCCAAGGCAATCTGAAGACAGATTCAGAACCTGAACAAAATGCAGCCCAACTGAATTCATAGACAAAACTGCCAAGAACCGAAGCAGAACCAGCACCTGAACTAGGGCAGCCAGGAGATAGAGCAGAACAAAAAACCTGGGGCAGAGCAGAACAGACAAAACCAAGGCAGAGCATAGCAGAACCAAAACAGCAGAATACTTGCCAGCAACAGACAGAGCAACCAGATTACTCTTCCCAACCAAAACAGACAGAACCCAGCACTTGAATGAATATTAACAACCAAAGCAACTTAAGAGTATTATCAACCAGAGAATTATCAACCAAAGCAAATGCAGTGCCTTACACCGGCAGCATTGTATAGAAGATCATTAATGGAGAATGGATAATGCTTGGAAGAGGACTGTAACCAGATCGCAAGCCTGATAATGATGAGCTCCTGCAGCAACTGAGTGTTAAGTTGAGAGGCTTGAAAAAGACACTCGTTTCTGATCTTCCAGATGGACCAGAAGGTGACTAAAGGGATGGCACGCCAGATTCTCCTCTCATTTTTCTTACAGATGAAACATGCCCACCACTGCAATAGGTCTTCAACAGTGGCAGGAACCACCCAAAGGATACCCCACCATTGTAATAACCCGGTCCAAATTTTCCACACCAATGGGCAGTGGATCAGCACATGTTGGACAGTTTCCTGCTGCGATTTACAGAAGATGCATGAGGTGGACACCGACCTATCCAAAACTCCAATCCGTTGCAAGAAGACAGATGTTTTAACCTTATGTTTCCAAGCGAGCCAACCGAAAAATTGCACTTTGGGTGGCAGATACTTGAGCCAAACCAAACCACTAGAATTAACAATGTTGCCCAAGGCAAGGTTAGAGTGATTATAAAGAGCGGAAACAAAAGACTGACCAGGATGAAGTGCTGCCCACACTGCTCTGTCTTCAACTCCTAGATTCAAGGAAGGAGGGGCTGCTATGGTGGTAATGAGTTTGTGGAGCTCATCCTTTTCCCATTCGAAGAGGGCTCTCCTAAAGGTGAACAGCTAGATGGAAGCTGCGTTTGACACGAAATCCTTGAGAAGTCCCTCCTTACTGTTGGACAGCTGAAAGAGTCTGGAGAATTCATCTTTGAGGCAAAAAGCCCCACACCAATGATCATACCAAAACTTAATTCTACAGCCATTCCCCACTTTTAAATGAAGATTACTAATATAGAACATTAGAAAGGACACTTGCTTATCTGCTGCTGCTACAATGCCACCCCAAATGTTAGATTGATGGTTGCTAGAACACAGGTTTGGAAGCCAGGACCCTCCTAGAAACTTGTACTTACTACATAAGACTCTCTTCCATAATGAAGCATGATCTGAGGCAAACCTCCACCACCATTTGAGTAGTAGGCACACATTCACATCCCTTATTCTTCTGATGCCCAACCCTCCTTGCTTTATGCTCTTTGTTACCTCCGACCATTTAACAAGATGTATCTTTCTCTTTAGATCTGGCCCTCCCCAAAGAAATGAAGCTTGAATTTTATCTATCTCCTTGGCTATACCTTCGGGTATCTTAAACAAAGATAAGTAAAATACTGGCAAGCTTGATAGCACTGCTTTCACCAAAGTCAACCTCCCAGCTTGGGAGAGAAACCTCCTTTTCCACCCAGCAAGTCTCAATTTGAATTTATCTACAACTGGTTTCCACATCCTCTTTCTTTTGGGATTAGCTCCCAGCGGCAGACCAAGGTACTTGAGCGGTAAACTTTGAGTTTTGCAATTCAACAGATCTGCAAACTCCTCTAGAGCATTGCCAGGAATACCAACCCCACAAACCACGCTCTTATGATAGTTGATTTTGAGGCCTGACACTACCTCAAAGCACCTAAGGATCCTTTTCAAAGTGAGGACTTCCGAAAACTCGGCTTCACAGAATAAAAGAGAGTCATCTGCGAATTGGAGATGGGACAACTGAACTTGGTTATTCCCAATGACAACCCCTTTGAGCAGATTTAACTCCCGAGCTCTGAGGAGGAGAATATTTAATGATTCAACAACCAAATTGAAGAGGAAGGGAGATAGAGGATCACCCTGCCTGAGGCCTTTTTGAGGATTAAATTCCTTGGTTGGAGAGCCATTTACAAGGATTGAAATTCTTGCAGTAGTAACACATTCTTTGATCCATGAGGTCCATTTGGGGCCAAAACCAAAGTTTGTTAACATTGAGAGAAGAAAGTCCCAGTTGACAGAGTCGAAGGCCTTTTCGAAATCCAGCTTAAATAGCAGCCCAGATTTCCTGGATTTAAGCCAGGTATCTACAACTTCATTAGCAACCAAGACTCTGTCCAAAATATTCCTTCCTCCCAGGAAAGCTGATTGTGAGTCACCAATGATCTCAGGCATAACTTTTTTGAGTCGGGATGCAAAGACTTTAGATAGAATTTTGTACACAGAACCGACAAGGCTTATAGGCCTATACTCGTTTAAGGTGACAGCTCTCTCTTTCTTTGGGATCAGGGTGATGAAGGTACTGTTGTAGCAATTTGGCAATCTGCCACTAGTGTGGAATTCCTTCATAAAGTTAAGCATCTCACCTTTAAGCATCTTCCAAAATTTTTGGAAAAACATCAGGTTAAAGCCATCCGGCCCAGGGGCTTTGTTCCCATTACAATCAACTACAGCTGCCCATACTTCTTCTTCAGAGAACTCTGCCTCAAGCAAGTGGAAGTGGTCACTAAGCCTTACACTCTTGAAAACTCCAACAAGGACTGGTCTATGCTTCCAAGCTTCGGAGAAAATATTAGAGAAATATGTCCACACTTCATTTTTAACTTGAGCTGGTTCCTCAACGACTACATCTCCCACTGTGATGGAATTGAGAGAGTTTCGATTTTGCCTACAAGTAGCCATAACATAGAAAAATCTTGTATTTTTATCCCCTTTCATATTCCAATCCTGTCTAGATTTTTGTAGCCATTCCCATTCTAACTTCTTGCTCAACTTCCACATTTCACTCTTTTTCTCTCTTTGCTGCTTCAGATCGTCCTCCACCAGAGGCCTAATCTCAGCTTTCAAGTCCAAATGATGGAGATCATTTTCAAGAACTTGCAATTTAGATGAGACATCACCATATACCTCTTTACTCCATTTTTTTAGAGCCAACTTGAGGACATACAACTTTTGTTGAAGGATAAAACCAGCAGGCCCTGAGAACTGTGAGTGACTCCAAGTATGCTCCACAAAGGATGCAAAATTCAAGTGCAACGTCCACGCATTTAGGAACTTAAATGGTTTAGGCCCCCAATCTCTAGTATCCTCCATAAGTACAATGGGACAGTGGTCAGATGAAGCTCTAGCAAGACCCCACTGGTTGAATTTAAATTTTTCTAACCATTCAGGACTGAGGAGAAACCTATCGATTCGGCTCCACTTGTGACCTTCAGTTGCATTACACCAAGTGTATTTTCTGCCTAACAAAGGGAGATCAACTACCTCACAATTGTCAATAAAATTATTGAAGTCACTCATACCCCTATCCCTAAGTGATACATCTACTCTTTCCCCTATACCCGTGCCTATAATGCAACTTGAAATTTGGATGTTTTGGGTGTTGGTGACATGAATTCCGTCAGTGTTAGGGCTCTTCTCCGACGAAGACACCACAAGATTGGATGCTTGAACATTCACGCGATCACCTATGTGATGTAGAGTATGGAAAGATGGCATGACCCTTTACGTAGTGCCATATGCTTGCGCAGTTGAAATTTGTTCATTTTTTTTTATGCATTTGTACCCCCAATGAACTTGGGATTTAAAATGGGCAAATTTTGAATTTCATATAGAGCACCCCTTGGCTTTTACAAAACCTTGTTTAGGGTTAAGGAGAGTGATTCAGGTTTTTGAAAGTTAGTGGGCTGCTAGCATGATTTTATTTATTTCTTATTAGATTTTAGTAGTTACAGGTTAATCCATATGGAAGTGGATATTATGACGAATTGATGTCGTCTTTTGTGCGAGATTTTCTTGACTCTTGCAAGAGTAGGCTCTGGATTTCTTTCTTCCTCTTCTTTTCCTTCTTCACTTTCTTCTTTGTGCAAATAACCCAAGTAATATTCTCGGGTTGGTATTCACATCCTCATAAAATGCCCTTTTAGCCCTTAAACTCTAGCTGGCCTAGTTCAAATCATCCCTAACCTTAACCCCTACCCTTTGACCACTACATCTACCCTATAGCACCATAAAATAGTTGTTGTTCAGAAAATTCTGCAACTACCACTGCAAATCTGTAGAGTTACGAGCTCTGTTATCAGAATCTTACGATTTGTGATTCGATTCATGATTTAATTTATAATTTTTATAAAATTAATACGAATTTATAGGTGAATCTATTTTAGAAGTGAATCTCTAGTGAATCGTAGGATTCACAATCGATTCACGATTCGATTTACTTTTTACGATTCATGTAATTTTTGAAAGTAGTGTATCCGACATATTTTCGACTCTTTTCTTCTTCATTTTTTTTAGTGAAAATGACATAATATAACTTCTAATAGCGTTTAGTACCAAAATAACCAACATATACACATGATTTATTATTATTTTAGTGATCATGGAGTTTTTAATATAATCCAATCAAATTTAGTCAGGCTCAACATATTTTTAACATTTTTTCTCATTTTTTTCTATTTAAAAAATCATAATATATCTTCTGAAAATGTTTAAGATTAAATATAATATGAATTATCTATTACTATTTTATTAAATTGAATATTACATATGTGAGATCAGTTATACCTTTTAAAATGTTTTGGCTTTAAAATAAAAAATTCTGAAAAATTCTTTTTTATGATTTGCTCATTGTTACTTAGAAAATTATGTATACTTATTGTCTAAATATCAATATGGTTGTTAATTATTTTTACTTTGAAAATTGATAATTTGTCTATTTGTTATTATATTTATTAAGAATTTTTGGTAAGAAACATCTAAAAAAGAAAAAGGTAAGATGATGATCTTACATAGGAACTTTTGTTAACTTTTTACCTATTAAACTACGTGATTATCATTGAAAATAATATTTTCATTAATTTAAGTCTAAATATTTTATATTCATAAGATATATTTAACATTTAAATATGTAGATATATGTTCTGAAATAATTTAGAAAAAGTGACTGAATCTTTACGATTCACGATTCGATTCGATTCGCGATTTGGTACGAGGTTAGTTCGATTCACGATACAAATTTCGATTTGACAACTATGGTTACAATAGAGTAAGGATTTGGAAATGAAATGTTTACTAATTTAGGGATTGCTTGTGGGTTGATTTGGGCACTGTGAACAGTACCCATGAATAGTATTTAGGGTTGTAATGTGTTCTTTTAGGCTTTAGGGTTGAGTAATTGTGGTGGGCAAGGATTAGGGGTTGTTAAATAGGATTTCTAGAATTGGAAGAAGGTTGGAAATAAATCTGGTTCTAGACTTTTATACGCCAGAAGTGAAGAAAAATGGAGAAGATGAGGAGAAAATTCTAGGCGTCTCACCTTGTTTCTATAGGCATGCATCACATAATTTTGAAGAAACTTTAAAAGCTTCAAAAATTCTCAAAAACATATTATTAAATTACAAACATTACATATCCTAGTAGGATTTTGACTTCTACTAGAAACCAAGACCTTTCGGCTTCTAAAACCAAATAAGATTTTAATAAATAAAAACCTAAGTTACATAGTTTAATCATATGACAACCCATGGACCACTTGGTTCAGCTCATTTACAATTGTAATGTGTATGTGTATCTTCAATTGTCAGCTTCAAGTTATGAAAACATAAAGGGCACAATTTTGACTGAATTACAAAAGTCTTAGAGGCCCATATTCGCAATCCCAAAGGAGCTAAGCATGGGCCTGTTCGTGGTCTGCTGGTTAATAAAACAAGATTTAAAATCAAGCTTGGGCTCAACTCATACAACAAACAAACAAATCCCAAATGAGCCAATACCAAGCTGAACCATGAGCAATTCCATGAACACCTCATTTCATTTGCAGTGCTACTAACCTACAACTCAGCTAGGTTCATTCGAATGAATTGCGTTAAGTGAATGAAGCTAAAGACGAATCTCTTCCTCACCTCCATATTTTTCTTTTTCAATTCATTTGTTTGAATTTATTTATTTATTTATTATTGTTAAAATAAAAATGAACGGATCTTGTTTTGGCCAATTTGATATCAAACAACTATACTCGCAGGTATTTTGAGATATCAAGTGCTCATTCGAGAACTAAGAATTTGTCACCTATTATTTGACAAGCGTACTTCCTTCGTTTAGAACTATGGCCCTCATAAGCAAGTCTTGCGTGGATCTCTATAACTGTGATTCTGCTTTAAAATCTGAAGAAACATTTTCTGTTTGAAATATTTTACAGTTTAACTTATAAGAAGTGTAGCAAATTGACCAAGTGAGGCGGAGATTTGCTCTGGCAGATACTCATAAAAAAAAAATATCTGGTAGATTTTAATCCAAACCATTTTACCAGCTGATTAATATATTTTGTTTGAAAGTAGTGTTTTCCATTATTAGTCCAATTGTACACTTGTTTTAGGTTTTGCAACTTAGCCTTCGTTTGGTAAACATATTGGGACTAAATAAGCATATAAGGACAAAAAAAAAACCACAAAATCACAAAATGACAAAACACTTGACTTTTGATGCAAAATTATCAAATTGAACTATATACAAACAAAAAGTCAAAAAAGCATCATTTCCAAGTGGAGGGCAATTTTGTTATTTCAATGTAAAAAAACCAAAAAAGCCAAACAAGAAAACCAAACGAACAAAAAAATCTCAGACTAAAAAAAGTCAAAAAAATTAAAAAGTCAAGTTTGCCGAACGACTAGTTAAATTTGTTCTCTTTTTTAGATTGATGGACATAGATGTAGTACTTGCAGGAACTAGACCAGTCCCCCCATAGACCCTTGAACCCAAAGCCTCTCTATGAATACCCTTCGAATGGCCTATTCGATTTTGTTTTTGTTTTTGTCATTTTTGTGCTTTCGGAAATAAAACCAATTGGAAGTTTGAAAAAAAAAAAATCTTTGCATTTAACAAACTCCCTAGAACATATTGAAAAAGCCATCTGGTGCTAAGAACCTTGCACAAGGCAAAGAATACTTTGCCAAGAAAGTAGCCGTAGCTGACTCAGCTGTCCCACCTTCTGCTTGAACAAACCGTATCAGATGTGCGATTCAGATTTATTTTATTGTAAAGTGATGTAAAGCAGAGAATTAAAATATTTTGGTGACTTTTCTTTTTATTATTATTTTTTTATTTTTGGCTTCGAGAAGTTAAATTTCATTAGTTAGCGCATTCCATTGAACCCAATAGATTATGTTTCGTTGATTCCTTCAAAATTTGGAATGGCCCAAATGGTTGATAGTGCTACCAATGAAGTCTCCAACAAGGTAATAGTGGGTCTAAGAATCAGTCAAAACTTTTTATTTCTTATTTTATTTTATTATTATCGGTAATTATAATTTGAGATAATGCACGTGCATTTTTACCAGAATTAGCAAATGGGAAAATTATTTAGTGATCCGATACAACTACATTATTATTGCAGGTATGTCCCTCTTTCCTTTGTAACTGGTGGTATAGCTTCCCCAAAGGCTATTTATTGTGGGCTAATTTGAACAAAGTGGGATGTGAGGTCCTAGTTACTCTGGATCCTTCTTCAAAAGGTAGAAAGCTGAGATTTTGGATTTCACTTTCTCCATGATAACTAAAATTAACATAGTGATCTAGAACTACTGAATAAGGACTTTATCAAATGACGCATTACTTTGACCGGGAAAGCCAAAATCTTGGATTTCACTTAGCCTATTGGTATAGTGATCTAGGACTGAATAAGTACTTTACCAAATGTTGAATTAGTTCGACAGGGTGGATGTGCCATTCAACATTTTGTTAACTATCGTTACAAGGATATTTGTTAACAAGTTTAAAATTGCTTTACATTTTTCTATCACTACAACATATAAGAGTTTTACAGACCAAATTTTTCAATTTTTAAAAGTGAATTTTGTTGCAAAAGACATTTACTGATCAATTTCTATCGTCATGAGAATAGTCGCTAAAAAGTCATTTCGAAAAGTCAAAAATAAGACTCTTAGTGACAAAATTTTGAAAATGTCACTAATATATAAACTTTTAGAGACAAAATAATTTGGTCTCCAAATGATTTATTTTTTGAGACAAAAAATTTGATCCCAAAAGGATAATAATTCATCACTAATATTCAATTTTCGTTGCTAAAAATATAATAACAATACTTTTCCCAATAAAAATATTTGGTTCTCAAAAAGTAATTTTGTTCCTAAATTTTAATTTTTTTTAGTGGACGTTTTAAATTTTGTTAAAAAATGCCTTTAGGATTCCTTTTAATAGTATTCTTCTTAAAGCAAGGGAGTCAAGACCAAGGATTGTTTCATGGATGATGCACTCTTTTATTTAGTGTTATGCCTAAGTTTGAGTTTTACAATGTGTTAGGCAATGGTTCATTCTCTTATTTCTCTCCTAATTGTATTAAAAAAAGTGTGACTCACTGATTGTATTAAAAAAAAAAAAAAATTAATTGACGGAGAATCGAATTTCTTTTGAATTAGTCTAATAATGCATTGGATTGAACTCAATTTGAGAAAGAAACCAAGTAGATGTCACTATCAAGAGAGAGAAGTCTTTTGTATTTGGATTATATGGATTGGTAGAGGTGTGCTAAGCATGTCTTTGTCTAGACCAAAAAATGTGGTAGAACATAATGAGCATGTACCCACCAAAAAGAATTTTCATTTTCATGACGTAGTTAGGTCAATTTTTTTACAGCTTCATCAAAACTGTTCAATATATTAATGCATGATTAGGAAAGAGGCTCACAATTTTGTATTTAGTAGTGGACTTTCACATTAGCAAGGCCTGCACTGCATTCCAAAGAGACCGAGCAAGATATCTACGGCACGTCACATTGACAGGTAACAGTTTAAAGTAGTATCAACCGCTCGATCATCTAACATTTTTAATAAAACACATAATTCGATTAACCCTTTTGTTAAGATGTGATATATAACAAGATTAATACTGTGTTTGGTTAGGGGATTTGAGGACGGATTTAAAAAGGGAAATGGAAAATGTAGATAAAATGTGAATAAAATATACTTATATTTCACATAGTTTCACACACTTTTTCTCTTTCTCTTTCCAAATCCCTTCCCAAATTCTCCAACCAAACACAGCCTAAGTTTTATTTTGTAATCAAATTTTATGCCCTTAAAATTTGTTTTCTTCACTTTAATCAATCCTTGATGCTCTCATTCTACAACAATCAAGTTTTTGCTTAGGCCAAGTCTTACCCAACCTCTTCTCCAGACTGATTGGGACAAAAATTGACAAGTCTTGGTGACTGGGTTAACTGGGTTAAGTTCATCTCTTACATTTTATTCTATTTTTTTCTAGGAGCTTGCTACATCTCCTAAAAACACCCCCCTAATCCCCCTAATTTCCATATCAAGTAAAAAAAAAAAAAAAAAAAAAAAAAAGGAAACAGTTGTCCAAATTGGAAATTAAGGGGATTAGAAGTGGTGTTTTTAGGGCTCCAAATCATTTTCCTTTTTTCTAAATGTTAATAAAACATTAGTTTCTTATTCTTCTTTCTTTTTTTTTTCCTGGGATTTTTTTTTTTTTTTTTTTTTTTTTTTTTTTCTTTTGAAGTGTCGTGTTTTAACTAACCTCTCCAATGATGATCTCTATTCTCTCTGCATTCTATTTAAATCTTGTTTCTATATTTCTTTTTTTAAATAAAATAAAATAAATCTACTTTCAAAAAAGATGAGAGATGAGAGAGAAAATAATGATTGTTTAAGTTTAGGAAATGGTAAGAGGCATAAATCTGAGGAGCATAAAATACACCCTTAAAATGGAGACTTATTTACAGAACGGAAATATTTGAGATTCCAGAATAACAAAAAAAAGAAAAGAAAATTTATGATTTGATTTATAATGATGTTAATGTCAATTTTTAATTTGTTATAAATTAAATGATATAGAGCTAACTCTCTTTCTACATTATTGTGTAAAATATTTTTTTAAGAGCAATTAAATTTGTACTAACAAAGTGTACAAATAGTTTGTGAGATCCACCTCAAGAGTGTTTGGTTAGGAACATGAATGAAGAGATTAACTATCTCCTTGGAGGATTGGGGGTTGGTGTTGTAACAGTACTCATGTTGTCACACCCCGTGTAGGTTATTCGGACCATATTTCGATAATTCAAGCCGCCGTTCATATTATATAGTTTGTTGAGTATATTATTTATATAAAAAATGAATTTAATCAGATAAGTATAATCTCATGATCAAACCGGATAATAACTTTAAAAAATTATTAAAATCATGCTAGCTGTTTATTTTTTCTAAACATAAACGTCGTCTAGTTGTAGATTATAGATGTCTAATTAACTTGAATTTTTTTATAAATAATTTACTTAACAAATCCTGCAATATGAACGGTTCACATTATTAAAATAAATTTAAGACACGCATTCAAAGGTTCACAACAGGGTGTTGTGCCTATAAGAGATAACACCAACCCCAAGTTCTTCTTTGGACTAGTAATCCCCTCATTGGTGGGACTATCAATCCAATGGAAGGAATTGAGATTAGAAATTGAGTGATGGGATTAGGGAATTTTTAAATAATTTTTAAGCAAAAATTATATTTTTTAGCACAAAAAAATATATTATAATATTAAAAAATATTAAAAATTAAAAAATATTAATACTATCTATAGTATTACTAATCTGGTAAGATACAAACAAGCTCTTTATCTTATATTTCTAGCATAATACAATCACACTAATAATCTTTTCACTCAATCTCACTGTATTTTTAGGCTTTGTTTGGGAAGTAGGTTGACTTTTTGACTATTTCAGCCTGAGACTAAAAATCTTGTTTGGATTGATTTTTTTGACTTTTTTAACTTTTATAAGAAAAAAAATTAAATAATTATAATTTAAATGGGAAATTTTATTTTATTAATTTTTTAACTTATTTTATTTTATTATGACTATTCTAACCTTTGACTTTTTAATCCCATGTCAAACGAATCATAAAACCAAATAAACGTAGCGAATACTGGGCCTGTTAATACCTTATTCAATACTGAGCCTGTTAATACCTCTGACCATTGGTGCAAAATTATCACTCATAAAATTTCACACGATGAAAACAACCTTTTGTTGAGAAACATTTCTACAGATGAAATTTGGAAGGCTGTTAAGAACATTAGTGCTTTCAAAGCCCCTGGGCGTGACGGATTCCAAGCTATTTTTTATCAAAAATTTTGGGAAGTGATTGGGGTTAATGTGTATGATTTCATTAAGAACTGCTTCCAATCTAAATCTATACCTCCTGCAGTGAATCAAACCCTTATTGCCCTTATTCCCAAAACTGCAATTCCTGAGAATATCAATCAGTTTCGCCCTATTAGCCTTTGTGATGTCTCATATAAAATTTTGTCAAAAATTTTAGTGAACCGTATTAGGCCTCTTCTCACGGAGCTTGTTAGCCCTAATCAAAGCGGTTTCATTCCTGGTCGATCCACCCATGACAACATTATCATTACTCAAGAACTGATCCATACTCTTAGACACAAAAAAGGTAAGCATAGAGGTCTCATTATCAAGATTGACCTTGAAAAGGCTTATGATAGGATATCTTGGACTTTTTTGAAAGCTACTCTTGAAGAATTCAATCTTAACCAACATTGGATAGATCTCATAATGTCCTGTGTTTCCTCTGTGAACTTTTCTATCTTATGGAATGGTGAAACCATGGATAATTTCAACCCAGGAAGGGGCTTGAGACAAGGTGACCCTCTTTCACCATATTTGTTTGTGCTTTGCATGGAAAGATTGTCCAATATGATCAGAGTGCAGGTGGAAGCTGGAAAATGGAAGGGGCTTAAAGCCTCAAACCATACTCTATCTATCTCACATCTATTCTTTGCAAATGACCTCCTTCTCTTTGCTAAAGCTGACCAGCCTAACTGTGATACAATCATGGAAACCATGAATGAATTCTGTTGCATCTCAGGGCAAAAAATCAACCTGCAAAAGTCTAAAATGTTCATTTCCCCAAACATTCACAGGAATTTAGCTAAGGACCTGAGTTTACTTTGTGGTATAAGTCTGACTCAAGATCTTGGTAGATACCTTGGTGTTCCCCTTATCCACAGCAGGATTAGTAGAAATATTTACAATGGAATCATTGAGAAAATCCAAAAGAAACTATCCTCTTGGAAAGCTAAAGCTTTATCCTTAGCTGGTAGGACCACTGTGATCCAGTCTGTGTCGTCTTCTATACCTTTCTATATCATGCAAACCTCTAAACTCCCCCAAAGCATTTGTAAACAAATTGATAAGCTTAATAGAAACTTCTTATTGGGTGATCTTGAAGGAAGGAAGAAAATTCATTTGGTGAATTGGAAACAAGTCTGCAAAGCTAAACAAGAAAGAGGTTTGGGTCTTAGAAGGGCTGAAGACCAAAATTTAGCCTTATTGGCAAAATTGGGTTGGAAGATAAACTCTGAAAAAGATACTACTTGGACCAAGATTCTCAGAGGCAAATACTTACATAACCACTCTTTTTCAAACTAGCCTACCAATAAGAAGGCATCACAAATTTGGAGGAGCATTATGAAGACTAGAGATATCTTAGCAACGGGTACCAAATGGACAGTTGGTAATGGTAAAAACATTTCATTTTGGAAAGATTGGTGGTGTGGGGATGGGCCTCTTGATTTTATTTTTCCAAGACCACATACCCAAGAAGATGTCAAAGTTTCTGATATGATCAATGAGGAAAAGGATTGGGACTTGGATAGGATTAACAACATTCTACCTCTTTCTATGCAGCACCTCATTCACCAGATTCATCTTCCTTTTTTTGTTGAATAGGTGACAACCCCTACTGGATTGGCTCCTCCAGTGGTGGATTCTTTGTTGGGGTTGCCTATCTTTTGATTTCTAATTAAGCATCTGCACAGGAAAATGGCTTAGTTACCTGGAACTGGATTTGGAAATTAAAGATCCCTCAAAAATTAAAGGGATTCATTTGGCTGCTGCTGCTTAACAAGGTGCTTACCAACTATCAAAGAAAGACTAGAGGCCTTACCAATGATGACACTTGCCCAAACTGCCATAGCTACTGTAAGGACTTGAACCACCTACTGAGAGTGTGTAAAAAAACTGTTGAAGTCTGGGATCTTCCTTCCAATCACAGCTGGAGAGATTCTCCTCATAACATGGCCTTAGATACATGGATCCAATATAACCTTAAAAGCAAGAACAGAGAGTGTTTCAACATTCCTTGGGGAACTGTCTTTGTGGTGACCTTGTAGAGAATATGGAAGGCTAGAAACAATATGGTGTTCAACCAAGAAGAGTGTAACACTCAGGAAACAGTGAGACATATTCAACAAGAAGCAGAAGCAATTCACCAGGCTTTCCACACTGACCATTTCATAGGTAACTCATTACACATTAACACTGATTGGTGTCCTCCTTGTGCAGGACAACTCAAGCTTAATACGGATGAATGCTCCAAAGGAAATCCTGGTCCTACTGGGTATGGTGGCTTACTAAGAGATGCTAGGGGAGCTTGGATTTTTGGCTACCATGGAAAATTGGAGTCAGCAACCAGCGAGGAAGCTGAGCTTTGGGGAATTTATAGAGGCCTCACCATTATCTTAGAGAAAAGCATGCGTGATGTCTTGATTGAAACTGATGCAGCAACAGTGGTGCTCAACATTAACAACCCTGCAACTAGCAACTACCCTTACCAAGCTCTCCTAGAGGATATCAAATTCCTCATGCACAGATGTAATTGTGTTGTTAGTCACATACTCCGTGAAGGGAACCAATGTGCTGATGGTCTTGCGAATATGGGAGCGCACCATAGAGAAAATCTGGTAGTTCAAGAAGACCCACCCAATGAAATTGCTAGTCTGCTTGTTGCAGACATAGTTGGTCTCTCTTGTGAAAGGGTTTAAGCTTGTTTAGCCCTCTTTTGGTCTACTGTTTGCTGTTTCTTTTCTCTTTTTTTTTTTTTTCCTTCTTCTGTAATCCTTCTTTAGAATCAAAAAAAAAAAAAAAGAGTGTACCCATCTGAACTCAACTCACATCACACTTTCTCCACACTCACAACACCAACAATACCAATGAGAATGCGAAGCAGCGTGCATCGGAAACTGACTTGCGAAAAGAATATTTTTAGTTCAAGTAAACAGTCTTCAACTTCGTTCGTCAATTATTATTTTATTTAAAAAATTATTATAAATTATTACATTATTTTTTTTTATTTTTCAAAATATTTTTTTGTAAAAAATTACTAAAATAAATTATTTCTAAACGAGACCTTAATATTATTAAGAGCTAATTACTTAAAAGTTCTATTTACAAATGTTATGGTAGTTCAGGCCTTATTTAAAAAATTTTGAACCAATAAGTCCTATTTAGTAAACTGATAATATTATCAATTTTTAAAATTAAAAACATTATTAATTTTACATAGTAGTTTTCCACATAATTGTTTCACTAACTGATAAAAAAAATGGAGCATGAGATTAAACATTTTTATTCTTATACTTATTGGTTTGATTCAACTATTCAATAAAATCGAAAACATTATCAATTTTTTTTTCCAGTTTTAAAACTAAGAGTATTATTAATTTTTTTATTTTAAATTTTTTTCAGTTTTGCACATTAATGTTCTATCATCATAATTTTTTGTAAACAAAAAATTTTTGGTTTTGCACAAAAAAATAATTTATTTAAATTTTTTTTTTTTTGCACATATATTTTTTTTTTCATTTTTTCAATTTGAAAGCTAATGTTTTAAAGTTTTGAAAATCAAAATAAATTTTCAATTATCATGTTCCTTTATAGATAATTATAAATGATGAACAATCATTTTTTGAAGGACAATTTTGACTATTAAAAATTTAATTGGACTTAAAGATCTAAAAAATCTTAGTTAGAATTTAATGGAGTATAAATTCATAAATTAAAACTTGTGTTTAAATGCCCTTATTATTAAATTAATTACTTCATTACTTAATTTGACTGTATTTGAAATAAAATTATAACCAAATTATTGATAGGGAACTGACAAATTTATTATCCGTAATCAAATTGTGATTTGGGCTATTTTAACTTTTTAGTTAATTAAAAAATAATCATAAATAATTATCAAGTATTTTTTAAGAACATATTTTTTTAGTAACTTTTTGGTTTTTTAACTAAAACATTATGTAAAAAAAATTAGTATGTTTGAAATGACTTTTTAGCTTTTTACGAAAAGATGTACAAAAAGTAGAGAAAAAAAGAAATTTTTGACTTTTTGGTATAGATTATTAACTTTTTGATTTTTTTAATAATTTTTTGACTTTTTGACTAAAAAAGCCACTTGCCAAATAAGACCTTAATATTATATATATATAATACTAATTTGTAACAAATTTTACATCTCAAAACTCTCATACTAATTTTTATTTTGATATTTCATTTGTAACAAATTTTACTTCTCAAATCTCTCACATTAATTTTTATTTTTTGGTATAGATTATTAACTTTTTGATTTTTTTAATAATTTTTTGACTTTTTGACTAAAAAAGTCACTTGCCAAATAAGACCTTAATATTATATATATATATATAATACTAATTTGTAACAAATTTTACATCTCAAAACTCTCATACTAATTTTTATTTTGATATTTCATTTGTAACAAATTTTACTTCTCAAA
This sequence comes from Camellia granthamiana, assembly GCA_036172215.1. NCBI lineage: Eukaryota > Viridiplantae > Streptophyta > Magnoliopsida > Ericales > Theaceae > Camellia > Camellia granthamiana. The sequence goes on from CM069904.1 coordinate 151,656,957, forward strand.
TCTCTCACATTAATTTTTATTTTGATATTTCATTAGAAGTAAATATATATATATATATATATTATGGCAAGACATTACAATTTTAAAGCAAATCATAAATTTCAAACCGTGAATCAAATCAACTTGTAATTAACGAGCAAATTGGTATTAATCAGAAGTTATTTTTGTACAATTCAAATATTAAAAATCACACTAAACCTGGACAATAAACATGGCCTAAAATCTTACATGATTGAGATGTGAAAAGTCCATAGGCCATGTTTGTTTGGCCGGGTAGGATGCCGGACTGGATTAATATAGTTGTTGATTCCACTCACAGCTTGTTTGGTATTGATTTTGGAGAGGGGATTGCTAGTATAGAGGGCTTAGTAATCCCCCTCTCTAAGGGGATTAGCTTGGGTGAATTTTAGGTGAGATTAAGAAAATAATGAGAGAATTGAATCTATTTTATATAAAAATTTAATTTTTTTTCTAAGTGCACTTACTTGTTTTAATATTTTATTTTAATTTTTTTAATATAGAAATAATTTATTTATTTATTTTATACAAAAATAATTTAACAATTCCATCACTGATTATCTCCCACACTATCGTCAAAACAAACATACTTTTACTTAATTCTCTCACTAACAATTTTTATATTAATAATTTTTTTTCTAACAATCATTTCACTAATAATTCCATTAATCCGCCCAACAAACAACGTAAATGGTTGGCATGGGAAGGAATGGTAAGGTAGGTAAAATATCCACACCATCACTTTTAATGGTTTGTTTGTTGCAATGTTAAAAACTTGAATAAGGCAAACAGCGAACATGTTGTTTGGGACATCAGTACGTCATAGTTTGTTATTTGGTTACAGACACTACACATGTGATGGGCCCCACCCACCAAATGGTATCCCCACAGACGGACAGTATTATCACATTAGCAAGTGATTGCAAGATCCGTACCTTCCCACGACAGGACACTTGTTCCTTTCAAAAAATCAAAGGTCAATTACAATTTACACACTATATTTTTATTTGTGGATATTTTTTCACTTTCATATCTGAATTTAGAATTTAGAATTTGTTTTCTTGGATATTTTTCACTTTCATATCAAGTTTTTTTTTTTTAAAAAAAATAATAATGTAGAGGGTATATGAAAAGTGATTATTTTAATTAATTTTTTTTATAAAAAAACTAAAAAAAATAAGGTGATTAGGTGTTTAACACTCCAAACGAGACTTTATTGTTGCAATTAACTTATATTCAAAATTAGAAAAAGAAAGAAAGTCAAATTAATCGTCATATAACATAAAAAATATTATATTAAGACTTAGAAATGTGAATTATATATAATAAAATACTATTTGCATATGAATTTTATTCTATCATGTATTTGTCTAATATTTTTCTCTATCATTATATTTACCTTTTAAAAAAATTTAGTGATAAGGAGAAATACTTATGCTTATTCTTATGAAGGTGAGAAAAAAAGATAAAACTAAATCCGATTATTAATCCAAATTCAAATTTAAAACTTCTGTAATTAAACTCTCTAGTTAACTCTTAAAATAGAAAAGATCAATGAGGAAGTTCATTCCGTAAGATATAATAGATTAAAATGAGATATTGAAAGAGTTTATGCTTGATCCGTATATGACATGGGAAACTCTCGAGTACGATTCTAAGGGAGGGAATTGATAGGCCTGTAATTCTGTCCAAGGCGGGCAACTCATTCAACAGCAGAGAGATTTTGAGTATTGAAAACAAATTATAGTGCTTAGGGAATAATTTCCCTCTATATTACTATATCCTTCATACTTTTTTATACCGTATTTCGTCAGTCCCATTCCAATCTAACAATAATGATCTTATCTTGTAAGCTTAGCAATAAAAGTTGAGTTGTACAAAAAAATAGTTTCAACGGATATCACTAGATATATGAATAAATTATATTTTGTATTTTAAAATGAATAACAATGATGAGTTTAAACATAAATCAATTAATTTATAAAATAAAATATGATTTATTCATTTATATATTGATATTCAATGAATATAATTTTTTTGCACAAACGGTATTCACTGAAAAATTTACAAGATAAAAATTCAGATCATTGTTAAAATGGGACCCACAAAATAAAATTTAAATGAGTATGGAAAATAATAATATGTATTCATTCCTTACTCCGATGATATATTGAAACACATATATGGCTTCATTTGGGAAGCCAAATTGGATTGGATTTAGGACTATTTTAATTATAAAAAGAAAAAATAGACTTTTTAGCTTAACAAGACAAAATATCACGTCTAATCCAAAATTATTACATTCTTTCTCTCACAAAAAATTAAAAAAACCAAAATGTCCTTTCCAAACGAGTCTTTTAAACCCGAAGTTAAAATAGTCAAAAAATTAAAAAAATTAAAAAACCAACGCATTTCTCAAACGGAGTCATAATTGGTTAAATCCTTGACAATATCTAATTGTAAATCAAATTTGGAATTGAAATACCGTATCATTGATTCTTGTTTTCTATGTAGAATGCATCCATGTATACTATACACACACAACTTTAAACTGGAAAGATGGGTCACGAGAGGCTATCATTTCAATGAGTAAACTAACTAACAAGATAGGTTACCATTCCACGTGAAATAGGTTTTTCTTGTTTCAAGGGTCAGGATTCGTCCACACCAACAACTTAATTTTTTAATTCAACATAAATTGAAATTGAATATGCTGATGTGGATGGAGATCCAAAAGGAATTGAATAATCTTCCAATTAAATGAGAGGAGGGGAGTGTTTCTCTTGCAATTGCTTAAATCGATAAATAAATCTACAATATAAAAATATCCACATAAAATAAATAGATGGATAGAATTTTTGAGTCGTGAATCCTATAAATAAGTCTTATAAAATTTTGTCTCTTTCTGTTAAATTTTTTTTTTTTTTTTGTCTCTTTATATATTTTTTATGTTAAATTTTATAATTAATTTATGTATTGTTAACATTATTGTAATAAAATGCATACCTTTGAAAAAGATACTTTTCCTTTACAACGGCTAGAAGGAAGGGTGTTGTTATACAAATGAAAATAATAATAATAATCAATGGTTTCTCAAAAAATATCTCAATCTTTAGATTCAAATCTCGCACACTTTTAAAATTATCTCTAACTTTTAAGCATAGGAATCGTAGGGCATGCAGCAGAGTGGTCAAAAAAATAGAAAATGTTATGAAACTCAAATAAATTATTAAAGTTTTTATCAAATCTCTTGCATGGGTGTGGGACTCACACAAATCATATGTGTGTAGGTCCCACACCCATGTAAGAGATTTGGTATAAAATTAGGTAATTTATTTAGGATCCCTTTATTTGATATTAAATGCAGACTTTGGATTATCAAGCGTCTCTTCCCTATGATCTTAACTTGCTAGAAAAAAAATGGTGATACTATATGTATCAATTAGTATACCAATAGGTGTATCAATATATATTATGACATTATTATAAACTCTACTTATTATACAAATTATAAATACCAAAACTTCTAAAATTATGCCACATCATCTGTTAGTACATTAATTAGTATACCAATTAGTGCATATAACATTATTTGGAAAATAATATATAAATATAAATGTCCTTATGCATAAATGCTTAAAATTTAATATAACATAATATCTCAACTATACATGTATTAAAAATATTCTACAATCTAGCTTAGCCAATCTAGCAAACCAAATATTGGCAATTTTGGGCATATCTTTCAACCATTTCTATACTAAAGATGAGTTATACAATAGTTTTCAATGTATAAGTGATTTTTTTTTTTTCATACCAAGTTGGCTCATTGTACCTTTGGTTGTGCTAAGGTTAGGCTAGGGTTTAATTTTGGTTGGCAAATTTTGTCCAAACATGAATTAATTCAAAGCTATATTGTTTAAATCTTAAAATTTTGAAAACAAAGTGAACTAGCTCAAGTTACACCCTAGTTTTAAAAAATCAAATGTACCCTAGTGGTATTTCTGACTCATTTGTGAAAATATTTGAACAAATGTTATGTAATCATATTGTATCTTACTTTTGAATGGTTAAAAATAATATATATATATATATAATATGAAAAATTGATCTATACTTATATAGGGGTGTTTTGGCAACACACTAAACAAGTCAAAAGTCAGTTTTTAACTTTTTTTAAGTTACATCACCTCTCAAATGAAACAGTCAAAAAAATCAAAAAAATAATTTTTAACTATCTTTCCAAAACACTCAAATATTATGTTATCATGTCTAAAATAAAAAAATGAATTTTATTATATATAAATTAGTATTAGTCTATAATGCTAGCAAATAATAATCTCATATGATGGAGCTATGATTAGATTTTGGAAATACGGAAAACTAAAAGATCATATAATAATGTCATAGGGTATGGTCAAGATTTTATTTTGGAGAAACAAAAAAACTAAAAGATTGTATACATGTTTTTTTATTTTTTTAACGGTTTTGCATGCATGTTAGAACATCATTAATGGTGCATTGTTAAAGTAGTTAATTAAAATCAATTTTTTTTAATATTATATTTTAATAATATTACTCTAATGGTGTAAATATTAATTCTTATTTTTTCTTCACAAAAATCGAATCAAATTGTCATTTGTGAATAAAGGAGTTTTGTCAAAATTTAATTATTTGACACAAAATTTAGTAATGCTAAAATCTAACAAAACTTTTAATTAACCATTAGAGAGTTGAATCATGCATTTCATGCTAAATTTTAATAATAGTAGGAATTTTAAGTAGGCATTAGGAAAAGGAAAAAGGGTGGGTGCTCGAATTTCTTGGGGGTCGAATGGCCCGAAAGAGAAGAGAGGGAGAGCAGAGAAGAGAGGGAGAGAGGAGGACGACGGCGGAGGCCTCGGACGTTCGTCGGAGCTCGCCGATCGTCGCCTCGCCGTCCTCGTCGCAGCTCCGCCTGTGCCTCGCCGCAGCTCCGCCTCTGCCTCTGCCTCGCCGCAGCTCCGCCTGTCTCGCCGCCCCGCCTCCGCCCCTGCCTCACCCCGAGTTTGTTGGCCCCCTCCCCTCCCCTCCCCCTCCCCTCCCCCTCCTTCTTCCTCCCCTCGTCTTCTTCTTCCTTCTGCAGAAAAAAAACAAAACAAAACAAAAAGGGCAAAACGACATCGTTTTGCCCTTTCGACCCATTCGACCCACGGTTTTTCGAGCTACCAACCGCGATTGTTAGGAAAAAAAAAACTCTTACGTTTAGCTTTACCAATAAGCTGTACTTATAATAATCAACTATTTCATGACTTTGTATAGGAAGCTTTAGGGTGATTTTAAAAAATAATAAATTTTATAACTATTAATAATTAAATATATATATATATTTTTATGAATCTGTAATATTTTTCTGTAATGTATTGTTTGACAAGTTGATTTGTTGCTAAAATAATCACAAAAGATAAAATAGACTATTTTAGCCACAACAAACAAAACATCACATCCAATCCATAATCATTACACTATTTTCTCACAAAAAAAATTCAAAAATTCAAAAAGTCAAAAAATTCTTCTCAAATTAAACTTTTTAACCCAAGCTAAAATAGTTAAAAAAGTCAAAAAATTAAAAAACCAACCTACTTCCAAAACGGAAGCTAACAGTGGTTTAATTTTTTTATATAAGAAGTCAAAATAGCACCCATAAAATAAAATAAAATAAAAAATTTAATTAAAAAAAGAGATGAAAACGTGGCCCCATGTGGTATGTCAATATCATTTCCACTACACGCACCGTTGTACAGCACAAAACATGGCATTCTGTTTCATTGGTAACAGTTCCTTCCACGTGATTCCAACAAGTCCACAATCCCACATGCCTTCTTCTTACCTCCTCTCCTTCAAACCCACCACCCATCGTCTTATCTCTGTGGTCCATTTTAACAATTAAATATATATATATATATAAATTTATTTAAATTATATTACTTTTTTATGTTTTTATAAAAAATACCAAACAAATCAAAAAATTAATTTTTTTTCTTTCTTTCCAAAATAGTCTACTTTATAAACTTTTGCATAAAATAATAAATGTAAATCATAAATACACTCTTTTAAAATTTGTTTAAAATATAAATTTTTTCTCAAATTTTAAAAAATATGTTTCACATATTGAGATTTTAAATTGTATGATAAATGCCTACTTCTATTAGTCAGACTATTAAATTAACTAATTGATTTTACTAATGTCAGTAATTCTATTTATTAAAATACTTATTTAACTCTTAATACTCTTTTCTCTGCACTAAAAAAAATAAAAAGAATGAGAAGAAAAAAAAATTGAGAAACAAGAGGTGATTAGGTAGTAATGGAGGGGTGAAGTATATGAAAGGTAACGAGGCAACGGTGTAGGATGGATAAGAGATTTGGAAGGTTATTGGAGGTGATGATAGGAGAGGTGGCCACTGTGTTGGTCCCAGTGATAAAAAATGGGACCAAAAAGAAAAACAAGAGGAGAATGAGGATTAAAAAGATAAGGGTTATAGGGTCATTTTCTTTAGGTATTGAAGGCTAATCAAGTAATTTTTAATCTTTATAATTTCTCAAATCAAATGAAAGAATCTTTATTTCAGATACATTTGAGGGATGTATTTGTAGTTGTGAATGGACGGGAAGCTGCAATCATTATATATTGCGTCTCTTTTGACAAGTCAGCAACGAAAGGAGTGCACACATCGTACTTCCGAATTTCAAAATATTTGACAAAACAAAAATAAGCCGAACAAAACGCATTCCTAGACAATGCCGAGCATACTGATTACACGATGTTTAATTGGATATTTGGAGGGCAATTGTGAAAGCCGAATAAAGGATTATATAGATTGTTCTTGGGTCAGCCTGACAAAAGCCCTATGAGTCGTAAACCATTGCCGATTAAATATAGGAGCTATCGCCATTGCCGAATAAATCGTAGTAAATGGCAAGGCCACAAATAAAGCCAAACTGTCTAGTATGGAGAAGTGGACACTAAACAGAGATGAACAAAAGACCAGAGAAGAAGCATTATAGAAGGTGGGGAGACGGTCTCAAACAAGGCATATGAAATAAAGAGATGACAAGATTTACAAGAAAGAAAGATATTTACCAGAAAGATACTAATTTGTTCGTCGGAGCGCTAATTCCGGCACCACAAACCGAAGTGTTCGTTTTTATTGATAGTAGCATCTCAAAGACCTGAAGAGACTGACAGGATTAAAGAAGTATTTCCAAAACTACTACTCCACAGTAGTTTACCCAAATAATAAAATCATCTTTCTTAAAAGATGAAATAAGAAAAGTATGTAAATTTGAAGGATATACAGTTCAAGTAAGAAATGTAAAGAACTTTATTACAAATTCAGCTAATAACAATAAAAAGATAATTAAAAGAAGAGTAGAAATAGAGTCAACTTATTAAAAATTAAAATAAATTATGCTTACTCCTTTGTAATGGACAGAATACAGTCTCACTATTGTGACATAATTCTATATTCTCTTTTAAATTTTATAAGAATTTTGTTAAAGAGTGTCAGCATTAATTAGCAAATTTAAACTGATATGTATTGTTGCAAAGAATGTATACATATTTTTAGCTTGCTAAAATACTAGAGACTTTAACAAAATTATCAAATATTTTACATACTAATAACATGAGTGTGGTTTCTTTAGCATGCAAAGTTGGGAATAAGTTAGCTAATAAAGACAAAAATAAGTTATTTTAATCAATAAAATAAAATATCACATCTAAATTATAATAATTTTTTTTTTTTTTTCACAATCATTAAATCAATTACCAAAAAAAAGAAAGAAAAAGAAGTCAATCATCATCCCAAACTTAGGCTCCGGTTGGTTTAGTTTTTGAAAACAGTTTTGAATTTTGAATTGTATGTTGAAAAAAGAGTAAATTACAAATACACCCCGTGATGTTTGATTAAAATACAAATTGCTCCTGTAGTTCTAAAAATTATATTCCACCCTCTGAGGTTTCTAATTTCATAACAAATCGCCTCTTTTATTAATAAATCATCAAATCAATTAACAGTTTTTACTGATGTTAGAAATATGTTTCAATTAACAATTTAGGTAATTTTATTATTGTATAAAAGAGCAATTGAATTTTATTTTTTTAGTTAGTTATATTAAATAAAAACTTTTAATAAGAGAGTGTTTGTAATTTTTCAAACTACAGGGGGCAATTTGCACGTTAAGCAAACCTTAGGGGGTGTATTTGTAATTTATCCTTTGAAAAATAAATTGTTAAAAAGAGTTTTGAAAATAAAAAATTTGGTTAGTTATGAGTTTTGCAAATAATTTTAAGATAATTTATAGTTTTTTTTTTTGTAGTTGAATAGATGAATGTGAGAAAAATTTTGATTGATTGATGCGTAGAATGTCAAATAATGAGAGCATAGAGGAGAGAGAAAAATGATTAATTGATTTATTAATATAAAAAAAAAAGGAGGAAAGATAAAAAATAATTTTGAAAGAAATTTTGAAAAATAGTAAATCAAACATATTTTTTGATTTTTTGATCCAAATGTTAATTTAAAAAACTAAACCAAACGTTATTTTAACATTTTTAGTCAAACTAAAATAATCAAATAATTAAAAAATTAGTCTAAAAATTTCATCCCAAACAAAGACTTAGTAATTTTTTTAAAAAACATTCCTAACGTTACTTTTTTGTGGGGTGAATAATTCCTAACATTGTGGTGTTTTAGAAAGTTGGTAAAAAATTGACTTTTTAACTTTTTTAGTGACTTTTTTGATAAAAAAAAATTAGATTATGTTAGATAAAAAAACTGACTTTTTTAACTAAAAAAAGCTGAAAAGCCAGAAAACTGACTACTTTTTTTTTTTTTTTTTTTTTTTTTTTTTTTTTGGGCAGGTTGCCAAAACGCTTGCTCTTGAAAAACAACTCACTAATTTGTAATATTTTTTCCGCTCTATTTTCTTTTGCAATTTTCTCAAACACTTCTTACCTTTCTCGCCTCCACCGCCACCGTATGAGACTTTTGTCACATTCTTCTTTCTTTTTTTTCTCTTTTCTTTTTTTTTTTATTATTTTTTATTCACATTATTTATTTATTTTTACTCTTTTATTTTTTATTTTTTGTGTGTGGGTGTGTGATCTCGCTCTGATATAAAGATATAAGTTGTACTCATCAGCGGTGTATTAAGGTCTCGTTTGTTTGGAGTTATGGGGAGGGGATTGAGATTGGAATTGGGATTGATAGTGAGGTGGGACTCACTATATAGGGTGTTTGTTTTGAAAGATGGAGAGGGGACTCCTGATCCCTTAATATTAGGATAGGCCTTGAAAGAGGGATTGAGATGGAAGAAATATAGATGATATTAGAAAAATAGTCACAATGACTAGAAATTTTTTATTTTGTTTATTTATTTATTTATTTTTTACATGTTGGACATTTTTTTGAATATTAATGTTTAATTTTTTATATTTTTTGTTAAGTAAAAATTATTGTTTTATTTGTTTTATTTTTTCAAAATTTTTTTCAAAATTTTTTTTTTTACATGTTGGATATATTTTTTTGAATATTAATGTTTAATATTTTTTTATTTATTTTATTATTTTATATAAAAATAATTTAACAATTCCTACACTAATAACTATTATCAAAATAAATATTATTTTACCTAATCTTTTCTCTATAAATCCCTTCTATTCTACTTTGAAAACAAAATGAGACGTAAAAGGTTGTTTGGAGAGATGCTTGGGTCATGAGCAACAGCTGTCCATGCCTGGTCTATTCTCTATTCAAACATTTCTGGTTCAAGTTGAAATGTTACTTGGGCCACTCACGGGGTATGTTACAAATTAGGTGGTGTGCGTGTAGTTGGAGTGATTTGAGAGTAAAATTATAAATTAAATGATGAATTAATAGATTAGCGGATTGAGAAATTATAATTTGAACGATTTTGAACGAATTGACAAATTGAAAGAATATTTTAACTAATTATTAATTTTTTACATAATATATAATACTAATTTGTATAATATTTTTCATATACATAACACAAACTAATTTTACATAATATTTTACTAATAATTTGTAATAAATTTTACAAATTAAAACTCTCACGCATTCATTTTTATATTAATATTTCATTATAGGTTAAAGAATATATATGTATTAATTATAACGGAGCATAGCGGTTTTAAATGTGAATTATAAATTTTAAAGTTTAAACCGCGGTTAACGGATAGAAAAGTACGAATTGATGCGATTAGTGCAGTTTTAACAGATTTGGCAATATTTTGCATAGTCCTATTACAAATGCATCTGAGTAATTTTATATAAGGACAAATTACACTTACACCCTCAAGGTTTGGGTTTAATACATATCATTTCTTGATGTTCGAAAAATTATACTGACCCCCCTGCCATTGTAATTATTTAAACAGAATTAGAGTTGCTATCAAAAAAATATTGAATTCATACATTCTCACTTTTCTTGCTTTACTTTAATTCTTTTGTTTTTGTTTTTGTTTTTTCTTTATTTCCTTTGCTTTACTTTATTTAAAATATTATTTTCTCTATTTTTCTATTAGGAGTTGTTGCCTTTTATATAAATATAGGATTTGTGAAATGAGATTATTAATCACAGGGATAGAAATGTAATTTCTATAATGTCAAGGGATGGGATGTAATCAAACCAAATCTCAGGGAGTTGTCAGTGTAATTTACCCTTTATATAAATTTATAGTTTTTACAATATTTTTTTAAGAAAAAATTAATGAAAAATCCTATGAGAGAATTTTATTTAATAAAAAAATTTAGTTTTATTTTAAGAAGTAGGTTAAAAGTTAATTTTTTTAAATTTTTTTGAACAAATATATAAATAAAAAAATAGAGAGGTGATATGATAAAAAAAATTTTAAAAATTTAAATATTGATTTTTAACTATCTTGCCAAAATAGGCCTTGGAGAAATTTTAATAGCCCAATGGTGAACCGAGTTTTGTAATAGGCTTTTTTTAAAAAAATTTTGGACTAAAATAGCACTAAAAGGTAAAATATGCTAAAATAATCAACGGCTGTGATTCGGACCCCCAGCTGGGGGCACCCCCGGTGACCCCCAGCGCCACTTGGCACTCTGCCAGTGGCTGAAACTGAAAAAAAAAAAAAAAAAAAAAAAACAGTTTTTTTTGGCCAATAAGGAGTGACCCCCAGTACCCCCAAATTTCACATCAAATCTATAATTATGTTACTTTTTCTCTAACAAATATCATATTCAACTTTAAAAGAATCCAATCCTCTTCCCAAACACAATTATTTTAGTCTACTAAAATAGCCTAAAATTGGAATAGCTTATTAAAATAGCAAACTTTTCAAATACCCCTTAGGAACTGCCCCAAGTTTTGAAAAAATATGTTAGGCACTATTTGTCATCCCCTATATTAGCAATTTTTTTTTTATTAAAAAAATCTTTTTTATGTCACATTATCTCTCTATATTTTTATACATCTTTTCATAAAAATTCAAAAATATATTTATTTAGATCATACCAAATACTCTTTTAATAATTATATATTTTAAAATACTCTCTTCGTCTCAAAATATTAGCCCCTTATTCTATTTTTCATTATCCCAAAATATTAACTTCTTTTCAAAAATGAAGGACTAAAATAATAAGAATTTTCTATTTTGCCCTCATTTTAAATTCATTAACAGCATAAAAAGTATAATTATAACAATTGACATTTTCAAAAAAATAAACTCTCAAAGAGTAATTTTGAAAAATTAATATTTTTAAAATGCAATAATTATACTATAAAAAAAAATTCCCAAAAGAGACTATTATTTTCAGACGGATGGAATATTTATAAAATACATTAATGGAATTGTCTCTTAATTTTTTTAACAATTATTCTACTACCTTTTTATTTTAGTAATATTTACAATGTATAATTAGATGATCTTTAACTAGTTCACATAAAACTTAACCACTCTGTTTGTTTTTAGTTTTCAGAATTCATTTTTTTAAAAATTTTATTTTTTCGTTTTCCGTAATTTTTTGTTTTTATTGAATTTTTAAAATATTTTAAGCAATTTTTTTTTAATTTTTAGACACCTAACATAAATGCACTTAAAAAATATAGTATTTGTGAAAAAAATCTTTAAAAAATTCACTAAATATCAAAAATATAAAAAAAAAAATGAAAATTTAGTACATATTTTTTGTATTTTTGTATGTTTATTAAATTTTAAAAATATTTTTTCACAAATATTTTACTATTTAGATACATCAAAAATTGCTTAAAATTTTAAAAATATTCACTAAAAAAAACAACAAAAATAAAAAATTTAATTTTCAAAAAATTAAAACCAAATATACTGAACCGTATCCATTAATCTAATTGATTTTATTTATAGAATAGATACATGCCACTTCTTTTTCTTTTTTTTTTAATAAAAAAATCGAACAAGTATGCATATTTTTTATTTAAAGAAAATTGGTTATAAACCCAATCCAAAAAGGTATAAGGTATGAGGTCAAAAGATATTTGGTGATAAGAAGCTTTATTGGTTAAAACTTAAAAGGACATTAACACAATCTATTAAATTTTGGGACATTTACATATAAGTTTCATATTGTGAACTTATAATCTATTAAATCCTAAATAAGATTATTTATTCTTTCAAGTTCCATTAATTTTTAATAAACCAATTTACCCTTAATTTACCCAGGCATACTCTATCACTGCCAGATGTCTTATTGCATACTTTAGTGTGAAAGTAAGTTGTTGTGTTTATTCTCTCTGTCTTACTTTTACAGCCACTTCCCAATAATAACAACCAAACATCCCCTTCTCTTTCATTTGTTTTCTCTCTCTTTTTTTAGTTTCAGACTCTCTCTCTCTCACATATAAAAAAATAGAGCCCAAGCTTTTTGACTTTGGTTCTCTCCTTATCTATCACACCGTCAACACATGCCTCGACTCCCATACCATCTTCGTTCTCTTCTACCATGCCAAATCAAAGCTCATCTTCTCGATTTTCATATTCGATCACTAGTCCTCCAAGCTCTCTCTTTGTACCCACCAAATATACAACATCCTAAGTTCATCCTCATCATGGATGATGTGGTTTCAGACCCAATCCCTCATCATCCGCCATTGGTGACTACGAGAGCTTGGTAAAAAATGATGATTCTAGGTTCAACTGGGTTTATCCTTTAAATGAGTGGGACTCGATCACATTAAACTACACCTCTAAGATCGCTTCTTCCCCGAAAGAGGTAGTTTATTCTCATCGTGCGATTTTCAATAGGTGTGCAAAAACTAAGAAATTTTCATAAAAAATGGTTGTGTAAAACTGAGAAATTTCTCAATTTTTTCTAATTTTAAAACGGAGAATATTATTAGTCTAAAACTGAAAAATGATAATATTCCCAGTTTTAACACTAAAAAAAATTGAAAAATTTCTCAATTTTACTAGATATTTTTGCAATCTGAAATCATTCTCAATTTTAAATTGAGAACATTCTTAGTTTTGGAACTGAGAATATTTCAGTTCTTACCTACAAACCAGATCTCCTGGCCTATCTCTTTAGTCGATTTAATATGCTTTGTTCTGAACCCTGAAATTGAGCAATCAAACATCTTAAGGGCTGGAGTTACACACACACACACAAAGTGCTGCAAATTGAAGTGATCAAGGAAGAGAATAGATCGAAACGAAAGTGTAAAAGGTTGAGGCATCACAAACCTCCAACTTAAAAATCTTCGGATAATCCAAACAATCATCATCATCAAGTGTTTGAAAAGATCCATGAAGATGCATACTCTGCTCCTTCTCCTACTCGTAAAACTTCTTAAGGACGTTCCAAGTCCTCTTCTTTCTCTGAAGTTGCATCTGTAATCCGTTAGATTCAAAAGGGCATGAACTTCAATTGCATTCCAAAATGGGACTTGTGTGTCCAAAAACTATTGCACAGGACTTGAGCTACCACACTTACTATCATTAGGACTTTTAAGTAATTAATCCTTAAATTTTTTACATATAACCTATCTGTTCAAAAAATCTACATGTTGAAATTTTCTCTCTATCTATCTTCCTACTATATGTTCAAATCTTTTCCCCACTCTCTCTCTGTCTCTCTCTCTCTCTCAGTACATATATCTCCATTAATAGCTTTTTCATGACCTGAAACAGAGACAAAAGCACAAACACCTGGTAAATACTCTAAATCTTATAAAACTAATTTATAATTCTCTGTCTATGTGCAATGTCTTCCAACACGAACAAGTGAAGACTCATTAGAACCATTTTCACAGCCAATGGAGGTTGTGGATCTAACAAACCAAAGCTCTCCGAAATATTCCAACTGTGGGGGCCGAATAATTATGTGTTGAGGAAGGCCAAGATATTTGAAGACATCTGGCCAAAGTCAATTTGGCTATAAACTAAGGGCTTTTGAAGCTGAATGTACAATCGGCCATATGAAGAGTCGAATGGGAACCAGCACGCAATTGGAAGGCCGACTAAGCCATCAAGTGCAAGATTAAGAGTGGGCCCGACCCATGGGCCCAACCCATGGGCCCAAAAGGTAATATAAAAAGAGGAACGTCAACAAAAGAGAGGTATGTGAGAATAGATAAAATAACTTGAGATAGAAGTAAACGAGAGAGCACACTAACTTGTCCGTCGGAGTGTTAATTCCGGCATCCCCGACTGAAGTGTTCATCCCTTTTTCAAGTAGCAATCAGAGGATTAAGGACGTCTAACTGGATCCTAGAGTATTTCCAAACCACTTCTCCACAATTGGCACCGTCTGTGGGAATACTCAAGTACATCCATGGCAGGTGTGACAGATGATCCTCCGGTAGTTGTTGACGACATTATACCAAGCGATGACATCATTCTAAGAAACATGCTTGGACCAGAGAATATCACCGCATGACGAGCCTTGAAATTAGACTCAATAGCCCAAACCTCACCCTCAACGTCGATCCAAGAGACAATGCAGACAATCATGGATCAAGCAAAGCAAAATGAACAGTGTCTGGAAAACATGATGGCTGAGAACAAGCGGCTACGCTAGGAGTTGGCCCTAGAGCTAGCCAAATCCCAGCAGGCCACATACCATAACCGGGGTCGACCTCCAAGAAAGAATTATGATCACGACATCGACTTCGGAAACACGATAATGACAGTGATTCTAACTCACCATCCTCAGAACCCAGAAAGAAGGGACGAGTCGATGTATCCAGCTCATCCGAAAGAAATCCGTATGTACGGCACAAGCAAGGGAAACGAAGTGATGATTCGGATGAAGAAGACAAGCATAACCCTTTTGTGCGACGAATTGCAAGGGCTGTACTACCCAAGAAGTTCAAAGCACTATCGTTTACTCTGTATGACGGAAAATCAAACCCCACTAACCATATTCGTCATTATAAACAAGCGATGACACTGCATGCTGACGATGAAGCCCTCATATGTCGAATGTTTCCGAGCAATCTAAGACCACTAGCCGTCAGATGGTACTATAAATTGGAGCCGGCATCAATAAAAAGCTTCCATCAGCTCCAAAAGTCCTTAAGGGCAAAATTCATCACCAATGAAATCCAGCCAAATTAAGCCAATTCTCTCTAGGCAATGCAAATTAAACCAGAAGAAACCCTTCGTGAATATTCGACACGCTATTGGGAATGCTTTAACCTAGTAAATGATGCCTGTAACGACTCCATGGCCATCACCGCCTTTAAAATGGGATTACATCCTGATAGTTCCCTCCGCAGTTCGTTGACCAGATGGCCCCCCAACATAGTTTGGGCGTTAATGAAGAAAGCTGAAGAATATTATAAGATGGAAGACGATGCCCTGCGGGTCAAAACCGGGCAGGAAGCCATTACGATGGCTCTGCCTGGAATTGTTCAGCTGATAAGTGTCGTGCCGTCAAGGAGCTCCGAACCGCGGAATTAGGCTAAACGAGACAAATGTGTTACTCGCGCGCGATCAAGTGATCATTGTTCACACTGATCAAATGAACAATATCAAGTGGATAGCAGGCGCACAAGACGCTCGGACAAAAAGCACACAGAGTTAGCAGAGTCGGTTCGCAAAGATTTTATCGAAAGTTCAACACCTTCCATTCTTTAAATGGCCGCTCAAAATGATGGGACCTCTCGATACAAGGCGAAGGGACAAGCGGTGTGAGTACCACAAGCACCATGGTCATGACACCGATAGTTGTTATGCACTGAATGACCAATTGAAGGAACTGGTACAAGACAGCCGGCTGGCGCAACATGTCAGAAAGAATAATTCATCAAACACAGTAGCCCTACAGCCAGAGAGACTTGGTGTAATTCACATGATATACAACTTGCCTTCATCGGCCGAGATACAAATAATTCAGTTACAACCTAGCCTGCATAGGTCGATTACACCAGCAAAACGGCCCCAAGAAACTGGGACTATACAGTCACCTGGTTTGCCTTTTTGTCTAGGCACAGGATCTAGGCGATCTTCGCCTTCGCCGAATTCTCAGTTGCCTCGGACAACGATCATGACATCGTCAACACGCTTACCAGAGCTGGCAAGTATAGTCACCGGATGGTGATCAGTGTCCTTGGCCCTGAGAAAATAGTGTCCCTGTCGACCAAATAATTTCACCAAGGCATAACAATGCCGAATAGCAGGGATTCCTAGATTAATCCTAAGTCGGCGATTTAATTCTACTATTTCCATTATGATTCGGTAAAAGTTTATGTTAGGTTGTGAAGGGAGTAGACCCCAGTAACGAAGAACGGCCCTAAAAAATGGGTGAAGAGGGAAACATACTCCATCTTTAGCGATTGACAGGAGAAGAAAGATGATCGTACTCTCATCGGTCTTCTCCATGTCGAGTACGCTATCTGCCATAAGTAACAGATGGATGTCATTTGGAATGGAAAAATGGCGTCGAAAAGCGGAAACATGGTTTGCAGAAAGAAGAGCTTTCAAATGTTTCGCCATCCGAATCAGAATGGAAAATACGCTAAACTAAAAACAAACAAGAAAATGGGAGTTAGAATGAGGAAGAAATGCAAAGAAGAGAGAACTTACAGGGTAGAGAGAAAAGGATAATGGGGAGCAGATGGAAGTTGCAGAGGTCATGAAGTTGCAGAGGTGAATTCGGAAGAGCTTTGCAAATTCAAAAAAATATTCGAAGGGACAGCGCGACTTCATATCACATTAAATGAACAACGCGTACGAAGGGGCGGGAAATTGTAATGATTTCTAAACCATGGTCGTTCTGACGCTTCGATATTGGAATGAGTGCAAGCACCGTATTTTTGACTTTCCATATATTAAAACCAAACATGCTGACTAATTGGTTTTAGTCGGATGTTTGGGGGGCAAATTTGGGGGCTGAATAATTATATGTTTTGGAAGGCCAAGATATTTGAAGACATTTGGCCGAAGTCAATTCGGCTATAATCTAAGGGCTCTTGAAGCCGAATGTACAGTCGGCCATATAAAGAGCCGAATGGGAACCAGCACGTAATCGGAAGGCCAAGTAAGCCATCAAATGCGAGATTAAGAGTGGGCCTGACCCATGGGTCCAAAGGATAATATAAAAAGAGGAACGTCAACAAAAGAGAGGTATGCAAGAATAGATAAAATAACTTGAGATAGAAGTAAACGAGAGAGCATACTAAATTGTCCGTCGGAGTGCTAATTCTAACACCCCCGACCGGAGTGTTCATCCCTTTTTCAGGTAGCAATCAGAGGATCAAGGACGTCTGATTGGATCCTGGAGTATTTCCAAATCATTTCTCCACACCAACCAAAGCCATAGTCCAACATTCCCAATCTCCAAAATCCAAATCCCACCTATCATTCTTCTTTAAGTTCCGATCATACTTCTTCAAGAACATTCTCTCTTAACAACATCGACTTATTTTCTCCACCATGTTCTTCTGAACCCGAAAAAAGCCCACCACCACCACCATACTTCTGTTCGAAGATGGTCAGTCCATGCTCCAAGATCTCCGGCAGCGTCATCGTCGTCAAAGAATCCGACGACCCATGTTTGGATTTCAGGGATTCAATGCTTTGGATTATATCGAAGAGAGAGATTTACTCAAAAGACGATCTCGAGGAGCTTCTCAACTATTTCTTACAGCTGAATTCACTGACCCATCATGAGATCATCGTTCGAGCTTTCATAACGCGGTGTTCTTCGAAGTTGTTCTCTCTTCAGTTCATATACCTCTTTGTCCTTATGGACTTAATAATGTCATTGTAGACTTAAAAATGTATGTTGTGAAGATGGTTAAAAGTTAATTTTTATACTCTTTTTTTTTGTTTTTTTTTATTTTTATATGTGAGAGAGAATATAATTCAAAATGGGTTAAAAGTTAGCTTTCAAATGGCCCCTTAATCATTTAGGCTATGGGCTTTTAGATCAAGGAAATTCAAAATTGGACCTAAGACCTGAGCAACATTTTATTTATTAGAAATTATCAACCAAACAAAATAATTTTATTAATAGTTTAAACTTAAAAAAAAAATTTCAAAAAACTTATCAAATTTATTTAGTTTTCTCCTTATAAATTACTTTTTCTAAACCCGTAATAAAAAATCATCTTAGGCTAGCAATGTATTAAGTCTCCGTTTGGTTTAGTTCTGAAATTGTGATTCTCTTTTTAGAGTTGTGATTTGAATATGAAATTATGAGTTGAGTTTTTAGTAATTGAAAATTTGTTTAATTATGAGTTTTGAAAAGAATTTTTGAATTTTGAAAAGAGTAGATTGGATTCGTCCAGTCGTTCGCCCGAATATTCTCCCGAACATTCGGCTGGTTGACTAAAATAGTACAATTTTTTTTTTCTTTGTGCAATTGCAACCTTTAATTTGAAAAAAAAAATATATATATATATTTGTTTTAGATATTTCTTAAATATAAAATTATTTTTTTTAGATTTTTTATAAAAATAATTTAACAATCCCATCACTAATCATCTTTAAACACTATATCATTAAAAGAATTTTGAAAATAATTTTTTTTTTAGTTGTGTATTTGATTATGAATTTAAAAATTAATTTAAAAATTGAATTTTAAATAATTTTCAATTAGATATTTAGTTATAAATTTTAAAAAGTAATTTAAAAATTTTGCCCTGAGGATCATCACAATCAATCAAAAAAAAAAAAAAAACGAAAAGAAAAAAAGCCAACTTATAATATCACAATCAATCAAAAATGTTAAAAAAGTTAACTGGTTAAAACTTTTTTTTTTTTTAATAAGCCTTTTTCTTAAATTCGTTTAATCAAGTAGATTCTAATTTTTTTTTAAATTTTAAAAATAATTAAAATACAAAAACAAAAAAGTCAACAAAAAGACTAATCCCAAGCAACCCCTAAATAAGATTTAACAGTATTATTAATACCCATATAATATCTCCATTTCTTCATTTTTTTCATTAAATTTAAATTTAATAAAAAATTCAAAAATTACTTATAATCATTTCATTAGATGTTCATTAAATCAAAGAGAAGTTATTTTTTTTAATCAAATTGAGAACTCATTAAAATCATTCACCAAATTTGAATTCATAAAAATTTTAAAAAATGAAATTATTTTCATCAAATATGATACAAAGAGAAATTTGAGATAAGAAAAAAATTTTAAAAAAAAATGATGAAAAAATCATAGTAATTCATATTAAATTAATTTATTTATTCAAATTTAAATTAAATAAAATTAAAAAATTAGTAAAAATTGAAAACGGTGAACAAACCTGGCCTTCATGGACTCAGAATCCTGGCCCGAATACGAGAGACCCGACACAAATTCCCGCGTTTTTAAAACCAGGGACGTAAGTTCACAGGTTTTCCAGCAATAAATTATCGAGTACATGCTTTTTCCACTTCCGGGATTGGAGTTAGGTAAGAGACGTTGCGTTGATATTTAAGATTTTTATTCAAATAAAATATTTTATTTATTTATTTCCGAGAGTCAGGTGTGAAAACCGATGTGATTTCTCCAAGGAAGCACCGCCTGTGTGACTCAACTAAAAAAAAAAAAAAATATTCAAAAAATAAAAATAATAAAATAATAAAATAAACAAATAAATGCTCTTTTTGCTTTGCTGCCTCGTTGCAGTTCTTGCCACCCACACAACTTCCCTCTTTCTTTTCTTTTTTTTTTTTTTTTTTTTTTTTTTATCGCTCTGTTTATTCGGGATCCGCCTCCTCTCCTGCCCTTTTTCCCTCCGGCTCTGTCCAGCGAAATGAGGCGATTGAGACACGTGGGTTTGGGACAATCCAAGGGTCTCAAGAAGGGGATGGAATAGAATTAATTTTTTTTTAATTTTTTTGTATTTTTTTTATGTATCTTATTTAGATATATCTAAAAAATAAAATATTTGTGAAAAAATATTTTTAAAAATTAATAAATACATAAAAATATATTGAAACTTTATGGCTCCGTTTGGTAAGACTTTTTAATTATGATTTGAGAATATGAGTTGTATTTTGAGTTTGTGTGTTTTTTTTTATTTTTACTAATTTGTTTTTAAAAAAAATTCACAAAAGTTATATTAAGTGTATTTATAGTAGGTGTGTTTAAAAATTTTAAAAATTGTTTAAAATATTAAAAATAAATTAGTAAAAATAAAAAAAAATACAGAAAATAAAAAAATAAAATTTAATCAAAAAACAAAAAACAAATAAGCTTAAATTATTTAATTTTTTTGAATATTTTAAGAGAAACCTGGTATCAAATTTAAAATAAATGATTTGAGTCAATAAAATAAAATAAATAAATGATTTAATTTAATCAAAAAGATTGCGGAGGAGTGATCCAAAGGGTTTGAAGCTACCACGTTGTGAAGGAAGAAATGAATTAAGAAATTAAATTTTAATATTATGATTTTAATTTTTTAAATTTTAAAATATTTAAAAAAAATAAATTCAAACTCTATTTTTAAATATTTTAATTTTTTTATTATGTATTTAGTTACGATTTGAGTGTAGAGTTATGAAAGTAGTATGGAGTTTCGAGTTATATGTTTGGTTATGAGTTTTGAAAATAATTTCTTAATTGAGTTTTATTTTATTTGTTTGGTTACGATTTGAGTATAGAGTTGTTTTCAAATCTAAAATATTATTATTTGAGTATAGAGTTGTTTGGTTAAAATATTATTTTGAAAAATTTTTTTGAATCTAAAATATTTATTTTTAAAATTTAAAATGAATCTAAAACATTTTTGAATCTAAAATATTTATTTTTAAATTTTTTGAATCTAAAACATTTATGATTTAAAATGAATGAGGACCACATTTTTTATTCATATGTCCACAAAGTATGCAGCATTCTTTAATTTGCAAGCAGCACGGAAGATGAAAGACGGGTGACCGGTTGGTTGACCGGCCGGTCAACCGGTTAGACAAATTTTTTTTTTTTTTTAATCTGTTTGAACTTAATTTCTTTTTAAAATATTTTGAAATTTAAAAAATTAAAATCGTAATATTAAAATTTAATTTCTTAATTCATTTCTTCCTTCACAACGTGGCAGCTTCAAACCCTTTGGATCACTCCTCCGCAATCTTTTTGATTAAATTAAATCATTTATTTATTTTATTTTATTGACTCAAATCATTTATTTTAAATTTGATACCAGGTTTCTCTTAAAATATTCAAAAAAATTAAATAATTTAAGCTTATTTGTTTTTTGTTTTTTGATTAAATTTTATTTTTTTGTTTTCTGTATTTTTTTTATTTTTACTAATTTATATTTAATATTTTAAACAATTTTTAAAATTTTTAAACACACCTACTATAAATACACTTAATATAACTTTTGTGAATTTTTTTTAAAAACAAATTAGTAAAAATAAAAAAAACACACAAACTCAAAATACAACTCATATTCTCAAATCATAATTAAAAAGTCTTACCAAACGGAGCCATAAAATTTCAATATATTTTTATGTATTTATTAATTTTTAAAAATATTTTTTCACAAATATTTTATTTTTTAGATATATCTAAATAAGATACATAAAAAAAATACAAAAAAATTTTAAAAAAAATTAATTCTATTTCATCCCCTTCTTGAGACCCTTGGATTGTCCCAAACCCACGTGTCTCAATCGCCTCATTTCGCCGGACAGAGCCGGAGGAAAAAAGGGCAGGAGAGGAGGCGGACCCGTTTATTCGATGCTAAAACACTTTTCTCTTTACCTCCTACATTTTTTTTTCCGTGATTCTCTTAGAGCATCCGCGTCAACTAAGGTAAAATAATAAAAAAATAAAATATAACTAATAAATTATAAAATTTTTCTTTTATCAGTCTTAACAAATTTTTTTTTTAAATTATCTTTTTGCTAAATTTGCTACAGGTACTATTCATTAGTTATTTAATATTTTATTATTTTTTTGAGACAAGTTAATATATTTTTTATTATATTTTCTCACTCACCAGACGTCCTCTTGAATATTCTCTCAGATATCCCGTGAGTGTCTATACTAGAAGAAAAAAATATCCAAAATTAACCTAACCGGTCGGTCAATCGGTCAACGACATTTTTTTATTTTTGTATTTTTTAAGAATTATTTGGATGACATCTCATCAATTTAATAAAAAAAGAAAGAATAAAAAATATAATAAAAAAATAATATTTTAATAGGATTGAGTTATAATAGAGAATTTGATGCAATGAATACTAAAAAAGTGATTATCTAAATTAGCAAAAGTAAATTTTAAGTTATAGTTTGACTCAAAATTTATTGAGACTATGTGAATGCTCTTAGTATTTAATTAGAAAATTTAAAGAGAATAATAAAAAGAGAAAATAAAATATATAATCTCATTTTTTATTTAGTTATAATAAAAAATATATGAAAAAAAAATAAGAAGGAAATACAATTTTATTTTTTGTTTTTTAATTTGCTTATGCTCTTTTATTTTTCTATTTCCTAGTTCGACTGAAAAAAAAAAATATAATCTCATTTTTTTTGTTTATACTCTTTTATTTTTTTATTTTTCAACTCAATCAATAAAAATTTAAATTATATCTTTTTTTTTTATTATTATTTTTATTTCTCCTTTTCTTTTTATTTCTCACATCAAATCTTCTAATCTCTATCTATAAAACTCAACGTACGCCGTCTTAATTGTCTTCCAACATCTAACCTTTCTCTCTCTATTTTTGTTTGCTGTTACTTATTTGAATCCTCCATTAGGAGGAGCTGAGCCATACACTTCTCTGCAGCTGCCTGAGGTACCCCCCCTCTCTCTCTCTCTCTCTCTCTCTCTCTCTCTCTGATGAAGCCGAACTGTTTCTGGCATTTCATGAAAATTTTGCTGTGAAAAACGTACCAGTAAGCTTGTTTCTCGACTTTATTTCCTCCTAATTTATTTTTTTCAAAACAATTCCCCTCAAAATTTCATTTCCATTGTTTTTTTTTTTAATTTTTAAAATTGATATTTTCAATACAGATCTGTGAGTAAATCTGTAAAAAAAAAAAATTTCTTTTTGTAGCCAAGCTAAGATTATGTTTATACTGTGAAAAGTAATCTTTTTATCAGCTGAAATTTGTGGAGGAATCAACTGATTGAGTGCAAAACATTTGATTTTTTGCGACGGAGTTGCTGATCTGTAAACTTCAAGTGTAGAATTGTTTAAATATGTCTAAAAGAAGTGATTTTTTTTTTATTGGCTGCAATTTGCGAAGAAAAATATTTGATTTTTTGCTACCAAGTAGTTGATCTGTTAATTTCGGTTTAAACATATCCAAAAAGAGAAATAATTTTTTTTATTGGCCTGCAATTTGCGAAGAAATCAGCTGATTGATTGCAAAATATTTCATTTTCTGCGACGTAGTTGTTGATCTATTAACTTCAAGAGCAGAATGGTTTAGATATGTCAAAAAAAAAAAAGAAGTAAAATTTTTTATTGGGTACAATTTGCAAAGAAAAATATTTGATTTTTTGCTACGGGTGGTTGATCTGTTAATTTCGAGAGTATATTAGTTTAAAAACACCCCCAAAAAAAGTATTTTTTTTTTTAATTGGCCTGCAATTTGCGAAGAAATCAACCGATTGATTGCAAAAAAAAATTAATTTTTTGCGACGTAGTTGTTGATCTGTTGATTCGAAGAGTATATTGCTTTAAATATGATTTTTATTATTTTTTGAACGATAGATCTGAATAGTTTTTGCCTTAATTTTAAAGTTTATTTATGGTTGGTTCGAATTTTGGCTACTTGCCAGGCTGTATTGTTGATCTTCACCGATTATTTTACATTTTTCTAGGGAATAGGTCAGTTTCATCAGCCGGCTAATATTTTAATTAATTAATGGTTTGACCAGATCTCGATCTGCAACTGTTCCAATCTCTCAGATCTGTTCATAAAATCATTTAATTATTGATTATTTTTTTGGATCGAGTCCTCTGTTTCTTTTTCCACGGATCTAAGCTTTTGTCTCGAATCTTTGTTTTGTGTGAAATAATCAATTAAGTGTTTTTGCGAATTCAGGCGTATTAAGATCTGAAGAAGAAGAAAATGAATCACTGTGCAGTGCAGCAAAAGAACGCCTTCGCAGCCTGTGAAGAGATGAGGAGCTCTGTTTCCGTTTGTTTTTCAACATCTGATCGGAGAGAGACGGTGGTTTGCCCCAAACCTCGCCGTCTCGCTCTCGATCCAATCAGGTCTTTGAGATGGCATGTTAGGTAATTATTATTATTATTTTTTTAATTTTTGATTTTCTTCTGATTATCTGATTTGAATTGAATACCTAGTTTTTTTAACTCTTTTTTTTTATTATTTTGATTAACAGTCATCAACAAGAGCTGTGTGAATCAAAAGCAGGAACAGATCTTCTCGACATCATCCTCCCAAAGGTATGCCTTTTATTCCCTATATTTTTTACTATAAATTTTCTGATTACAGATTAAAACATGTGTGGAAAAACTAAAATTGGGGTTTTGTTTGGAAAACATGGAAAAGAAAAGGACTTGGGGTCACTGCTGTGGCAAACCCACAGCAGTGACTGTGGTGCTTCATTTTGTGATGCATTATGGGCTTATTTTTATAATCTGAACCGTTCATTTTGTAGGGTTTGTTGAGTACTTCAAGCCTATCAAAAATCATATTAATCGGATACCAATAACTATATGATTGATAACCAAAAAAACAAACAAGAAGTTTTTCTTTTGAAAAATAGTATAAAAATATGCAATTCGATCATATAGTTATTGATATCCGATTAATATGATTTTTGGTAGGCTTGAAGTACTCAACAAATCCTACAAAATGAACGGTTCAGATCATAAAAATAAACCCATAATACATCACAAAATGAAGCACCACAGTCACTGCTGTGGGTTTGCCACAGCAGTGACCCCAATTCCAAAAGAAAATGGGGTAGAAGAGCTAGTTATTTTTAATTTTATTTGGTTAGAAAGTTAGAAGTGAATATATATATATTAAATTTATTTTTTTGGTTAATTAAATAAAAATCTTTTTTTTTTTTAGTACTATAAATAATTGTATTTTTATTACCTTAATGAACCCAAGATATCCAAACAGAGTCATAAAAATCTTTGTTGAGTAAATCCCCGTAGCTCGAATGCTACGGGGCTCGAATGGCTCGAGGGAGAGGGAGAGGAGAAAAGAGAGGGAGAGGGAGAGGGAGAGGGAGAGAGAGAGAAGCAGAGGCCATCGTCCGTCGTCGTCCGTCGTCGAAGAAGCGTCGCCGATCGCCGTCGTCCTCGTCGTCCTCGTCGTCGTCCTCGTCGCAGAAGCTTCGCCGATCGCCGTCGTCCACCGCCCCGCCTCCTCCTCCCCCTCCCTCCTCCTCCTCCTCCTCCTCCTCCTCCTCCCTTCTCCAGCCGATTTTATGGCCCCCTCCCCTCCCTCCTCCTCCTCCCCCTCCCTCCTCCTCCTCCCTTTCCCTTCTCTTCTTCTCCCTTCTTCTCCCTTCTTCTTCGATCTGCAGAAAACCAGGAAAAAAGAAAAAAAAAAAAAAAGGGGTCAAAACGACGTCGTTTTGACCCCTCGAGCCACAAATCGAGCCAATGTTTCGAGCTACCAATCACTACTCATCTTTGTTGTACACTGCCCTGCTAATATGGTTTGTGGACTCTGTTTTGTTGAGTTTCTAGAATTTTTTATCTAGAAAAAAATTGGTGAAAAAAAATTAAAAGATTAATTATTTTCGTATTTTTTTTTTCAGAAATAATTTAAAAATATCTTCGTTTAATGTTTGTGTGTGTAATTTATGCATCATGTTTTCCTAGAAGCATATGATGATAATGTGTTTTTGTTTTTTTGAATTTACAGGGTAGTTATGGTGGAGAGCAATCTTATGCACAGGTAGCCTCGTCGCCGCCCCCATTTTTTTGTGGGTCTCCGCCGAGTAGAGTATCTAACCCATTAATTCAAGATGATCGCTTTGGGGATGAGAGGTTCACGCCCGTCTCACCACGGTCGATTCCTACTCCCTCTGGGTTGTCGTCGTCCCCTGCCTCATCCTCCCGTAAAGGTGCATGTGTTCGGGCAAATTTTGGGAACACCCGGTAGTGAGAATTGAGGGGTTTGATTGCTTGGATAGGGATAGGCGGAACTGCAGTATCCCTGCCCTTGCTTAACAAGCCCAAATCTCAACACGAAGAGATAGAGTACATATAGGAAAAAAACTGAAGCTGAAAAGCAAAAATATGAAAGAGAGCAATCTTGATTTAGAAGGAGATGAATTTTGAACATTTTCACTCGGGAGAAAGTTGGATCCTTTTGTTGATGTAAATATGTTTAAAGGGTCTTGTAAGTAATGTGTCTGTAAGTAAAGAGTTGTTAACCAAATAATGGAGAGAGAGAGAGAGAGAGAGGGGTTCTTTAGGGTCTATTTATGTTTTTTTTGGGAAAGTTTTCTTGAGAGAGTCCCTCTTGTGGTGTAAGTAGGTGAAGAGGGATGAGGGGAATTTATTGTTTTAGGCTCAATGAAATCTTGCTAAAGATAATTTGTAAAAATGCTCAAGTGGGTATTGAGTTATCAATCTTTAGTGGTCATTTTGGACATTTTACCTTGTAAATATATGTTCTTTGATGGGCATGCGTTTTTTTTTGGATTGGTGGTGTTATTTGCAGCAATTGATATATTAATTAGTATATTAATATATGTTTTGATATTATCATTTTAAAATTATAATCTCATCTGTTATGTAAATTATAAATATTTATAATTTTTAAAATTATATTATATTATTAGTTAGTATATTAATTAATATATTAATTGGTGTATATAGGTGTTTTTTTTTGTTTTGATACTTAGATGTGTTTTTTTTATACCAGATTATTACATGCATAGAAAAAATTGAATGCAAAATATAGAGCTATAGGAGAAAAAAAAAAAATTTACATCTGTAATTTTCTAACAAATTGGCATCTATAGTTTCGAATTTTGCATTCGGAATCTTCTGTGTGCCCAAGGCTTTTTGTTTTGATACATGTTTGTGTGTGTGTGGTGGCGGCAAAGTTGTGCATCTTTTTGCTTCTTTCTCACGCGATAGCAAATGATTTTGAATGGTTACTATTTCTTTGTTTGGATGTAACTTTTTTGCTTTTTGGTCGTGTGGTCTTTGATAGAAACATTTATGAAGTTTGGTGAGAAAAGATGGGCTGGAAAAATTTTGCCATGCCTTTTGTGTTTTGGGTATTTTTGAAGTTTGGCTTTGAATCATTTGATGTAATTTTAAAACCTAATCCCCTTTACCTGATACCGATAACAATTACAATTTCAATTTTCAAATTTTGATTCAAGAGGTGGTATAGTGGGTGTTTTGGAAGTGAATTTTTTGTAAAGTTTTCTAGTTATAAGATATTATTTGAGAGTTTTTTTTTTTTGTATTTGGGAAGATAGTTGGATTTTTTGTGATTGGATGCGATGTTTGTGAGAGAAAAAATGAAATGATTATGGGGTTTTATGTGATATTTTGTTTTGATTTGTTTTTTTTGGTTTTGTAACCAATTTGTCTTTTAGTGAAAAAATCCCAAAAAGAACCCCAAAAAAATCCATCCCAAACATCTCTTATGATATAGAGTTTATATTTAGGCTGTTATTTATTTATTTATTTAATGGGAATTGAGAGGGGGATTTACGCTGAGCATTAAGCCAAATTGGGGTTCAACACGGGAATGGTGTTGGGCCGAGCAAAGGGTCACGCGGCATACGCTCTGGGTCGTACCGAGCTATCGGTCGCCGCATTTGAGATTGATACTTGAAGGGATTGCATTAACTGAAAAGGAGGACAAAATGCCCTCGTTTGGCCGACCTAAAGAGAGGCGAGCTACATTGCGACCAAGCTATCAGTCGCACACATTCAACCCGGCGCGGGGAGATCAAGATAGACGTGATTCAGTCTTGACACCGAGGGAATAGCCGCACAGATTTCACCCATGATGTGGGAAGTTGGAGTTGGTGCTGCTGATTGTGAAGTAATGGTTCGACCAAGTATTCTACGTGGACCAATGATGGGAAAAGAGGAATCCGCTCTTGGTATGCGTCAATACTGTTTGGCAGCGCGACAAACACTGTTTGGAGGTTTTGGTCTCTACACGTGTAAGAAATGTAAATGGGAGCACAACCGCATGTCCAGAGAAGAACAACAGAGGTAGTGTGCCCACAATCTGTGAGGCTGCATGGCCAGCCTTGAAAAGGAGGAGCATGCAAACGTTAGTGTTAAGCAATTTTGATTACAGACTCTCTCTCTACAGGGCTCTACCTTCTCTCTTCTTCTCTAAGTTTATCAACTTGACCGTCGGAGGATTTTTCCGGCAACACACCGCCGGGCAGCTCACTCTCTTTCTGTTCTCAGGTTAAGCGACGTTACTTGAAGCTTGGACACAAGGAGTACGGAGAGTGACGAATATTTCCTTCCCGTACGATTGGCGCCGTCTGTGGAAAGGCTTTGACAGACAAACCTTGCTCTCCAAGCTTTTTCAACCATTTTTTATGGCAAACAACGACAAAACACCGTTATCCGTCGTCGACCGCATCACTCTAGAGTCGGTCTGGAGGAGAGATGGCCCTTCTACCATTCTAACCATAGTGGGCCTGGAGACCTCCTCTAGAGGGCTACCTAGAGACATGCGAGATAAACGCGCGAAGAGCACTAATTTTTCGAGGAGTCCTGATGGACGATGACGACGATGAAAGTCACACGCTCAGCGCTTGGAACATAAACTTAGAGACTAGGATGCCCTCATACGGAAGATGGCAGCTGAGATGGAGACGCTAAAACAACAGATCAAAGGGAAGGGTGTTACTGGGGTGGAAAACCACAGTGAGCACACCCAATCCTGTCGCTCAGGCAGCCAGCACCAATGGGACACGCCCTCCCTCTCCATCATCAGGAGCTACGGCGTTGGCGATTCCGACCCACTGGCGGAGAGGTCATGCATGCGAGACAACAACAACTGCCCTTCACGTCCGTCGACGACGTCAAGATACTTTCACTCCGCCCGTTCGGGGGACCTGAGGGACGTCTTGGAGGAACGAGCACGTTGCAGAGAGACCTAAAGAGTGCCAATGTTGCGACGACTGAGTCCCAGGATCCGTTGCAGTGAGGAAGTGGCTATGTCGTCACTTAGAATGATGGTTCCGGTACTGGTGGACAGAGAGTTGGTAAGACTTATCATCACCCCGCTGTCTCAAGAGATCGAGAGCACACCTCTCCCCGCTGGATTCCATCAACCTAAGTTCACTCTTTACGACGGCAAGACGGATCCATACATGCACGTTAGCCACTACCGGCAAGTAATGGCAGGCCATCGGCGTAACGATGTCTTGATGTGTCTCATATTCCCAGCAAGTTTGGGAGAGCTCGGCCTGAAATAAATCGAAAGGCTCCTAGAGGGGAGTATCGAGGGGTAGCAGCAACTAGCGGAAGCCTTTGTCACCAAATTCAAGACCAATACTCAAACACTGAAGGAGGTCGACCACCTCTTGGGTATCAAGATGGAATCGAGTAGTTCTTTGAAGGCATATAATGCCAAATATTAGGAAACCTACAATGAGATCCTTGATTGCCCCACTAATCTGGCAATCGCCCAATACAAGCAAGGCTTACCAATTGGACATAGACTGCGGGACTCGCTTAAAATGCACCAACCCATAACCATGGAATCATTGATGCAGCGGATTGACAAGCACATCCAAGTTGAGGATGATGCCACCATAGCAACTTTGAGGGCAAATCCAGTTGCGATGGACAGACGCGTTGCGGGAAAGGTTCATTCGGTGGGGTAGGAGGATAACCACCCTAATAACTAAGCTAGAGAGTAACATTGTGGTGCTAGCCGTAACGCCAGAAACAAAGGCCGTGGGAATGATCGGGCTAACGCTCCTCGCAGGGAAGAGGAAGATGCCAAGAGAAAGTTGAAGGCATGGACCGGCATCACCACAGTTTTTAAGATCCCAATTTATCGCATCCTCAGCAAAATCCAAGGTGAGCCATATGTCCATTGGCCAGCAAAATTGGGAGATGCACAGAGGGGCTTCAACTCAAGGTACGGCTGCACTTTCCATAAAGAAAGGGGGCACTGCACCGAGGACTGCGTGCTATTGAAACAACACTTGGAAGAGTTAGTTGCGGCTGGGCACTTGGACCAGTACATAGACGGAAGTACGAGGGCCGCTCCACAAAGGTAAGCCGAGCCAAATGGTCTTGCTGTCTTGGATGCAGCACCCCAAGGAGTCATCAATGTTATTTATAGTATCATCGAGCCAGCGCGAGTTTGTGAGCTCAAAGGGATGATTAAGAAGGCCAAGCACATGAGGGAAGTGCTCTCTGTTCAGCCTGCAGTGAAGAAAGGGAAAACCGAGGTAAAAGACATCATTACCTTTTTGAGCAAGGACTTGGAAAGAATTCAAACCCCACATAATGACGCTTTGGTAGTAACGCTTCGTGTCAAGGATTTCGGCATCAGGCGAATACTGACCGACTAGGGGAATTTGGTCGAGATCATGTACTATGATGCATTCAAGTAGATGAAGTTGGAGGACAAGGACTTGGCCCTAGCAACATCTTGTTTGGTCGGCTTCAACTCTCAACCGGAATGGCCGATCGGGAAGATCATGTTGTCGATCAAGGCTGGGTCGACCACGAAGCAGGTGGAGTTTTGGGTGCTGAAGGTCCAGTCAACATACAATCTGATCTTGGGAAGGGGTTGGTTGTATGCCATGCAAGCAATGGCTTTGACTTATCATCAGGTCATGTGCTTTCCTGTCCCAATTGGACAAATTGAAGAAGTTTGGGGGGATCAGGTGATGTCCAAACAATGCTTTGTCGCGGTAAATGGTAGCCGGGCCACCAAAGGCTTTGTCTAGATGATAGAGGGCCTAGAAGGCAAAGAAGTCCTGGAGGATATAGGAAGAAGAGCCGAGGAGAAATCAATGGAAGACTTGGTGGAGGTTCGCATCGATGAGAGTGATCTGAGCAAGTTCTTTCTCTTGGGTTTGTCTCTGACTAGCGCCGAACAGCTAGACTATGTAAACTTTTTGGTTTCCCACATTGAAGTCTTCGCGTGGATGCCTTACGATATGCCTGGTGTCGACCTTTGCTTCATTTGCCAGTAGTTGAATGTCTTTCCTAATGCACGACCGGTCATTCAGAGAACTTGGCGCTCAGCTCTACATCATGTCAAAGTAGTAGTCAAAGAGGTCAGAAACTTGCTGGAAGCTAGGGTGATCGAAGAGGTGCACTACCCTAGATGAATCTCAAACACGATTGTAGTACCAAAGAAAAATAGAAAATGGTGAGTATGCGTCGACTACAAGACGGTCAACTGTGCTTGCTCTAAGGATAGTTTTCCACTCCCAAAGATTGACCAACTGGTGAATCTTACCACCGGTATCAAAGATTCAGCTTTCTTGATGTATACCGTGGTTACCATCAGATAGCCATGTATGAACCGGACAGAAAGATAACATCCTTCACCACGCCGAGAGGCTTGTACTACTACAAGGTCATGCCCTTTAGCTTGAAGAACGCTGGGGCAACCTTTCAAAGGATGGTGACCAAAATGTTCGCCCCTCTCATTGGCCGCACTATGGAGGTCTACATTGACGACATAGTAGTAAAGAGTAAAGATCAGTCCTAGTACCTTGCCGACCTAGTCGAGATGTTTGTCATTCTTAAGCTACACAAACTGCGTTTGAATGCATCCAAGTGTGCTTTCGGAGTGGGAATGGGAAAATTTTTGGGTTTTTTGGTCACCAATCGAGGAATTGAAGTGGACCCTTCACAGATCAAAGCAATCCAAGAGCTGGAGCGACCAAATTCCTCAAAGGACGTGCAACATCTTACCAGAATGGCAGTCGTGCTGAACAGATTCATCAGCTAGTCATCAGATCATTGCAGGCCTTTTTCAAGACTTTGAAAGCCAAGTTTTTCTGGGATGCAGAGTGTGACTGCGCTTGGACAGACCTGAGGGCATATCTCTCTTCTACCCCATTCCCAGTCATTCCACAGCAAGGCGAAGAGCTTTATTTATATTTGGCCGTTCTCAACACGCTGTGAGCACGGTATTCGTTCGAGCTAAGGGGATTCAGCACCTTCCTATTTTCTATGTCAGCAAGACGCTGCTCCCAGCTGAATCGAGATATCTGTTGCTTGAAAAATTGGCTTTAACCCTCATGATGGCCTCTAGAAAATTGGCACATTATTTCTATGCCCACACCATAGTAGTGCTGACCGAATTTCCACTCAAGGTGATCTTTGAGAAGGTAGATTTTACGGGCAGAATTTTGAAGTGGGTGGTAGAGCTGGGCTAGTACGACATAAAGTTCCAGCCACAAACGGCCATTAAAGCACAAGCCTTAACTGATTTTGTTGCAAAATTTGCACCAGACACCCATCCCGTCTGCCCAATAGACTTAGCACACGACACTGAGCAAGAGGGAATAGCTAGTACGGATTTTGCACTGCCCATGGTGCCGGTGCTGCCGTATAGAGATGGGGTGCATACAGTAGACGAGGTAGACGATCCCGAGCAAGCCAAGCAAAGGCCAGCCGACTTATCGAGCGATGAGACGAATGCGCATGCTGGAAAACTGCGCACAATGCCACCCAATGCCTTGGATTTGCAAAAATCTCAAAATCCCTCAAATTGCTAGAAGCTGTTCATCGGAGAGATGTGGAAGCTTTTTGTTGACGGGGCCTCAAATAGACATGGTTCCGGGCTAGGAGTTGTGTTAACCTCGCTAGACGGATTGGCCATTGAACATACTATCACATTGGGATTCCTAACGTCCAATAATGAGGCAGAGTATGAAGCCCTTCTAGTTGGCCTGAAAAATGCTCTACGAATAGAGGCCACAAAGCTTATGGTGTTCAGTGACCCCAAACTCGTTGTTAGCCAAGTCTTCGGTGAATATGAGGCTAAGGATGAGAGGATGGCCAAGTATCAAGCGCTGGCACGCACCGAAATCAAAAAGTTTGTCGCAATAAGAATGGAACAAATTGGCTACGAAGAAAATAGTAAAGTAGATGAACTAGCTGGCTTAGCATCCATGCAAAGCGTCTTTCCCAACCCTCTAATGATAGAGTTTCTGCCCCGACCTGTCATCGAGGAGCCAGAGGTGCCCAAGGTACTCTGCACCGACTTGGGACCATCTTGGATGGATCCAATCATCACCTTCCTCAAAGATTGAATCCAGCCCACCGAGAAGAAGGAAGCCAACAAGATCAGGGCTAAGTCAGAGCGATTTTGGCTCTCTTCATCTGGTGCCTTGTACAAAAAGTCCTTTATTGGGCCGTACCTGAAATGTGTCTATCCCAGCAAGGTTGAAGCTTTCCTCTTTGAGATTCATGAAGGCATATGTGGTAGCCACATTGGGGGCAGATCCTTGCATACCGAACAATTTCTCAAGGCTATTGGTGGCCGTGCATGCAGGCTGATGCTCAGAAATATGTCCACAAATGAGAAAAGTGTCAAAAATTTGCTCACCAGATCCACTAGCTGGCCAGGGAGTTGCTCCCCTTGACGAGTCCTTGGCGTTTGCATTTTGGGGGCTGGACATTGTAGGACCTCTTCCAATTGCTCTAAGCAACCACAAGTTTTTCATTGCCGCTACCGATTACTTCACCAAATGGATGGAAGCTGAGCCGTTGGCCACCATCAAGGAAAAAGATGTAAAGAGGTTCGTTTGGCAGAATGTCATTACTCGGTTTGGCGTCCCAAAGGCCCTCATCTTGGATAACGGCACGTAGTTCGACGGGAAACTCTTCTGCAAATTTTGCGAAGAGTTGAAGATTGAGTTTTACAACTCTACACCGGCCTACCCTCAATCGAATGGTCAAGCTGAAACTTCAAATAAGACTATCTTGGATGAGCTAAAGAAACGACTGGAGAAATCCAAAGGGAGATGGGATATGGAACTCTCCAACGTGTTCTGGACATACCGAACTACCCCTAGACGTTCGATTGGGGAAACTCCATTCGCCCTGGCTTACGGCATGGAGGTTGTTATATTCTTGGAGATTGGTATACCAACCATCTGATCTGAAAACTTCGAGCCCGACTTGAACAATAAAACTATCGCCTTGGAGTTGGACCTAGCTGAGGAAAAAATGGAAAGGGCACTGATTCACATTGCAGCCTATCAGCAAGAGCTTTCCAAGAAATAAAATAAAACCGTGCATCCACGTCTGTTCAAAATTGGGGACTAGGTCTTAAGGAAAGTGATAGACAACACACTGATCCCTAGGGAGGGTAAATTTGGTACAAATTGGGAAGGGTCATACAAGATAATTGGCCTAGTTGGCAAAAGGGCATACCATCTAGAGGACTTGGACAGCAAAGCTATCCCAAGACCCTAGAACGCGGCCACCCTTAAGTTATTTTACTTTTGAAATGTAATCCTTTTTCCTTATTTACACTTTGCCTTTTGCTATTGTATGTAATGTTTAATGAGCAATGAAAAGATGTGTTTTATTCCTCTTTGTATTTTGGCATTTGATGTAACTTTTTCTATTACAGCCTAGTTTAATGTGTCTTGTCGTCCAAAAAGTTGGTGTTATGTCTAGCTTGGGGCAAAAGATTGAGCGACTTTTGCTTAACCCTAGGCTAACTTTGCCAGCCATGCTGCCAGTTGGTGTTATGTCCAGTTTGGGGCATAAGACTGAGTGGCTTTTGCTCAACCTCGGGTTGACTTTGTCCGCCATACTACTAGTTGGTGTTATGTCCATCTTGGGACATAAGACTGAGCGGATTTTGCTAAACCCCGGGCTGACTTTTCTTGCCGTGCTAGCAATTGGTGTTATCCTTAATTTTGACAATGCAAGCCGAGCTGGTTCTACTCGCCAGGGGAAAGTTTGCTGTTTCGCTCACTCTTTTAAACCGGGCTGACTTTGATCGCTACCTCGAGCTGATTTTGCTCAAAGTGGCGCAAACTGATGCAATTTAAAAGTTGGCTTTTGGCTTCTTTAACCGAGTTGATTTGTGCTTGGGAGACGTAGAGCTACCCACATTTGAAAAAGTATTCTACATTTGTGCTATCTTTTTCGAGCTAAAATTAGCCCAGCGTAATAAAATGTATTCTAAAAAATTTTATCTGTAAAAGTGAAAGCTACAGTTACAACCATTCAAACAAAACAGATAAATTGAAGACGCAATGTAGACATTCCATTTTTAACCGCCCTTAAAACTTAGGCGCCTCAAGTTGATCACTCGGTAATGAAATTTGTGCTATGCAAATGTTCGATTTCTTCAGCAAGGAGAGATTCTAACTGCCAACCTTACACCCCATTTTGAACCAAAACTATTTTGACTAAAATCATTTTAGACTTTAAAACCCTCTCTTTCAAAATATTTTTAAAAATGTTTTTACGATATACTGAGGCTCGCATTTCGTTAAATGTTGCGCTTTTTGGTAAATCAAGCAAGGACAAAGTGGAAATAAATGAAATAGAGGTGAATTCTTTGAATTTTTTTTCAAAACATCTTATTTTTAGGTTTGGAGTTGAAGAAAATAGGAGATGAGGGAAGAAAACTAGTTGGGGAAGAAGTTAGGCATCAAATGGTTAAGCAAAAAATGAGTAACCTTCACTAAAATAGGCATATCTCTTTGCACACTTAGAATTTAGATATGAGACTGCCACCATTGGAAAGTATACTTCTGGGGCTTCAATTTATACTCAAGAATGACCTGCAAAGGAATCCGGATGAAGGAGATATGCCCATTTGAGGTCGAGCCCGAAAAATAATTTTTATGGCCAGCTATGGATGAAGTTTGCCAGCTATTGGTGTCAAAAATTAGTTTCTTTTGCAAATATTTACCTTCAGCTATTTGTACAAAGTTCTAGCTGTCCATTTGATGATATTTTCGACCAAAGCTCACATTTTTCTATATATAGATGACCTATCTCTCATATTTCAAGGTTAGAAAAATTTTGGGAGTCTCTCTCTCTATATTTCTCTCTCTCTCTTGAACTTTTGTGCATACAAGTGTAGATATACTTCAAGTTTGCCTATCAACCCTTAACCAAAGTTGCTTATCTTTGGGCTGAGGTTACTTGGGATCCTCTTTGAGCTCTAGAAGGTGGTCTTGGTTTGATTTATTGCTTCATTTGTGTCTTCTCTTCAAGAGGTATAATACTTGCCTTTTAAACTTGTTTTGCCATCTTCTTCTACTGTTTTTGGGCTGATTTTGAACTGTAAAAAACTCTATTTTTGTGACCTAAAGGTGGTGGTTTGAGGCCATTTTCAATTAGGGGGTGGCTCACCCTTCTTACTTCTTTGTTTGTAAAGTTTTTGTACATTTCTTCACTACTTTCAAACCAGTTTTTTTGGGCCTTTTAACTACTGAATTTCAGAGGTTTTGCAGTGACAAAGAACTCATTTTGAAGTCCAAGTTTGGAGAGGTTAGCCTCTCCTCCTTGTGTCTTGTTTGTATGCCTAGTTAGTTTCATATGTTAGCATGTTTTTTTAGCTTAACTTAGCTTAAGTCCAGCATGTTTGAGCCTCAGAAATAGCCTGCTTTAGCTCTGTTTTGGGCTGGTTAGTTCATGTGAGTCTTGTTTTGCATGGTTGTGGTGTAATAGTCCTCATAGGTTGGTGTTTTAGGGTCTTAGACACCTCTTGTTTGAGTTGATAGCATCTTTTAGGGTTGTTTTTCACTCAATTTTAGCACTATAAACTCTGTAACCTCCCTCTTTGCTTCACTCTTTCATTTGCTTTTGAGGGTTGTTTCAAGTTTGGGATCCTTTAAGCTTGAGATTGAGGTCATGCTTAATAGTTTAATCCTTTTTGAGGGTTCATTATCAATGGCATGATTTTTCTTTTGCTTTATATTATCCCTTGGTTGACACTTCTTTCATCTTAGAGGATACTCACCAATGGACAAATTGATTAAAGAATGATTTGGTAACTAAAATATGTAAACAAAATTGGCAAGTAAAAGTGGCAAGGTAAGCATTTCTTTGTGTTGCATTGCATATGTTCAAATCGGATGTTAATTTGAATATAAGGAAAATGGGACATTTCATACTCAAAAGTAATGAAATGTGCCACTTTCCTAGGTCTCCGTTGCCCTTGATCATGCATGATAGGGTGATGGTATTTGAGTCTTGTTTTTTATTCATTGAACTTGTACAAAATTGGTCCCTTAGCCATTATGCATGGAAATTGCTTTATTGATGGTTTGAGGGCCAAGTGTATCACTCTTTTGAACTTATTTTGATGACAAGGAGATGTACACAATACATACAACCTGTGAGAATACCCCCTCTTTGCCTTGTTTGCTCTTTGTTGCAGCTTGGGATTGTGCATCACTAGTGGCCGCCCGGCCACTGTTACTGGCTGGCAAGCCATCAATGTTGGACGGTAACCCCTCAATGGTGG
This sequence comes from Camellia granthamiana, assembly GCA_036172215.1. NCBI lineage: Eukaryota > Viridiplantae > Streptophyta > Magnoliopsida > Ericales > Theaceae > Camellia > Camellia granthamiana. Next base: position 151,694,861 of record CM069904.1, read on the forward strand.
CCGGCCGACTACCACTTCCGGCCTGTCGGCCACGAGTGAATTTTAGACAATGTACTTGTGAGGCATGGCAAAGTTGATCTGGAGAAGGAAACAATGCAAAAGTTGTGCAAACAGAGGCTTTCAAGGGCAGACAGCGGATGTCCTTCGGGTGGAAACCAAGCACGCATGCATCCCTCGTTTCTCGAGGCCATTTAGTTAATTTGCTTAGTTAATTAGTTATAGCCAATTCATGCAAACATCGTAACTATTTAAATAGATTAGTTAATTAGTTCATGTTGTAATTAATTAGTTAAATATTTAACTAATTAGTTTGCTTGTAATATTTAATTAGCTTAGAATAGTTAATTCATTTCAAGTGTTGTAATAATTAGTTAAGTAGTGTAGCTTAACTAGTTTTATTCGGACCCTCCTTCGCGAGGGCTTAATGTTGTAATAAGTATGCGTGCGTGCGTGCGTGTATGTCTTCCAACCCTACGTCTTTCTCCCTTTTATTTAATCAATTTTGATGGTTAGATTAGGGACATGTTTCAATTAGCATACCTTATGCTTGCATCCATTCATTCGTATTGCATGCACCGAGGCTCGGCGCATCATTCAAACTACATAGTCATTTCAATATCTTATTTGAATACGTGTTTGATCGCATGTTATCGAATTGCTTCATATGCCATATTAGTAGCCGAGCCTATTAATTACATTCATTGCATGTGTTGCATTAGACATCTTGTATAGTTAGGAATCATGCATTTTTCTAACTCTTTTTGTTTATTTTAGTTTGGAGTACTAGGTGAGTTTTTTTATGCTTTAGTATACTTGCATGAATGTGAATGTTGCCATGACTAGTATACTTGCCATGAGGCTAAATGTTTATTTGATTAACTACTTGAATGCCTGTGGATGAAGGTTTGTTGTTTGAATTAGAACGATTCAACGAATGTAAGTTTTAAGCTAACTTTGTTAAGTAGCAAATCGTGTTTTAAGCCCACTATGTTTGGTGGCAAATTTGCAAACTTTAAACCCACTTGAGGTGGCAAATTCAAACCATTTTCGCAAACAAACATGAGTTGAATTGTTCTAACTTGAGCAAACTAATCTCTACTTGCTTGTGCGCATCACATAGTAAAGCTAGATTAATAACCAGAACAAAAGCACATAATATTTATAAAAAATCATATCATGATTAGTAGAGGTCAATCTTTGATCGGGCGAGCGGGGGTGTTCAATTCATGATCTTCCCCTCTCGTACCTAAGTTCCTGAGCCAAGGTAACTTTGGTGATGACGAACACGTGATCTTTGACACGAGTCATGAGTTTCCTAAATTTTTCCAAAATAAAATATTTAAGCGGCAACTCTATATTTAGCAAAGCAGTCCAATTTTGGCACTTTTGATTCAAAATCAATTTTCCAAAATGATTTACTAGATTTGGACTCTTTGGTGTTTATCAGTTTCATATTACACTTGTGAGATTAGATTCAGAACCGTAGCAATCCGAACTGTAAGGCTTTCTTTACGAGCTTCCGAAAAGGAGCGTAAAAAAGCCGAGCTACACGCATGCACATGGCGAGCGAAGAGATGGCGATTTTCATTCATCATTAAGTCTGGTTACAGCAGTGGGGTTCATAGCCCGGTTACACCAAAAAAAAAAAGAAAAAGAAAAAGCTCAATCCACGGCTTGCTCGGCCAGTTCCTCCTCGGTTTCCTCCTCTGATCTGCGCATTAGGTTAGGCTCTAGGTCGGGCTCGTTCTCGGCTGGAGAAGCCTTTTCCTTGGATTCCCCAGGTGTCGGACTATGGCCGGCAGGCTGCGCGGCGGACAATTCAGCTACAGTTGCCAATTTCACCGTCTCAATGAACTTTTGTTGCACGGCGTTGGCGTATGGCTGCATGTGAGCAGAAATGAACGTAGCTGGCGGGTTCTTGAACACTTCGGAGTCATGCGTATGACTAAGTTTTTCCATGGTAGCCTTCCACCCGCACTGGAAAAATATGTCTTTCGTCGCTTCAACCTGCTGCTCGTAAGTTTTCTCTCCCTCCACATAGCCTCGGTCTTTAACATCGTCAATTTGCTTCTCCAGCTCGGCTTTGTGGGCATCACAGAACTTGCGTAGCTCAACAATGTATCTAGCCTTGTTCACCTGGATTGAGTTTTGCTTGTCCTCTTCGACTCTGCCCAGTTTCTCGGCTAGCTGCTTCCGCTCAGCCAGCACCGACTAATGAGCAGCCTTTATTTTCCCCAGCTCTGCCGTTTTGGCCTTATTATCAGCAATGGCCTCTTGCAGACTCTGCTGCATCGAGATTATGCGTTCGTGCGCGAGATAGTTTTTCTGTGCGACCTAAAAAATAGAAGAAGTCAGAAGCGGAAGCCGATCAATAACTTGAAATAAAGCGACTAGACTGCTTACTAGCACGATGGATTTTGCAACCGACCTAAGAACATTCAGGTCGGAAAGCTCTTCATGTTTTTTCACATCTATTGGCAAGAGCAGACCCTTGGTTATGTTAAAGCCAAGGGAATAATCCTTGTCAGCATAAACCAAGTCAGTGGTTGTCATGGCTCGACCCTTATTCTTCAGCTCGGGCGACCAAACTGGCGAAGATGTGAAGCTGGTGGATAGCTCGTCCAAACGTTGTTCAGTCTGCTCTCCTTGGTCGACCGGAGGAAGCTTGGTAGAATCCTCGTCGACCAACCTCTGCTCAGTTGAAGCCCGCCTCTACATTTTCTTCGACCGGCCAGCACTTTGTTCACTGGCTAGAGCCAGCACCGGGCCAGATTCTTGTGCGGCTTGCTGGGAAGATTGGCCTCGTGTCGTTTTTTCCGGATGAGAATCGCCTGGCTCGCCAGTGATCATTGATTTGATGGCGTAGATTTTTTCCATCTTCTGCTCGGTTGTTAGGAGGACAAGTTTGATCGGCAGAAGTGGTGGATTCGGTTCTGGAGATGGGGCACGAAAAAAATTGGTGACCCGGCTTTTACGCGGTGCAGTATGCCGGTAGCTCGGTTAGTATCCGAGCAGCTTTTGGGCTTTCGTTCTTCTGTTGGGTGCCGCAAAGCAACTCGGATGGCCTCCTGGTTGGCTTAGGAATAATCTTCTGCCAAGATTGTACAATCTGCATAAAAATTCAAGTGTCAGATCAGCAAAACGGTTCAAATGCAAAAATATAAACCGTGCAAGGATGCTCACCAGTGCTTCTGAAATTTTTGCATATGTACCAGCCTAGTATGGGCGCCTCAGTGTCCTCATAATTACTAGACACCCACAGGAAATCATTGTCATTCATCTCTTTGTCCAGGTTACCCTCTATAAGTTTGTTCGACTCTTCTTAACCTTCAGGTACCAGTAGGAGCCTCCCTTATTTTTACTAAGTGTATATTGGTGGAATATCTTGGCGAGGCCAAGGTTCAAACCGAGGATTCAGTTCAGCGCGGTCATGCCATTTATTATCTTATAAGTGTTGTTGGACACCTGGGTTGGACACAACCTAGTTTGCCTAAAAAATTCACAGATTAGGGGATGGATCGGGAAGAGTAGGCCACCTTCCACAATGGACACAACCGTGAAATGGTAGGCGTCCAATTTACCCCAGCGAGTTTCTCATTTTTTGGCCAGCTCAAAGTGGACTTCATCTGGTTTGTTGAATTTTCTACGGATCTCGGCAATTGCCCCAAGCAAACTAACCATGAATCGGTATTTCCCCATTTATGTTGGTATTATTTTATGTATCTTAAATTTGATAGTAGCTTGGTTAAAATTGAACAGCTTTGGTTACTATTTGCTCGGTCTTTGAGCCTCACCGATTGTGGTGTTGAGGTATGCTTGGTCGATCCTAGTTCATTCTACATTATTAAAAATAAATGCAAGTGTTAGCACGACATCAAGTGCGCGGCCACCAAAACATGCCTAGCTCGGCTTTGAAAAGTTTCCTCTAAACTTCCAGTTTTATCTCGGAATACAGTTTTAGCTCGGTTTTGGAGCCTAAGGTGTTAGATTGGTTCTGGGCCTTTATCTTAAATGATTTGTGGTTATCTCGGCTCAACGTCCCTACTGGTTCTTATTGCGGTCCAAATCACTTGAAGGGACCACAAATACATTCTAGCTCAGTTTGGAGCGATTTCAAGATCCAAAATTGAATTTTTTCTCGGTCTTGCCCAGGAATTATCCTGTTCATCCTAAATACGAAGTTTATACATTGGAACTAAGGGGAATGAAGGGTATGGAGGCCCTATTTGTGTTTTTGGTTCTGATTTTTCTTAGAGTCTATGAATGTCTATCAGTTTTACCTCATAAGGGGGGCATCGACAGTATATCAACAGTCCCAAATAAACGGAAATGAAGAACTTGAAGAACAATGGAAAAGGGAAGTGAAGAAGATTAGAAAAGCTTACCAAACGCGATGTGAGACCTTGGTCCGTAGAGAGGAGTAGCTTCGACGAAAAATGGCGAATCCAACAAAGCAAGAACGACAGTTGAGAGTAAGAGCTACAGTGATGGCAACGGTGGTTGAAGTTCAAGGGTTTAGGGTTTTGGGCTAGAAAGAGGATGAACAGTGATGGAAATTTTTGGACTTCCAGCAAATATATATGGGGGGAAAGCCAAAAGGCAGCAACCTTTTGAATTTTGGGCATTATGATGATAGCTATAGGGTTGCACAGAGCGAATGGGGGACGCCACATGGCAAGGAGAAGCCATGGATCTAATTGTGACCATCTACCTTGGTGGGTGGGAGGTAGGAATTATCGGGAATGGGTCTCCGGTGACGATGAGCACAGTTGCCACACGGAGTGAAAGGTTCCCACAGACGGTGCCAAAGATGATACTACTTGTCTCTGAAGAACGGGTCGGACTGATCTAGGCTTCCGACATGGTTATCCGATTGTTGGGCCCACTGAGAAACCTGCACAAGAGTTCAGCGGGGAACGGAAGTCCCCCAGCGAACCCTCCGACAAGCAAGTTAGAGAAATAATATGAACGGAATATTGAGATAGGATGGTGATAGTGAACTTAACCTTTTCTTTGTCTTAGAAGCCTGCTTATATCCTTTGCTCATCATTTCCTTGTCCACTTCGACCTTTCATATTGGCCAAAAGTCTATGTTCTAGCTTGCTTTGTTCATGGCGAGACTGTTCTGTTCCGACGTGATGGGGTTATCGTAATAAATATTGTAGGGAACCTCATTAATGGCTGATGCGCGGTGCAATAACTCTGTAGGATCTTTGTCTGCTTATGTGGCTGGTTCTTCTCTTGACACGTATTTAGATGTCATTGGTCCTTAGTGCAACGTTGGGCTCCAGCAACATTGGGCTTCAGTGTTTGAATTATGTATTGGGCTTTAAGTGGCGGGCCAAAAGCTCTTATAAGCCCACCTATGTCAGTAGTCCCCCATTCCCAAGTGCAGCTTCAGTCCAACAAAGGGAATAAGGAAGAAGACAGGGGTTGTGAGAGGTCGACGAAGAGAAGACCGACTAGGAGGTGGCCCAACCGCGGAGGGTGACCGAGTGAGGAGGCCAGTTGCGAGGAGGGCCGACCGCGAAGGGTGACCGAGTGAGAAGGCCGACTGCGAGGGGGGTTGACCGCGAAAGGTGACCGAGTGAGGAGGCCGACTGCAAGGAGGGCCGACAGCGAAGGGTGACCGAGTAAGGAGGTCGATTGCAAGGAGGGCCGATGGCGAAGGGTGACCGAGTGAGAAGGAAAAATAGTGGCGCGCAGGGCTCGAGGCGCGGTGTGGCACTTGGTGATGTGAAGTGGAATAGACAGGAAGGAGAAGAGAGCAGTGGATTGTGGTCGTACACGTGGCACAATCCTGTAACGAGGGAAGTGATGAGTGAGTAGGAAATGAAGGGATAGGCTAGTATAGGGCGTTGAGGAGGCGGGGGCGAAAATTTTTGAAAATTTTCAAACTGGCGAAATTTAATATTGACCCTTGGAATATAAGTAAACCGTGGGCATTTGGAGTTATTCGCTTTACCTACCTTTTTGAAAAAAACCAACACGTCCCAGAAGTGAATTCATTTGTTTCGTGTGATACGCCTCTGCAACACTTTGCGAACTTCCTTGTGCCAGCATCCGAAGCTATACGCAGACACATAGGAGGGATGGCTCGAGATGAAGTGCCAACTATGAGACTAGACTCTTTGGGGGACGACGACGTAGTGGAGTTGGCGGAACAGTATCGAGCGGACCGGAGGAAGAAAAGGGTAGCGGGGCAAGTGGTACGGGCTCGTTCGATGACGATGATCACCGCCGCTAGGCCAATTAGCCAAGTGGAGCCGGACCACTGGCATACCAAGGCCGACAGGTCTACATTTACGGCGGAGGAGTTGGAGGAGGTACGAAGGAAGTACCAAATTCTGGCAGAGATAGAGTTGAGGGTGCCCACATCGAAGGAGAGGGCGTCGGATGCACGGTCGGCGGAATTCTCGTTGTACGAGGAAGCATTGCGAGGAGGCCTAAGGTTACTGATCCCCCAAGTAGTGGTGGATATACTGAATCGACTGGAGGCGGCGCCGAGGCAGCTGATGCCCAATGCATGGAAAATTATAATGGTGTGTGTGATCGCATGACCACGGGCGACCAATAGAGCAACGATGACAGTGGAAGAATTCTTTTCTTGCTACAAAGCATCCGTTCAACAAGAGACGTAGGTGACATTGCAGGTAGTGGCGGGCAGGGGGTTAGTAGGCGGGTTGCCCTCGTTAGTGAAGGGGTGGAGGCTGAGGTGGTTCTACGTTTCAGCAAATGGTAGGAGGGGAGTGCATACGACATGGAAGGTCCCTACGAAGTCGGTGGAGTCGAAGTTGGGAGCAGAGGCAGAAGGTAGGGTAAAAAAGGTGAAGGAGTGGAGGGAGAAGGAGGGTGTGAGGTGGGACGACCTTGTCCGTCCTTCAGCGCTGTGTACCTTAGGTTTAAGACTGCAGCCGGTGGAAGAGGACCCCGCCCTGGAGGAGTTGGAGGCGAGGCAAAAGGCAGAGGAGGTGGAGGAGTGAAGGACCTTGGCCAGGGCATAAAAGTATAAGGAGGCTCAACTGGGGCCTGCTCCTAAGTTGGTGATGAGAGAGAGAGTCCGACCTCGCCCGAAGCCGTTAGAAGGCAAAGAGCTGACCGACTTTGCCCCGCGGTCGCCCCCAGTAGACCCGCTGAAGGAGAAGGGTAAGCAGGAGGTGGCGACAGTGTTAAAGAAGGGAAAGAAGAAGTGGGCCGCAGCAGAGGGTGTAGAGGGTAGTAAGGACGCCCTTGCTCTAAAGAAGATGAAGGAGAGGAGCGCGGAGGAGGCGCCAGGGAGGGAAATTGCCCAAGCGGCAAAGGAAGGCGTAAGCCCAAGAGCCCAAGTGCCAAAAGGAGACATGGGTTCGAGCGCCCAAGTGCCAAAAGAAGATATGGGTCCAAGCACCCAAGTGCTGAGAGAAGTCGTAGGCCCAAGTGCCCAGGCGGAGGCGACGTTGGGGGCGGTGGTAGAGGTATCTCCCAGTTCTGGTGAAGGGAAGACTGGGAGTAGTAGACCTGAGACAAACACCTCGCTGAAGACTGCTATGTACCACGTGCGCGCGGTTGTAGGTCGGTCAGCAGAACAAGGGCGGCGGCCAAGGCAGCGGTCGACCGACTCATTGGAGTGCTAGAGGATGCGGCCGTGCGGTCAACGGCGCCGTCGATGGAGGCCGACCTTTTGAGAGGGGTCTGCTCGGCCCAGATGGAGGCGGTGACCTTGGCTGCTGCCCTGATGAATAAAGTAGCGCGGGTGAAGATGGAGATAGAGTCGTTGAAGACCCAGCTAAAAGGGGTGAAGGCCCAACTGCAGAAACTGAAGGTGGAGATAGCGGGTTGGAAGAAAGTCGCTCGAAGTGCCTGTGCCAAGGGGCTGGAGTGTGTGCAGCAATCGAAGAATATGGAGGTATTGGCGGTGGTGCAGAGCTATACAGCAGAGCGTGCTGGTGTTAAGCTCCGTGCGACTAAGTTAGAGCTAGAAGCAGAACGCCGCAAGGCAATATCGTTAGAGTTCGAGCTGGCGGGCGAGAAGAGGCAGTTAAAGCTGGTTTAGCAAGCCTGCACCACCGCCAATGAGAAGTGGGAGGAGGCCATGACCAATAACGAAGAATTGCGTGACCAGGCGATCAAAGATAGAGAAGAGGCAGATGGTCGGATTGCAGAGTTAGAGAAGGCCCTGGCGGAGGAGAAAGCAAAATTGGCATTTGAGAGGGCGGCGTACCCCGATTTGTGTACGGCGACTGTGGAGCAGTTCAAGGGGTCCGCCGAATTCCAGATAGCTATTGATGCTGCTGTCACCAGAAGTTTGGCGAAGGAAGGGGATGGGGGGGCTGGCCCGTCAATAGCGGCCGCTGGAGGTAGGAGCGAAGAGGAAGTGATCCAGAGCTTCCAGCGTTCTGACTTCTACAAGCACAAAATGAGTGAGTTTTGGGACAGCAGCTGGATGACCTTCAAACATAAGGCGCAAGAGCTGTTCCCAGACGTGGACTTCAGCCTCGTGAAAGTAGGCAAAGACGATGTCGCCCAGACCCCCTTGGACGAGGGGATTGAAGAGGGAGATCTTGGCTCTAGTGAGGAAGAGTGATTTGTGTAAAAATTTTCAGTTTGGGTGTTTTGTTTGTTTGTTTGTTTGTTTGTTTGTTTTTTTTTTTTTTTTGTTTTTTTTTTGTATGTAATTTTGTGCAACGATTTGTATGAAAGTGCAAGGTTATGAATAAAACAACGAGTTTTCTTGTATATTATTGTTGTCGTTATTCTGAGTTGTAAATTTGGGATGGTAAAAATGACTGAGTGGAATTTACCAAAAGTAGGTGTAAAAAATGAGATTTGTGTAGAAATTATGAAACTCGTAAGTAAATTGTGATGTAAAATGGTCAAAATGGGCAATCAGTGAGAAGTGAAAATGTGAAACCATGTTAAACATGGATGATCAGTGAAAATTTTAAAAATGGGCAAACCATGTTGTAATATGAGAGTTTGTAATAGCTAAGTAATATGAAATTTCATGAGGAAACCATGATGGAAAAAATGTTAAAAATGGGCAGATAGGCTAACTTGTATGACTAGTGAAAATGGATGGTCATGAACTTGGATTTTAACTAAGTATGGCAACCATGTCGTAATATTGAATTGTGAAAATGGACCGGCCGAATGTTTCATTCGAGTTTTGACTAAGACTTGGAGGGCTCTGTCGCACTGAGGGTTAAGTTAACTCGATCTGGCTGAGCTCCTCGTGTTCAGTCTGGCTGAGGTTTTAACTAACTCAGTCTGGCTGAGCTCTTCAGTGCTCAGTCTGGCTGAGGCTTCAGTTGACTCAATCTGGCTGAGCTCTTCGTGCTCAGTGTGGCCGAGACGTTAATTAACTTAGTCTGGTTGAGCTCTTCGTGCTTAGTCTGGCTGAGGCTTTAGCTGATTCAGTCTGGCTGAGCTCTTCATGCTTAGTCTACTCGAGGCGTTAATTAACTCAGTCTGGCTGAGCTCTTCGTGCTCAGTCTGGCTGAGGCTTTAGCTGACTCAGTTTGGCTGAGCTCTTCATGCTCAGTCTGGCCGAGGCGTTAATTAACTCAGTCTGGCTGAGGCTTTAGCTGACTCAGTTTGGCTGAGGCTTTAGCTGACTCAGTCTGGTTGAGGTGTTAATTAACTCAGTTTGACTGAGCTCTTCGTGCTCAGCCTAGCTGAGGCTTTTATTAACTCAGCATGGCTGAGCTCTAGTCAACAAGTTGTTATTGAAACACAGCGCAGGTAATGGAGATATAAAGTCATTGTCATTTAAGGTGTAGCCTATTGATCACAAGTTTACACCATGTATGGAAGAGACAAAAACAAACAAGTGTGTAGATCACCAAAAAGAACATACAACAATTGACCAATACAAAAATAGGAGACGCCAGTTTACTGGAAATAACGCTTCAAGTGCTTAGCGTTCCATGGATGGGGGAGGTCTTTGCCCTCCACGTCTTGGAGTTGGTAAGTGCCTGGGCGAGGTCTGGCTTTAAAGACGTAGGGTCCTTCCCATTTGGCTGCTAGCTTTCCCTCGGCAGGATTTTTGGTGGCAAGAGTCGCTTTACGCAAGACGAGGTCCCCTACTGCGAACTCCCTCGGTCGGACTTTGCGGTTGTAGTGTGTTCTCATTTTCTGTTGATATGAGGCCCGTCTGATAGCAGTGGTCTCTCGGAGCTCTTCAATCAGGTCTAAGTCAGCCCGACGCAAGTCTTCGGTTAGTTCTGGATCCGGATGCAGAACCCTCGGGGTTAGCAGGCTAATTTCCACTGGGATGACCGTCTTAGCGCCGTATGTTAAACGAAAGAGGGTCTCCCCAGTAGGGGTTCGGGCGGTAATGCGATAGGCCAGAGTACGTTTGGTAATTCCTTAGCCCAGAGTCCTTTAGCAGCTTCCAACTTAGTTTTGATGATCTTCAAGAGAGAGCGGTTGGTGACCTTGACTTGCCCATTGGCTTGGGGATGACCTGGGGAAGGGAAACATGAACTTGGCATTGTCAAATTACTTGCCGTTGTCTGAGACGATGGCTTGAAGGATTCCAAATCGGCATACGATCGACTGCCAGATAAATCTGGTTGTGTTCCATTCAGTGATTGTGGTGAGGTGTTCCGCTTCCACCCATTTGGTGAAGTAATGAATGGCGACCATAACGAACTTGGTTTGGCCCCTATCGGTGGGCAATGGACCAACTAAGTCGATGCCCCACTTGGCGAATGGGTAAGGACTACTGAGTGTAATTAGTTCTGTAGGTGGAGTATGGGAGATGTTGGCAAAGTGCTGGCATTTATCACACTTAAGCACGAATTCAGTGGTATCTTAGTTGAGAGTAGGCTAGAAGTAACCAGTGCGAAGTATTTTATGGGCCAACGACCTGGCACCCGAATGATTACCACATACACCCTCGTGGACTTCCCTCACCACATAGGTTGCTTGAGCAGGACTGAGGCACCTGAGGTATGGGCGTGAAAATCCATGTTTGTATAGTAGGCCGCTGATGAGGATGTAATTAGATGACCGAGCTCTAACTTTGGCGGCCTGCTGTTTGTCGTCTAGTAACTCCCTACTTGTCAAAAACAGAAGGATGTCTGCCGCCCATGGGATATGGTCGTTTTGGAGGAAGTGGACCTCTTGCTGGGTCGGTGAAGTAGCCAGGCGTTCCAGGTATTCAAGACAGACCCCATAGCTGAGGTCTGACTGGTCGGCCGAGGCTAATTGGGCCATTTCATCTGCTTTGGAGTTTTCTGACCGAGGGATGTGCTTGATGTGGAAAGTGTTGAAAAAGCGAACAAGGGGGAGTGCAATATCCCTGTAGGCTCGCATTGTGTCTTCCTTTGCGTCGAATTCCCTCGTAATCTGTCCGACGATCAGTTGGGAATCACTGAACACTTGGATATTGCTCACACCAATGTCTCTGGCTAGGTGAAGACCTACTATCAAGACCTCATACTCGGCCTCATTATTGCTTGCGTCGAATAGGAAGTGGAGAGCACACTTGAAATAATTGCCCTCGGGGAAGGTGAGAATGAGACCAGCCCCACTTCCTTCTTTTCGGGATGATCCATCGACATTGAGGGTCCAAGAGTGGGGATCTTCAGTCTCAGTGTTGAATTGCCTGGGCGGAGAGGGTGTGGTTGGAGTGGGATTGGTGAATTCCAAGATAAAATCAGCGACAGCCTATCCTTTGATTGCCGTTCGAGATCGGTAAGAGATTTCAACTTGGTTGAGCTCGACAGACCATTGCATAAGTCTGCCGGACGACTCTAGTTGTTGCATTACATTCTTCAAAGGTTGGTCAGTGAGGACTACTATGGAGTGAGCTTGGAAATAAGGTCGGAGTTGTCTTGAGGCTATGATTAAGGCAAGGGCCATTTTTTCCAGCAAAGGGTAATTCTGTTCTGCCCCCCTGAGAGCTCAGCTAATGTAATAAACTGGACGCTGTACTGAACTATCTTCCCTGATGAGGGCCGCACTAACTGCGGTGTTTGATACGGCTAAGTAGAGAAAGATGGTCTCGCTCGAGAGCGCCTGAGAGAGTAGAGGGGTTGGCCATACACTGCTTCAATTGTTGAAAGGCCTCTTCGGATTCGGTGGTCCACTCAAAGGCCTGCCAAAAGACTTTGAAAAAGGGGAGGCACTTGTCTGTGGCACGGGAAATAAAACGGTTGAGGGCGGCGACTCTGCCGGTAAGCCTTTGAACCTCTTTAACCGTTCTGGGTGACTGCATTTGTGATACCCCTGTTCCGTAGTACGCTAATTGGTCTTTAATTTGAGTATGATTATGTGTTTAGCATGATTTTATGTGTCATTATGTGAATATATGTGATTTTGAAATTCTATCTGTTCACCGTAGGAATATCTATTTGAATAATCCGCTTCGGAAATTAAATTGAGGGCCTTATCGGCCACAGAACCCGAAATTGATTACGCCATCGTGATTGGCATAATTTTTAGACGGTGAAATTTAATTAGAAATTGATTCTGGTCAGATTAAACTGATTAAATTGATGAATTAAGTGCCTAAATATTTTATATTAAAATAATATGCTAGTGGGGCGTGTTGTATGTTAGCATTACACTCTCCTTAACTCTTTGGAACTCAAAAATCTGAGTTAGACAATTGTGAGAGAGAGAGGGCCGGCCATAGTGAGAGAAAGGGAGAGAATTTTGCTAATTTGGCCTAAAGCTTGGAAATCTTGGAGATTTAGCTCAAGAATTGACTAGAGCTTAGAAGATCAAAGCTTCTAGGTGAGTAATTCTTAGATTATAGTTTGTAATTTTGTGTGCTCAAGCTAATTTGGTGATCAAGAGTAAGATTGAAATGAAATTGGGTTGTATTTGTTGAATTGAAGCTTAATATGTGCATGCATGTAGGAAATCACCTTGATATTGCATGTTTGAGCACAAATGTGTATAATCCATGTGAAATGTTAAAGGAAACTCATGTCTTGATCACCATTTGTGTTATCTAAGTTGAGAATGTGGCTAATTCATCACATGCATGTACAATTTGAGAAGATATGAGCTTGAATGCATGAGTTTGTTATGTTGGTGTTGAGTTGACATATTTTGGGACATGCATGTAGATAAATCAAGAAATTGAGCTCCATAATGTTATAATCTTGCATTGGTGCCATGTTAGTATGATTATATTTGGGATTTGAGCCATTGCATGCAAGTATTGTGGCTGGAAAGTCGAAATGAAGCTCAAGAATGCAATTCTGGGTTTTCCAGAAATTTGAGGTCCGCTCGAGCGGGAAACCCTTCGCTCGAGCGTGAATTTCGTGCTTCCAGCACTTTTTGCAGAGTTGGATGTCTGCTCGAGCGGGATATCTCACGCTCGAGCGTGGAGCTTTCGTAGATAGGCCTTCCGATCGAGCGCTCTATTCCACGCTCGAGTGCATTTTTCATGCAACCAGCACTTTTGCAGGCCTTAAGGGTCCGCTCGAGCGGGGGAGTCCACGCTCGAGCGGGAACCCTATTTTCTGAAATTTTGTTTTCGTATCCTGTGTTTCGTTTTCCGTTCTCTTTCACTTGCAAGCACTCTTAGGCATGTGTTAAGCATTGTAAATGAGTTAATGAGATAAGAATAAAGCATAAAGAGGAATTTGTGAATTAAAGAACGGATGGAATTGTTAGTGACCCTTTTGTGTTCATGAAATGTGTAGGGTCAAGGTCTGGGGCAAATCCACAAACCGATCACTGTGAGTAATATCGATATTCGAATGCTTATGAATGTCCAATTGTTTATTCCCTTATAAGCTTTATGAGTTTCTAATTGGGATTGTGGACAAAAGTTTGACATGAATAAATGAATGGACCGAAGGTCGTTTTGATAAACATAAATGGACCAAAGGTCGTTTTGATAAACATAAATGGACCAAAGGTCATTTTGATAGAATCGAATGGACCGAAGGTCATTTTGATAGAAATGAACAGACCGAAGGTCGTTTTGACATATATGAATGGACCAAAGGTCGTTTTGACTTATATGAATGGACCGAAGGTCATTTTGACATGAATGAGTGGGCCGAAGGCCGTTTTGACATGAATGAGTGGGCCGAAGGCCGTTCGACAAGAATGAACAGGCCGAAGGCCGTTTTGACATAAATGATCGGGCCGAAGGCCGTTTTGACATAAATGAGCGGGCCGAAGGCCGTTTTGACATGAATGGAAATCTGAATGGGCCAAAGGCCAGAATGTTGAAACTACAGGTCACTTGATTTGAAATTCGTATAGTTATATATCTGTTAAATAGAAATATGAATTAGGCCCAAGGCTGTTTGGAACATGTTGTTCTACATTGTTATGTAACTTCTGTATTTGATATTATTCACTGGGCTATCGCTCACGCTCATTCATGTGTTTGTAGGTGAGCCAAGAGAAGTCCAAACCCAGCCCCAGTGAAGTCTGCCATGAACAACACGAGTTTTGGAGAGTCAGCCTTGTGTCTCACGCACGAGACCCATCCTTGCCATTTTGTTGTGCATTTACGTTTTGTCTTTTTGGCGAGGACCTTGTGTATATTTGTATATAGTCTGTTATGGGTTGGCTCAGTTTAGATGATCCTGTCTGTAAAGAAGTTTATGCTACTGTACTTTTGATGTGGGTTATTAACATATATGAGTATGGTTTGTTTGATGTGCATATAAGCACGGCCCTATGGACAAAGTTTTAAATTTTTGCTTCCGTTTGGCCCCTTTACTCTGACGAGTTATGTTGTTTTGGTCTGAGGCCGTAGGTAATCACAGGATTACTGGCCGGTTATGTCTTTAACCCATAGGGGCGGGTTCGGGTCATGACAGCATTTTTATCAGAGCCTTGATCTTTTCGGGTTAGCCTCGATACCCCGCTAACAAACCATAAAACCCAAGAACTTCCCAGATCCTACGCTAAAGGCGCATTTCTCCAGATTCAGCTTCATTTGATACTTAAGTCGGGTTTCGAAAGTCTCTCGCAGGTTTGCCAAATGATCAGAGGAGAGTTTGCTTTTGACAAGCATGTCATCGACGTAAACTTCCATGTTCTGACCTATCTGATGGTAAAAGACAGCATTGACCAACTGTTGGTAAGTGGCTCCGGCATTTTTCAATCTGAATGGCATAACACGATAATGGTAAGTT
Source organism: Camellia granthamiana (assembly GCA_036172215.1). Taxonomy (NCBI): domain Eukaryota; kingdom Viridiplantae; phylum Streptophyta; class Magnoliopsida; order Ericales; family Theaceae; genus Camellia; species Camellia granthamiana. The sequence continues at coordinate 151,709,959 of CM069904.1, forward strand.
CCTCTGTCTGTGATGAAAAAGGTGTGTTTCTGGTCAGCTGGGTGCATCAGAATTTGATTGTAGCTAGAGATGGCGTCCATGAAACTGCGCATCTGATGTCCGCCCGTGGCGTCGACAAGCAGATCTATGCGGAGGAAGGGATAACTATCTTTGGGGCAAGTCCGATTAAGGTCGGAGTAGTCGACGCAGAGTCGCCGTTTACCGTTGTTTTTACGGACAAGGACCATATTTGATAGCCATCTGGGGTAGTCTACGTTTTTGACAAACCGTGCCTCTAGTAGTTTGTCTACCTCAGAAGCAATAAGAGCATTGCGTTCCAGGTGAAAGATACGCTGCCTCTGGCGGAAAGGGTAGAAATGGGGCTCGATGCTGAGACGATGAGTGATGAAGGAGGGATCAATACCCGGTATGTCGGAATGGGTCTATGCAAACACATCATTGTGCTCGATTAGGAGGGTTGTAAGGTCGGCCTTGGCTTGAGATGATAGCTAGCTGCTGATCTTGGCTGTCTTTGTTGGGTTGGTGGGGTCGATGGGGACCTTAACAAGTTCTTCCACTGGTTCCCCTCTGACTAACTCGTCTTCGTCTCTGACATCGAGTCCTTCGATGATCATAGCCTCTTTCAGCTTGACCTCTTTAAGTGAAGCGACGTAGCATTCTCTGGCCACAGTCTACTCTTCCCTCACGGTACCGACCCCGAGGTCGGTAGGAAATTTCATGGCCAGATGGTATGTAGATGTGACAGCTTAAAAAGCGTTAAGGGCGGTGTGACAGAGGATGATGTTATAAGCAGAGGGACAGTCGACGACAAGGAAAGTGAGCAACTTGGTGGTCTGCCGCGGATACTCTCCGATGGTGATGGGAAGATCGATGGAGCCTATGGAGGTCACCCGATCCCCAGTGAAGCTGGCCAGTGGGGTTTGCAGAGGGGATAAACTTTCTTCCCCGACCTTGAGCTGGTGATAGGCATTTAGGAAGATGATGTCGAAAGAGCTGTCGTTGTCGACAAGCACTCGTCTGACTTTGTAATTGGACAGGAGAGCAGAGATGATGAGGGAGTCGTCGTGAGGGTAACGGATGCCAGTGCAATTGGCCTCCGTAAAGGTGATGGGCTCCATCCACTGTTTGGGGCGTTTGAGAGGGTGATCCAAAGTCGCAACTTCTTTGTCGGAGCTCTACCTGATTTTTCTGAGTTCGGCCCGCTGGGCCGAACGAGATGGTCCTCCGTACGCAAGTCCGCCAGCAATGACTCTGATCTCACCAATTGGGGGAGTAGGGTTGCCTTGTGCTCAGGGTTGTGGCGGGGGCTGATAATTGCCTTGGTGAGGTTATGCGGGTTGTCGGGGAGGAGTGTGCCGGCGGTTGCCTCTAGCAGGCTCGGTCCTCGACCGTTGCTGGGGACGGGCTGCCGTGAACCGACTAAGGCCCCCCTGGCGTATCAAGCTTTCTACCTGGTCTTTAAGGTTAACACATTCCTCGGTGTTGTGGCCGTAGTCCCGATGGAAATGACAATATCTGGATTGGTCTCACCGGTTGGAAGGAGACCGTGAGGGTTATGGCTATTTCAAGTTGTAATCTCGTTGGATCTGGTTTAAGACTTGTTCCATAGGGGAGTTAAGGGGTGTGTACCATTTGAATCGACCGGGCAGTCAGGTAGGTGCCAATCGGTCGGCTCGAGCGGTTCGATCGGTGCACTGAGGTGGTTGCTGGGTGTATTGGGTGGTTTTGGTTTCAGATTCCTCTCTCTTCTCTCTGAGGGTTGGGTTTTTGGTTGTGGAATCTTGACGGGCGGCCAGAGAGTCTTCGACATTCATGTATTTTTGGGCTTTGGAAAGAAGGGTTGCCATGGAGGTTGGAGGGTTTTTGGAGAGGAAGAAAAGGAAATCGGATGATCGTAAACCAGCCATGAAAGCTGTGAGAATGACCTTGTCGTCGTTTTTCGCCACATGCAAGGCTTCGGTGTTGAAACGGGTGACGAAGTTATGCAGTGACTCCCCCTTCCGATTGACGGATGTTGAGGAGCTGGGTCGCCGGACGCCGCTAGCGTTGGGCACCAATGAAATGGATAAGGAATGAGTCACTTAGGTGTTGGAAAGTAGAGACGGAGTCTATCGGCAGCTGACTAAACCATAGTCGGGCCGACCTCTTAAGCGTCATGGGGAAAGCCCGACACATGATCTCATCGGGGAATGCATGGAGAACTATCAGGGTCCTGTAGGTCTCCAAGTGGTCGACTGGGTCCGTTGTACTGTCGAAAGAGTTGATCAAGGGCATTTTGAACTTAGGAGACAGGGGCTTGTCCTTGATGGAGGCGATGAACGGCGAATTGGCTGTTGTAGAGGGTTTGTTTTGTATGTTCTGCATGACTCCTTGAAGCTGGAGTTCCATGGCTCAGAGCTCCGCATCCCAGATAGGAACGTTGTCACCACTGGAATGCAATGGAGGCTAGACACTACTGGCCTCTCCTTCGGGAGCAGGTGCTTGGACTGATGGATGTGGACCCCAAGGTGGCGGGTTCATATCTTGGGAAAGGGGTCGCAAACCCTTCAAGTTTGAAGGGTGGGCTTGTTGGAAGGGATAGCTCGGGGTTTGTTCTCGGTCAGGTAGGATATCTTGTGGCGGTGGAGGAGACACATAGAGGTCTCGTTGAAGCAAAGCATTAATCAGAGCTTGGTTTTGCTTTGCTAGGCTGTTAATGCTGTTGGTGAGTTCTATGAAATACTACGGTGGGTCGTTTGGGTTAGGAGGGTCGGCTTGGGGGTCAACAGCGTTGTGCTAAGAAGTCATGGATTTAGTTGTGACCATCCACCTTGGTGGGTGGAAGGTAGGGATTATCGGGAATGGGTCTCCGGTGACAACGAGCACAGTTGCCACATGGAGTGAAAGGTTCCCACAGACGGCGCCAATGATGATACTACTTGTCTCTGAAGAACGAGTCGGGCTGATCCAGGCCTCCCACACGGTTATTCGATCGTTGGGCCCACTGAGAAACCTGCACAAGAGTTCAGCAGGGAACAAGAGTCTCCCAACGAACCCTCCGACGAGCAAGTTAGAGAAATAATATGAACGAAATATTGAGATAGGATGGTGATAGTGAACTTAACATTCTCTTTGTCTTACAAGCCTGCTTATATCCTTTGTTCATCGTTTCCTCATCCACTCCGACCTGTCATGTTGGCCGAAAGTCTATGTTCTGGCTTACCTTGTTCATGGTGAGGCTGTTCTATTCCGACGTGAAGGGGTTATCGTAATAAATGTTGTAGGGAACCTCATTAATGGCTGATGTGTGGTGTAATAACTCTACAGGATCTTTGTCTGCTTATGTGGCTGGTTTTTCTCTTGATACATGTTTAGATGTCATTGATCCTTGGTGCAACGTTGAGCTCCAGCAACATTGGACTTCAGTATTTGAATTACGTATTGGGCTTTAAGTGGTGGGTCAGAAGCTCCTATAATATGTCAGTGTTAATGGAAATTAATTCTCTGTTCTCATAGGAGTAAAGTGAATTTTTTGATTTCATGGTTTCCTTCTACAAATTCTTAAAATTTTGAGATGAAAAGTGGGTCAACAGGTTGGCATCTAAACGATGGCAGAGATGAGAATAATTTTTCAAAAAAATAAGGAAAATGATTGGTGGCCCTAAAAACTGTGGCTCAAATGCCCCTAATTGCCAATTTTGGTAACTTTGTTTTTTTTTTTTTTTACCTGATAGGGAAATTCGGGGCATTAGGAGCACCCAAATTCGGGACCCCTAGCATTGCCGAAAAAATAATTTTGATGACTTTGCGTATGCTTCTGTCTATGGATTTTTGTAAAATGTGCTCTATCTAGAGAATTTATTGGATTTTTTTTTTTTTTTTTTTTTTTTAACAATCATTGAACTATATAATAGAGACCATCTATACAACCATAGAAGAGCATCTCGATATCTCATTCTATTATTTTTAAAATTGTGTTTAGATCCTGATTTTTTTATAAGAATTCAAAAAGGGAAATGAATAATCCAAAGACAACCTTAGTATGTGTGCTTTATTTCTTGGGAATCAATTGTTTGATCAGTCTATTTGTCCAAAACAAAGTGTCATAAATTTATCCAAAATGTGATTACTTAGTGAGGATATGTCTCGAGTCTTTTTCGATAATCCAAACCGTTCATATTGTAAGGTTGGTCGAATAGATCATTCATGCAAAAAATCAAGTAAATTGGACATTTGTACCCTCCTAATAAGAGCACATTTGTTTTTCAAAAAACAAATGGTTAACATGATTTTAATAATTTTTTTAAAACAATTAGGATTTGATCATGGGGTTACAGATGTCCAATTAACTTGATTTTTTAAATGATAATATATTCGACAAAACTTGCAATATGACGGTTCAAATCATTAAAATACAGTCAAAAAATGCCTCTTCGAGACCTCACAGTAAGACTGCTATGCCATAAAACACAGACATAGTAACAACTCTCAGTCCCTGCGATTGTGTTGGGGAGATTAACTCGGTAATGTATGGGTTCATGTGTACAATAAATCTAAGACCATAAATTGATAGTTTTAGTAGAATTATAGACAAAAAAAAAAAAAAAAAAATCTAAATTTGTAATCTTAGTATTTTTTGATTAGTTTTTTTTTGTTGATATTGTTGAGTGACGTTGTATTTTATACTTGGCTTTGTCAAGTTCATCATGAATCCACTTCAACTATTGATTGGTTTATTTTGTAGATTATTGTCTAAATCATCTATGAAAATTTGAGATTCATTTAATATTCATAATTACATAGTTTTATTATATTTATTTTTAAAATTTAATTGTCTATTGTAAAATCACACTTGCCATCTAATTTTTTTTTAAATAAATATGTTAAAATTATATTAATATATTTGTTAGATCAATCGATTTAATTTTATAAGATAACATATGAAAAATGTATACAATGGTTGGAATTCATTTTAGTTTTTCTTAATAGAATGGGATTCAAATCTTGGCTTGGCAGAAAAGTGTCATTCACAGCTCATTCCTTTGCTTTTCTTCCCTTTTGGGCCAACACCCCAATGTAGTTTGGTTTTGTGATTCAAACTTGCACCTATGAATTTTTTTTAAAAAAAAAAAAAAAAAAAATCATAAAGTAAACCAACATGTTTCAAAAAAGAAAAAAGTAAAAAAAAAAGAAGTAAATGTAAGGTTACATCGTGCATTTCATTTGGAGCTTAGTTGGTGACTAGAAGGATAGGCCACAAAATTTTTTTTTTCTCAAAATTATTTCAATTTCTGTTAGCATATTACAGTAAGCTCCCTTCAAATAGCACTCACTTATACTTTGCTTCATGAATTTCAAAACTCCGTAGCTTAACCGTGCGACTTATTATTTTGTTATACTTGACATTTTTCTGTTAAATTTTGTTAAGAATTTAAACGAAATCAGGTTATATTTGAAACATGTGACACATTTATTGATTTTTAAGATAATAACATTTGAGTCTTTATTTTTTTTTTTATGAAATAAAAAAAATTAGTGTTTGAGTAATTTCTTTAGAAAATACTGTGCTCCATATACATCATATAACTAAAATATATATATATAATTTTAATTTGTTGAGTCACAACTAAAAAAAGATATTATAACTAAACACAACAAGAGATATAACATGTTTGTTTGGGTGGACATGAGCTTGGGATTGAACTAATAGTCCAATAAAATTATGATCCAATGTTTGGTTAAACAATTAAAGTACGGACTAATTATTTTAAATTTAACTATTAGTTAAGATATGATACATAATCCAACGGATTCGTAATCCTAGAACTATTAGTCATGAGAATGCTAATCCAGTCCGCCCAAACAAACATGAAGAGTCATAACTAAAATAATGTCATAATTAAAAAAAAAAATTGATCATAACTAAAGAAGAAAATGACATAAATATATATATATATATGATAAACCGTTTTTAAAGAAGTGTGTATTAGAATTTCTTAATTTTTTTAGTTAAATATATGATTACGAAAAAAAAAAGTGATAAGTTAACGCATAAGATGTGACATTCTGATTTTTAAATTTTTTTTAACTATTTTAATTAAAAATTTCTCCCCAAAAAGGACGTTGGTACAAATGAGTTCTTCTTCCGAGGACGGTCTTTGGCTCTGTAAATGTCCCAAGGGTCGAGCCCAGAATTGAGCTGCCACTGCCATCGGACCCCTGCTCTCGACAAATATGCATATCAACACATGGCCTACCTCTCATTTCAAAATAATAAAAATATATTATATAATATGACTTAAATTTAAGCGTTACCATCAGGTGTGACTCATGAGACAGCGTCTCGTCTGCCATATTAAATGGTTTTATCTTCAAATTTTGTATGGTTTTAGTTGTACCTAGGCTTATTGACCCAGTTTAGTGTTATTTATGGGATTTTTATTTTAACATATTTAAATATTAAAATTTTATAACATAAATAATATATAATATTTCTATAATAATAATTTATTCTTTAACATTTTTACAGAAAAATTTTAGTTCTTCATAAAGAAATTTTAATTTCACAGAAAAAATTTAAATTCTTTGAAATTTCTTTATGACGAGTTAAATTTTTTTAAAGAATATTATTGAAAAATTTTAACTATTAAAAAAAAAGATACTGAATTTTTTCTACTACTCAAAATTAGAGATGAATATTTCACTAATTTTTTTTTATTATTTATAAGTTTTTTTTTTGAACTCTGTATTTGGCAAAGCAGTCTAATTTTAGCACTTTTGATTCAAAATCAAAATTTCAAAACGATTTGTCAGATTTGGACTCTTTGGTGTTTATCAGTTTCACATTGCATCTGTGAGATTAGATTCAGAACCGCAGGAGTCCGAACTGTAGGGCTTTCTTTTCGAGCTTTCGAAAGGGAGCACGAAAAAACCGAGCTACACGCATGCACATGGCGAGCGAAGAGATGGCGATTTTCATTCATCATTAAGTCTGGTTACAGCAGTGGGGTTCAAAAGCTCAATCCACATTCACAATTTCGGCCTACTCGGCCAGTTCCTCCTCGGCTTCCTTCTCTGATCCGTGCACCGGGTTAGGCTTCAGGTCGGGCTCGTTCTCGGCTGGAGAAGCCTCCTCCTTGGATCCCCCAGGTGTCGGACTCTGGCCGGCAGGCTGCACGGCGGACAATTCGGCTGCAGCTGCCAGTTTCACTGCCTTAATGAACTTCTGTTGCACGGCGCTAGCGTACGGCTACATGTGAGCAGAAATGAATGCAGCTGGCGGGTTCTTGAACACTTCGGAGTCATGTGTATGACCAAGTTTTTCCATGGTAGCCTTCCAGCCGCACTGGAAAAATATGTCTTTCGTTGCTTCAACCTGTCGCTCGTAAGTTTTCTCTCCCTCCGCATAGCCTCGGTTTTCAACATCGTCAATTTGCTTCTCCAGCTCGGCTTTGTGGGCATCACGGAGCTTGCGTAGCTCAACAATGTATCTAGCCTTGTTCGCCTGGATTGACTTTTGCTTGTCCTCTTCGGCTCTGTCTAGTTTCTCAGCTAGCTGCTCCCGCTCGGCCAGCACCGACTCATGAGCGGCCTTTACCATCTCCAGCTCTGCCGTTTTGGCCTTATTATTAGCAATGGCCTCCCGCAGACTCTGCTGCACGGAGATTATGCATTCGTGCGGGAGATAGTTTTTCTGTGCGTCCTGAAAAATAGAAGAAGTCAGAAGCGAAAGTCGATCAATAACTTGAAATAAAGCGACTCGACTGCTTACCAGCACGATGGATTTTGCAATCGACCTAAGAACATTCAGGTCGGAAAGCTCTTCATGTTTTTTCACATCTATTGGCAAGGAGCAGGCCCTTGGTTATGTTAAAGCCAAGGGAATAATCCTTGTCAGCATAAACCAAGTCAGTGGTTGTCACGGCTCGACCCTTATACTTCAGCTCGGGTGACCAAACTGGTGGAGATGTGGAGCTGGTGGATAGCTCGTCCAAAGGTTGTTTAGTCTGCTCTCCTTGGTCGGCCAAAGGAAGCTTGGTAGAATCCTCGTCGACCAACTTTTGCTCGGTTGAAGCCCGCCTCTGCCTTTTCTTCGACCGGCCAGCACCTTGTTCACTGGCTAAAGCCAGCACCGGGCCAGATTCTTGTGCGGCTTGCTAGGAAGACTGGCCTCGGTTCTTTTTTGTCGGTTGAGAATCGCTCGGCTCGCCAGTGATCATTGATTTGATGGTGTAGATTTTTTCCATCTTTTGCTCGGTTATTAGGGGGACAAGTTTGATCGGCAGAAGTGGTGGATCCGGTACTGGAGATGGGGCACGAAAAAAATCGGTGACCCGGCTTTTACGCGGTGTAGTATGCCGATAGCTCGGTTAGTATCCGAGCAGCTTTTGGGGCCTTCGTTCTTCTGTTGGGTGCCGCAAAGCAACTCGGATGGCCTCCTGGTTGGCTCGGGAATAATCCTCTGCCAAGATTCTATAATTTGCATAAAAATTCAATTGTTAGATTGGCAAAATGATTCAAATGAAAAAATATAAACCGCGCGAGGATGCTCACCAGTGCTTCTAAAATTTTTGCGTATGTACTAGCCTGGTATGGGCGCCTCAGTGTCCTCATAATTACTAGACACCCACAGGAAATCATCGTCATTCATCTCTTTGTCCAGGTTGCCCTCTATAAGTTTTGTTCGACTCTTCCTAACCTTCAGGTACCAGTAAGAGCCTCCCTTATTTTTACTAAGTGTATATTGGTGGAATATCTCGGCGAGGCCGAGGTTCAGCGCGGCCACGCCATTTATTATCTTATAAGTGTTGTTGGACACCTGGGTTGGACACAGCCTAGTTTGCCTCAAAAATTCGCAGATTAGGGGATGGATCGGGAAGAGTAGGCCACTTTCCATAATGGACACAACCGTGAATGGGTAGGCGTCCAATTTACCCCAGGGAATTTCACATTTTTTGGCTAGCTCAAAGTGAACGTCATCTAGTATGTTGAATTTTCTACGAAACTCGACAATTGCCCCAAGCAAACTAACCATGAATCGGTATTTCCCCATTTATATTGGTATTATTTTGTGTATCTTAAATTTGATAATAGCTTGGTCAAAATTGAACAGCTCTGGTTACTATTTGCTCGGTCTTTGAGCCTCACCGATTGTGGTGTTGAGGTATGCTTGGTCGGTCCTAGTTTATTCTACATTATTAAAAATAAATGCAAGTGTTAGCACGACATCAAGTGCGCGGCCACCAAAACACGCCTAGCTCGGCTTTGAAAAGTTTCCTCTAAATTTGCAGTTTTATCTCGGAATACAGTTTTAGCTGGGTTTTGGAGCCTAAGGTGTTAGATCGGTTCTGGGCCTTTATCTTAAATGGTTTGTGGTTGTCTCGGCTCAACGTCCCTACTGGTTCCTATTGCGGTCCAAATCACTCGAAGGGACCACAAACACATTTTAGCTCGGTTTGGAGCGATTTCAAGATCCAAAACTGAATTTTTGCTCGGTCTTGCCCAGGAATTACGCTGTTCATCCTAAATACGAAGTTTATACATTGGAACTAAGGGAAATGAAGGGTATGGAGGCCCTATTTGTGTTTTTGGTTCTGGTTTTGCTTAGAGTCTATGAATGTCTATCAGTTTTACCCCATAAGGGGGGCATTGACAGTATATCAACAGCCCCAAATAAACGGAAATGAAGAACTTGAAGAACAATGGAAAAAGAGAAGTGAAGAAGATTAGAAAAGCTTACCAAACACAATGTGAGACCTTGGTCTGTAGAGAGGAGTAGCGTCGACGGAGAATGGCGAATCCAATAAAGCAAGAATGACAGTTAAGAGTAAGAGCTACAGTGTTGGCAACGGTGGCTGAAGTTCAAAGGTTTAGGGTTTTGAGCTAGAAAAAGGATGAACAATGATAGGGATTTTTGGACTTCTAGCAAATATATATGGGGGGAAAGCCAAAAGGTGTCAACCTTTTGAATTTTGGGCATAATGATGATAGCTATGGGGTTGCACAGAGCAAATGGGGGACGCCACATGGCAAGGAGATGACTGGTTATCAATATGACCACAAGGATGTATGTTAGTGCGGCCAACTGATCAATGACAAGACAATCATCGCAAATCTTGATGACTGTACGGAATTGATAGCTCGGTAATAGATGGTAATCCCAATCACGCTCAGTGCGAATAGGATTAAGGGGTAATTGAGAGGGGGATTTACGCCGAGTGTTAAGTCGGTCTGGGGTTCAACACGGGAATGGTGTTGGGCCGAGCAAAGGGGTGCGCGGCATACGCTTTGGGCCGTACCGAGCTATCGGTTGCCACATTCGAGATTGATACTTGAAGGGATTGTATTAGCCAAAAGGGCGAACAAAACGCCTTCGTTTGGCCGACCTGAAGAGATGCGAGCTACATTGTGACCGAGCTATCAGTCGCCTATATTCAACCTGGTGTAGGGAGATCAAGATAGACGTGATTCGGTCTTGACACCAAGGGAACAGTCAGACAGACTTCACTCGGTATATGGGAAGTTGGAGTTGGTGCTACTGATTGCGAAGTAACGGTTCGGCCAAGTATTCCATGTGGACCAATGATGGGAAGAGAGGAATCCGCTCCTGGTATGTGTCAATACCATTTAGCAGCGCGACAAACACTATTTGGAGGTTTTGGTCTCTACACGTGTAAGAAATGTAGAGAGGAGCATAACCGCCTGTCCAGAGAAGAACAATAGAGATAGTACGCCCACAATCTATGAAGTTGCATGGCCAGCCTTGAAAAGGAGGAGCATGCAGATGTTAGTGGTAAGCAATTTTGATTACAGACTCTCTCTACAAGGCTCTACCTTCTCTCTTCTTCTCTAAGTGTGCTAACTTGACCGTCGGAGGGTTTTTCCAACAATACGTTGCTGGGTAGCTCACTCTCTTTCTGTTCTTAGGTTAAGCGACGTTTCTTGAAGCTTGGACACAAGAAGTACGGAGAGCGATGAATATTTCCTCCTTGTACAGGAATGTTTAGGGTGGATTTAAATGTGGAGAGTTTTAAATAATAATTATAAAAAAATGTGAATGAGGTATAAATTTTTATTTATTTTTATTTAAGGATAAAAAATACAGATACGTAGGAATTAATGAAACTTTTTGCACCCTATTTATCTCTAGTGAGGTTTGATCTCCCAACCTGTCACATGAGGAGAAATTATACTTTGCTACAGGAGTAAAGTCATGTAGTGTTCTAAATTATATTTGATTAGTTAAAACAATGGATCCTACTACTTTGGTGTCTCGTTTGAGGAAACAAATGGACAAATGTCTAACCTTGAGTGTTAGATAGTGTGTTGGTTAATTGAAATAGAATGAAATAAAATGATTATTTTATTAAAATATTTATTATTATATTTGATTATAAAATGAAATTAAGTCAATTTAAAAGTGTTGTTAATGGAAATTCTCTGTTCTCATAGGAGTAAAGTGAATTTTTTTGATTTCATGGTTTCCTTCTACAAATTCAATATTAAAATTTTGAGATGAAAAGTGGGTCAACCGGTTGGCATCCAAACTGTGGCAGAGATGAGAATAATTTCTCAGAAAAATAATTTTGATGACTTTGCGTATGCCCCTGTCTACGGATTTCTGTAAAATGTGCTCTACCTAGAGAATTTATTGGAGTTTTTCTTTTCCTTTTTTTATTTTTTATTTTTTATTTTTTAATAGTCATTGAATGATATAATAGAGACCATCTATACAACCATATAAGAGCATCTCGATATCTCATTCTATTATTTTTAAAATTGTGTTTAGATCCTGATTTTTTATAAGAATTCGAAAAGGGAAATGAATAATCCAAAGACAACCTTAGTATGTGTGCTTTATTTCTTGGGAATCAATTGTTTGATCAGTCTATTTGTCCAAAACAAAGTGTCATGAATTTATTCAAAATGTGATTACTCATTGGGGACATGTCCCGAGTTTTTTTCGATAATCCAAACCATTCATATTGTAAAGTTCGCCGAATAGATTATTCATGCAAAAAATCAAGTAAATTAGACATTTGTACCCTCCTAATAAGAGCACATTTGTTTTTCAAAAAATAAATGCTTAACATGATTTTAATAATTTTTTTAAAACAATTAGGATTTGATCATGGGGTTACAGATGTCCAATTAACTTGATTTTTTAAGTGGATAATATACTCAACAAAACTTACAATATGACGGTTCAGATCATTAAAATACAGTCAAAAAATGCCTCTACAATACCTCACAACAAGACTGCTGTGCCATAAAACACAGGCATAGTAACAACCCTCAGTCCATGTGATTGTATTGGGAGACTAACTTGGTAATGTATGGGTTCATGTATACAATAAATCTAGACCATAGATTGATAATTTTAAGTAGAACTATAGACAAAAAAAAATCTAAATTTGTAATCTTACTATTTTTTGATTAGTTTTTTTGTTGATATTGTTGAGTAACGTTGTATTTTATACTTGGCTTTGTCAAGTTCATCATGAGTCCACTTCAACTATTGATTGGTTTATTTTGTAGATTATTGTCTAAATCATCTATGAAAATTTGAGATTCATTTAATATTCATAATTACATAGTTTTATTATATTTATTTTTAAAATTTAATTGTCTATTGTAAAATCATACTTGACATCTAATTTTTTTAAAAAAATAAATATGTTAAAATTATATAAATATATTTGTTAGATCAATCGATTTAATTTTATAAGATAACATATGAAAAATGTATACAATGGTTGGAATTCATTTTAGTTTTTCTTAATAGAATGGGATTCAAATCTTGGCTTGGCAGAAAAGTGTCATTCACAACTCATTCCTTTGCTTTTCTTCCCTTTTGGGCCAACACCCCAATGTAGTTTGGTTTTGTGATTCAAACTTACACCTATGAATTTATTTTTATTTTTTTTAAAAAAAAAAATCATAAAGTAAACCAACATGTTTCAAAAAAGAAAAAAGTAAAAAAAAAGAAGTAAATGTAAGGTTACATCATGCATTTCATTTGGAGCTTAGTTGGTGACTAGAAGGATAGGCCACAAAAAAAAAAAAATTTCTCAAAATTATTTCAATTTTTGTTAGCGTATTACAGTAAGCTCCCTTCAAATTGCCCTCATTTATGCTTTACTTCATGAATTAGTTTAACCGTTTGACTTATTATTTTGTTATACTTGACATTTTTCTGTTAAATTTTGTTAAGAATTTAAACGAAATCAGGTTATATATGAAACATGTGACACATTTATTGATTTTTTAAGACAATAACATTTGAGTCTTTATTTTTTTTTATAAGATAAAAAAAATTAATTTTTGAGTAATTTCTTTAGAAAATACTGTGCTCCATATGCATCAGATAACTAAAAAATATATATATATAATTTTAATTTTTTGAGTCACAATTAAAAAAAGATATTATAACTAAAATAACTAAAGAACTTAAGAATTATAACTAAAATAATGTCATAATTAAAGAAAAAATTTGGTCATAATTAAAGAAGAAAATTACATAAATATATATGTATATGGTAAACCGTTTTTAAAGAAGTGTGCATTAGAATTTCTCAATTTTTTTAGTTAAATATATGATTATGAGAGAAAAAGTGATAGGTTAACGCGTAAGATATGACATTTTGATTTTTAAAATTTTTTAAATAATTTTTTTAACTATTTTAATTAAAAATTTCTCCCCAAAAAGGACGTTGGTACAAATGAGTTCTTCTTCCGAGGACGGCCTTTGGCTCTGTAAATGTCCCAAAGGTCGAGCCCAGAATTGAGCTGCCACTGCCATCGGACCCCTGCTTTCGACAAATATGCATATCAACACATGGCCTACCTCTCATTTCAAAATAATAAAAATATATTATATAATATGACTTGAATTTAAGCGTTACCATCAGGTATGACTCATGAGAGAGCGTCTCGTCTGCCATATTAAATGGTTTTATCTTCAAATTTTATATGGTTTAGTTGTACCTAGGCTTATTGACCCCGTTTAGTGTTATTTATGGGATTTTTATTTTAACATCTTTAAATATTAAAATTTTATAACATAAATAATATATAATATTTCTATAATAATAATTTATTCTTTAACATTTTTACAGAAAAATTTTAGTTCTTCATAAAAAAATTTTAATTTCACAGAAAAATTTAAATTTTTTGAAATTTCTTTATGACGAGTTAAATTTTTTTAAAGAATATTATTGAAAAATTTTAACTATTAAAAAAAAAGATACTGAATTTTTTCTACTACTCAAAATTAGAGATGAATATTTCACTAATTTTTTTTATTATTTATAAGTTTTTTTATTTTATATAATTATAAATTAAGTAAAATAATTCAAGTACAATCAAAGGCTTTTTGATTCAACAATCAAAGGCTTTGGCGAAACCAGAAGAGGCAGTATGCCTAAAAAATAGTCCAAAAATGAATCCACCGAAGCCACCGAAGCCGCAAAACCAGTCGACATCGGAGAAGGGTATTGCTGTGCCTTAAGGCACAGCAGTTACCAATGTGTCTTTTGTAGGGATGGCAATGGATAACCTACCCTGTGGGTATCCATGGAGACCCAACCCAATACATGGGTTTTCCCCTTTTTTTTCTTATCCATTGGGTAGGGTAGGTGATATTCTTTAAATATCCACAGAGGATGGGTTGGGAATGGGTACCCACTAATTTCCCTTTTTTTTTTTTTTTTTTTTTTTAAGATTCACAACCAAAACTAAATATACATTCAATCTTTTTTCTTTTATTTATTTATTTATTTTTTCAGATTCACAACTAACTTTTTTTTTTTTTTTTTTTTTAAGATTCACAACCAAAACTAAATATATATTCAACTTTTTTCTTTTTTTTTTAAATTTATTTTTTCAAGTTCACAACCTTTTTTTTTTCTATTTTTTTTTTAAGATTCACAATCAAAACTAAATATACATTCAATCTTTTTTCTTTTATTTATTTATTTATTTATTCAGGTTCACAACCAACTTTTTTTCTTTTTTTTTTTTTTTTTCTTTTTTTTTTTTTTTAAGATTCACAATCAAAACTAAATATACATTCAATCTTTTTTTATTTATTTATTTTTTCAGGTTCACAACAAATTTTTTTTATTTTTTATTTTTTTTTAAGATTCACAACCAAAACTAAATATATGTTCAATCTTTTTTCTTTTATTTATTTATTTATTTTTTCAGGTTCACAACCATTTTTTTTTTTAAGATTCACAACCAAAACTAAATATACATTCAATTTTTTTTTCTTTTATTTATTTATCTATTTTTTCAGGTTCACAACCATTTTTTTTTTTTTTAAGATTCACAACCAAAACTAAATATACATTCAATCTTTTTTCATTTATTTATTTTTTCAGGTTCACAACCAACCTTTTTTTTTTTTTTTTTTGTTTTAAGATTCACAACCAAAACTAAATATACATTCAATCTTTTTTCTTTTATTTATTTATTTATTTTCTTAGGTTCACAACCAATTTTTTTTTTTTTAAGATTCACAACCAAAACTAAATATACATTCAATCTTTTTTCTTTTATTTATTTATTTTTTTTTTCAGGTTCACAACCAACTTTTTTTTTTTCTTTTTTTTTAAGATTCACAACCAAAACTAAATATACATTCAATCTTTTTTCTTTTATTTATTTTTTCAGGTTCAAAACCAACCTTTTTTTTTTTTTTTTTTAAGAGTCACAACCAAAACTAAATATACATTCAATCTTTTTTCTTTTATTTATTTATTTATTTTCTTAGGTTCACAACCAATTTTTTTTTTTTTTAATATTTACAACCAAAACTAAATATACATTCAATCTTTTTTCTTTTCTTTATTTATTTATTGTTTCAGGTTCACAACCAATTTTTTTTTCTTTAGATTCACAATCAAAACTAAATATACATTCAATCTTTTTTATTTTATTTATTTATTTTTTTTTTCAGGTTCACAACCAACCTTCTTCTTTTTTTTTTATTTTTTTTTATTATTTTTTTTTTTAAGATTCACAACCAAAACTAAATATACATTCAATCTTTTTTCTTTTTTTTATATATTTATTTTTTCAGGTTCACAACCAACTTTCTTTCTTTTTCTTTTTTTCTTTTTTTTTTAAGATTTACAACCAAAACTAAATATACATTCAATCTTTTTTCTTTTATTTATTTATTTATTTTTTCAGGTTCACAACCATTTTTTTTTTTAAGATTCACAACCAAAACTAAATATACATTCAATATTTTTTCTTTTTGTTTTTTTTAGGTTCACAACGAAAGCTAAATATACCTTCAATTTTCTTTTTTTCTTTTTTAATATATTTAATGTTAACAATTTTTTTTTTTTTTTTTAAGTTTCACAACAAAAGCTAAATATACATTCAATCTTCTTTCTTTCTTTTTTAATATATTTAATGTTAACAACTTCTTTTCTTTTTTAATTTTTTTTTTTTAAGGTTCACAACAAATGCTAAATATACCTTCAATCCTTTTTTTTTTTTCTTTTTTAATATATTTAATGTTAACAATTTCTTTTTTTTTTTTTTAGCTAAATATACCCTCAATCTTTTTTCTTTCTTTTTTAATATATTTAATGTTAACAATTTTTTTTTTAATTTTTTTTATTTCAATTAATTGGCTTGAAATAGACGTGATTGCATATGATTGTACTCTTTTTAGGTCTGGCAGGAATGTGGTTGGATTGTGAAGAATGCTTCTATCACAACACTAACTCGCTTGTAAGATTTTAGGAAAGTATGATGATCTTGTCTTACCAACACAAGTTTGTAAGGTACTGAATGATGACTATGACTCGTTGGAAGAGTGATAACAAAATTTCAATTTCGAATATAAATAGAGTAAATTATGCCAATTTTTTTAAATCAATTATGCCTGTAGACTAAATTTACGTTCAATTAAGCATTTTAACATTTTAAATTGATTCATGCCAGCGCTTTTATTACATAATGTTCACTTTTGAATAATTGTATACAACCTAAATGAAAAATTGGTAAATTTAATCATAAATTTTTTCCTAATACCAAATCAAATAAATTTTAGAACATTATGAGATTCTAATAATTTATTTTATTTTATTTTATTTTTTCAAATGCTACAAAGAAAGATTTTAGGTTAATCTTATCAAAAAAGACTCACGTAGGGCTGGCTTTGCCTCATTGTTAGTGTAGTACTTATTCAATTTTTATTTATTCTTTTTTTTTTTTTCAAAAAAGATGATTGAGTCCACTATTTTGAAAAATATTAAATTAAAATACAGTTGCAGGGAATTGTTTGCTCTCATAGGCAGTTTCTCTCAAGTATACATTCCAGATGTTCTTTCAAAAATCCCCATCTCGCCTCAAATAGGGTTGAGCACTCAACCCACCAAAATAAGGGATGTATATTAAGCGTTGGTTGTGAATCTTTAAAACAAAAAAACAAAAAATAAAAAAAAATGGTTGTGAACCTGAAAAAATAAATAAATACATAAAAGAAAAAAGATTGAATGTATACCGCCCCGTTTGGGAACATGCTAATTTAGTAATTTTTTGACTATTTGGCTAAAATATGAGCTAAAAAAACTAATATGTTTGGAATGACTTTTTGGCTTTTTACAAAAAGATGTGCAAAAAGTAGAGAGAAAAGAGAATCTTTGACTTTTTGGTATGAGTTGTTGGCTTTTTGGCTAATTTAGTAACTTTTTGGCTTTTTGGCTAAAAAGGAGGCTTCCCAAACTAGGCCTATTTTGGTTGTGAATCTTAAAAAAAAAAAAAAAAAGTTGGTTGTGAACCTGAAAAAATAAATAAATAAATAAAAGAAAAAAGATTGAATGTATACTTAGTTTTGGTTGTGAATCTTAAAAAAAAAAAAAAAAAAAAAAAAAAAAAATTGGTTGTGAGCCCAAGAAAATAAATAAATAAATAAAAGAAAAAGATTGAATGTATATTTAGTTTTGGTTGTGAATCTTAAAAAAAAAGAAAAAAAAAAGTTGGTTGTGAACCTGAAAAAAAAAATAAATAAATAAAAGAAAAAAGATTGAATGTATATTTAGTTTTGGTTGTGAATCTTAAAAAAAAAAAAAAAAAATTGGTTGTGAACCTAAGAAAATAAATAAATAAATAAAAGAAAAAAGATTGAATGTATATTTAGTTTTGGTTGTGAATCTATAAAAAAAAAATAATAATAAAAGAAAGTTGGTTGTGAACCTGAAAAAATAAATAAATAAATAAAAGAAAAAAGATTGAATGTATATTTAGTTTTGGTTGTGAATCTTAAAAAAAAAAAAAAGTTGGTTGTGAACCTGAAAAAATAAATAAATAAATAAAAGAAAAAAGATTGAATGTATATTTAGTTTTGGTTGTGAATCTTAAAAAAAAAAAAAAAAATTGGTTGTGAACCTAAGAAAATAAATAAATAAATAAAAGAAAAAAGATTGAATGTATATTTAGTTTTGGTTGTGAATCTATAAAAAAAAAATAATAATAAAAGAAAGTTGGTTGTGAACCTGAAAAAATAAATAAATAAATAAAAGAAAAAAGATTGAATGTATATTTAGTTTTGGTTGTGAATCTTAAAAAAAAAAAAAAGTTGGTTGTGAACCTGAAAAAATAAATAAATAAATAAAAGAAAAAAGATTGAATGTATATTTAGTTTTGGTTGTGAATCTTAAAAAAAAAAAAAAAAATTGGTTGTGAACCTAAGAAAATAAATAAATAAATAAAAGAAAAAAGATTGAATGTATATTTAGTTTTGGTTGTGAATCTATAAAAAAAAAAATAATAATAAAAGAAAGTTGGTTGTGAACCTGAAAAAATAAATAAATAAATAAAAGAAAAAAGATTGAATGTATATTTAGTTTTGGTTGTGAATCTTAAAAAAAAAAAAAAGTTGGTTGTGAACCTGAAAAAATAAATAAATAAATAAAAGAAAAAAGATTGAATGTATATTTAGTTTTGGTTGTGAATCTTAAAAAAAAAAAAAAAAAAAAAAAAAAAAAAAAAAAAAATTGGTTGTGAACCTAAGAAAACAAATAAATAAGTAAAAGAAAAAAGATTGAATGTATATTTAGTTTTGGTTGTGAATCTATAAAAAAAATAATAAAATAAAAAAAAATTTGGTTGTGAACCTGAAAAAATAAATAAATAAATAAAAAAAAAGATTGAATGTATATTTAGTTTTGGTTGTGAATCTTAAAAAAAATAAAAATAAAAAAAAAAAATTGGTTGTGAGCCTAAGAAAATAAATAAATAAATAAAAGAAAAAAGATTGAATGTATATTTAGTTTTGATTGTGAATCTTAAAAAAAAAAAGTTGGTTGTGAACCTGAAAAAAATAAATAAATAAATAAAAGAATAAAGATTGAATGTATATTTAGTTTTGGTTGTGAATCTTAAAAAAAAAGAAAAAAAAAAGTTGGTTGTGAACCTGAAAAAAAAAATAAATAAATAAAAGAAAAAAGATTGAATGTATATTTAGTTTTGGTTGTGAATCTTAAAAAAAAAAAAAAAATGGTTGTGAACCTAAGAAAATAAATAAATAAATAAAAGAAAAAAGATTGAATGTATATTTAGTTTTGGTTGTGAATCTTAAAAAAAAAAAGTGATTGTTAACATTAAATATAAAAAATAAAAATAAAATAAAAATGGGGATTAAAGTGGGTTGGGGAAAATCCAAACCCATTAGGAAATGGGGAGGGTGGTACCCATGGGGAATGGGGAATGGGGAATGGGGAAAATTTATTATAGGGTAATGGGGATGGGGAATTAATATCCACCCCATTAACCCCCATTGCCATCCCTAGTCTTTTGTGAGAGATCGTCTTGTGTGTTTTTTAATTATCTGAACCGTTCATATTGTAGAATACGTTGAGTAGATCATTCATACAAAAAATTAGGTTAATTGGATATCTATAACCCTATAATCAAAGTACATTTGTTTCTATAAAAATTAACAGTTAACATAACTTTTATAAATTTTTTAAAATAATTAGGACCTAATCATTAGGTTACAAATATTGATTATCTTAATTTTTTACAAAAATAATATTCTGAACAAATCCTACAATATCAACGATTCAAATCATCAAAAACACTCGAAAAGATCTCTCACAAAGGGCAACAGTAACTATTATGTTTAAGGCAAAGCAGTACCCCTTCTCCCCTTTCGACATTGTCATTAAGCCAGCACCTGACCGTCACGTGACCATCAACATCATCAACAGCATGGAGACCACGTGTCAAAACCACTTACTCAATCCACGTACCTATAAATTTCAACACTTTCTCGGGAAAATTTTAGAGGTACACAAATTTCTAAGTGAAAAAGAGAAAATATTTATAGCAAGAAAATGAAGAGGCCAAGAAATAAGGCCATGAAGGCAAGCAGCAAAAAGGCAAAAGGAGAGGAGGTGGTGGTGGTGGTGGAGGAGGAGAGGAGGGAGGTTAAGGAATGTGTAGCGGCGGTGGAGGCGGAGATGTTAGAGGACTGGGAGGAGTGGCGGTGGGTGTGGAGTAGGGTGGAGGATGACCAAATATCATCATGGGGGTCATTTTGGTCCCCATTTTGGGAGATATATTGGTTTGGTGAAGATTTTAATGAATTATTATGCACTGATGTTGTTTGGGAAGATGATATTTGGGATCTGAAGAGCATCAAGGATGTTCCAAATCCATGAGAGAGAGAGAGAGAGAGAGAGAGAGAGAGAATGTGAATGTGTATGTAATTGCACTTCCAAATTTTGAAATATTAGTATTATGTCTTTGTTCCATTTCTTTAGAGGATATTAGATCAACTAGTTCTACTTCTATGGCACACGCTGCTTGTGCCTAAACCTTGATGATAAAAAAAAAAAAAAAACTGAAATAGGAACCAAATATTTGACCTGAAATTTGCCCAAAAGGTTTTTATGGTGTAAATTCAAATTCATTATGTTGTGAGCTCTATTATAATGAATTTGGTTCACGCAATTTAAATTTTGAATAATTTTATTTTAGTATTCAGGGTAAGGGGTCCTCGCCTCTCCAAAATTAGAAAATCACCCTTCAAATTTTGCACAAAAAAAAAAAAAAAAAAAAAAATCAGTCGAGGGAGGCTTCTCTGTAGTTGGAAAGACTCATTGTTAGAAGTCAGTCAGCCCATCAAGGCATACGTCTCAATGATATAAATAGGATAAAAAATGAAACATAAGAAAATAGATCAATTGAATAAGGGGTAATTATTGGTTCAATGGGTTAAGATTTGTCTCAATAATTTTGAGGTTATAGGTTCAAATCTTAGAATCGTATTATGCTAAAGGTTAAGTGTGTATTCAATCTTTTCTTTCTTAAATTCACATTAATGTGTATCAATTAGGCGTTGTTTTTAAATCGATCAAATAAATAAAATCATTGATTAGGTCATATTTGTTATTAGAATAAGAGATGATTTATTTTAAAAAATTTATTTAATGCTTATTTTTATAAAAATAAATATGATATATTCTTATCATTATGGTTATTTGATTAATTTTATTTTTTAAATGAATGATCTATTCCAATGACCATATAAAATCAATGTTTGGATTATCGAGCTAAGCACTGTGGTGAGCCTCTTGAGGACAATGCATATGCTCCAATTGTAAGACCTTAAGCCTGTTTCTTAAAAATTATTGGTAAACCATGTATTATATCCTTGTAATAAATAAGAAATATAAGTTAAATTAACTAATGTGAAATTATTTAAGGAAAGAAAAACCTTCGAAATTTTGTAACAGAAAATTGATTGATCCTTTATATAAATTTCTATAATTTTGTAATTAGGCCACTTGTTATGAATAAAGTTCCAAGTCTCAACCATCATAATATATTGTACATGAGAAAAGTTAGGGATCATGAAGATTTATTCATGAAAATGATCATGAAAGATTTATGATCCTTGGATTACCTTGATTAGTGTGTGGTGCTTTATTCTAAGTGTAATCCAAGGATTACCAAGCTTTTATGATTATTTTCATGAAAAGTTTTTCATGATACCTAGCATTGCTGATTATACATTGGCAAAAACTGAGAAAAACATAGACACAACATTTCATGCATGATCATCACCAATAAAACATCAATATCTATTTAAGTTCTTATTCATAGCATTCAGATCCATTATAACCAAACACAAAGTGAAAATGAAAAGCAACAATTGCAAAGTCTTTGACAGAAAAACACAGCCATCGATCCAACGAGAAAACAAGAGGGAAAGTAAGTGATTATGTAAATTTAGAAGCCAGGAGGCTTGTAGCAGATGAAACTGATGCACTGCACTTGGCGCTTGTTGTCGAATCCAATGATACGGATGAATGCTTGTGGGTATTCCTTCTTGCACTCCTCAACCTCCTTCAACACTTGGGATGAATCTGTGCATCCAAACATGGGTAGCTTCCACATTGTCCAGTATCGCCCATCGTAGTACCCTGGCGATCTGTTGTTTTCACGGTACACAAATCCTCCCTATATAGTATCATAAACACAAATTCATATGGTAAGTCTCTCAAATTCATATCTCAACTGTTATATTTAAATTTGAGTTATGAATATATATATATATATATATTTTTTTTTGTGGTTACTATAGAATATTTACAAGGAATTTTCATATGGAAAGATGTTACCTATTTGGTTCTTCTTATTCTAAAGCAAGGAGCCCATAATCATTCTTTTCAAGTTCAAAATACCATTGTGATGCCACTTTAGATAAGAGTTCTATATATAGGTTCTACTTGTCTAACATTTACCTGCTGGCTTCTAAATTAAAATCATCAACAAAGAAAAGATACATGGCAATCCAGACACCCTCAAAATAGATATAACTGCAACTGAACCCAAAAAACACATGTGGAGAGCTATTGGGATGACAACTCAGCATGAGAAACACACTGAAAAAGAAGAGCAGTTAGAAGCAACTATTCCAATGGTTGTCAATGGAATTTGAATTCAAAATACAATTAGAGAAGCACATATCAAAATAGAAGACATGGAGAAAGATTATGGAGTTGTGTGAAGTAGTTTTTGTCCCTTCAATGGTTACCAGAATATCAGAGGAACTGCTAAATTTATAAATGACAGTTGACATGGAGAGAGAACCACTAGATCAAATCTTGTCAAACTAGATTTCAATTTCTTTTTATTGTCCTGTCTTTTCATTCTATAAGAGTAGCAGTAAGGTACAATTCTTTCTTCTAATTGAATTATTTGTCAAACTAGAGTTCAATTCTTTTTTTTGTCATTCAATGGAAGAACCAAGCTAACATTACCATTAACTTTTGATTGTTTATTCTCATACACATCCAAAAAATAAATAAATAGGCAAGGAGGCTTGCACAATACTATCCTTTTCCTTTGAAGCAGAGCAGTTACTGGGTTATTAACCAAAAAAAAAAAAAAAATTGAAAAACAATTTTGTACTAGAGTTGAAGTGCAAAAGCCACACACACCACAACAGAGAATTCTAAGCAAGGAATCCATCCCAGGCGAATAAGGTAATCAACTTCTTTTCCCAATTGTGTTTGAGTGAGTGGAGGAAGGTAAGACAAGGTCTCGAACTTCTTCAATCCAAGTGGAGGCCACACCTACACTTAATCACAACCAATTTCATGCTCAAAACACTTTCTCCTCAATCTAATCAACTATACATATATATGTTACAATTAAAAATTGAATCATATCTGATATGATACAGGGAGTATTTAGAAGGAAAAAAAAAACATGTTTGAGAGGTGGAATTATCATATGGATCTGAAACACTACGGGCCTGTTCGGAGGATCAATTTAATTAGAGATTTAGAAAGGGAAAATAAAAAAAGGGGTATGAAATGTAAGTGACATTTAGTTATATTTCTTATATATATATATTTTTAAATCCCTACTCAAATTCATACTCTAAATACAAACTACGGAACTAATGGTTTGATTAATGGTATTTTTAGATTTGTCTATTGTATTTTTTTTTAAAAATCTTTAGTGAGCTATAATTTAACATGTGTCAATTTAGTCTCCTTAGTTTCAAACATATCAATTTTGTATTTTAATTTTTCACAATATATTAATTTAGTCAAATTGATAACAGTTGTTAACAAATTAGACAAAAAAAAAATAAGATAAATTGGTCCATTCAAAAATGATGAACCATTTTAATTTTGACGTCAAAAAAAGAAGAAGGTAACTTTCTCTTTTAAAGTGCACACTATAAATTTGTTATTTGTAACTTTTACTACAAATTGACATGCCATATATGCCAAATATTCTTAATTTTTATCATAAAAATCATAATTTTCTTACAATGTGTTCTTAGAAAATGGTCTTTTTAATGTGTCCTTCAAAGATATGTTAAACAAATTTAAAATGATTATACATTTTTTATTGCACTCACTTTAATGTATAATCATTTTAAACTTCTTCATAGGTGTCCTAAATGCACACCTCCAAAATAAATAAATAAATAAATAAAATAAAGTGCATATTATAGATTTCTAAAATGTGACATAAACCGAGAGAGAGAGGGAAAAAAAAAAAAAAAAAAAAACCCAATAATCCATTAAGTGCTGTGCGGAGGGATCTTCAAGTACCTTCATGCACTGAACTCTTCCACCATTGCTGGCCAAAGAGGTGATATCAGTGTCAAGCTTCCGGGTTACCGGGAAAGCCGATGTGGACTTGAGGCCGGTGAACGGAGCAACCATGCTGGCCTGAGCCGGAGCAACTACAGCAGATGAGATTATCGAGGCAGCCATATCTGCTATCTTTCCTCTCTTTCTCTTTAGTTTTAGTTTTAGTTTTTAACAGCACAGCTCTATTGCTTCATTCAAAGATATATATAGAAACTACAAAGTCATGACTGACTGAGACTATTTTACCACTTTATCATCATCTTCTCCAATTCAATGGTCTATATTCATTGGTAAAATCTTGCAGTTTTCTTGTCCATTAAATGACGAAAGATGGGGTGACATTACAGCTTGGTGGCCACACAATTGTGTGAAATTTGGATTGGTTGCCTTATCGTTATACAACCCATTGGTTGTGCCACGTGGCACTTACGCATTATCTTATCTCTTTGGGAAAATAAGTTGATGAATGTAAGGCTGTTATGGTGAATTCTTTCTGTTTCAGTCTTTTATTGGCCTTTCATTTTCTACTGCCACATCTAATAACACATATCCTTTCTACTCTTCGAAACTACTGATAAAAGAGAAACCTGAATTTCTATTGGGATGCATTACTTAGGTGATGCTTGCCGCGAGACAATAATACTTAATGACATTTTAAGAATATCTAATAATATTATAATTTTATATGTTGATTTGAGTATGAATTATTTGCCTCGTTCTCTTGTACTATATATTTTAAGCTTTGATTTTGATGATAAATAATATAGGATGAAAGATGAGATGGAAAATAAAAGAGGTGATTTGTGCTTGTAAAAATTTAAAATAATAATTTATTATTGAATAATAATAACATGCGTCAGTGATATATGATATTATCATTGTATTAAGTTCAATTTTTTCTCCAAATCGAACTTTTTCATAAGACTCAAATTGTAAACGCTTTCAAATTTTCAAAATTAGAGAGATTTGAAAAGAAATGATATGTTGAAAAGTGGTTTTAGTTTTTGTTATCTTAAAAACGCACGCTATAAAGCTCTTTTTCTTGTTTTGTTTTTTACTTATTTCTCTGTTAGTCGTCTGCTAAAATTAACTCCATTTTCTTTAATACACACTTTGGCTCCCCTGAACAAGATTTTTTATTCCGTCTCTGCTTTGATTGATATATGTGTGGTTAGCATTATTGGTCCAATAATGTACCGGATGAAGCTTTCCTACCTTTAAAATGCTCTGCAAACCAAACAACACGATAGTGACAGCACCTTTGAATTTCAGTCGAACCTCCCCATTTTGGCCAATCTGGTCCATATATTTTAAACACTATATTTTGTTGGAAGATTTAGAAAAAGATTTGAAAAGAGAAAAAAAAAAGACATGTGAAATATAAATAAAATATATTTATATTTCATATAATTTTATAATTTTTAAATTTCTTCCTAAATTTTTCAATCAAACACAGCATAAAGGAATTAAAAAAATAAATAAACAAAGGAAAATATATATATTTATTTATTTTTATAATTAGGTGTTCGGGTCAGTTTACACGCAAAAATTGATAATTTTAAACTTATAAATTTATTTATAATGATGTGGTAAAAGAGTTAAGTCATATATCCCGTTTGAAAATTGACTATTTTAGTTGATTTTTTGATTTTTAACTAAAAGATGCGTAGAAAAATAAAGTGAATAATGTGATAATTTATATTGACTTTTAAACTATTTTATCTTATTGACAAACAAGGCCGATGAAGTGTGTAACAAATATTTGTGAGTTTTAAATATTTTTCAAAATAATAATTGTACGAGCACAGAAATAATCTTCTCGTATAATCCTGTTGATCAAGTTTGCACTCCTTCAAACGTCGTCGCTTTACCACCTGAAAACACAAATGTGAGTTAGCCGGCGGGTGTATGTCGGAAACCTCTTCGATGCCTAAATCAGCCAATAGACAATAGACACAAAAGCTCTGTGTATTTTAGAGTGAGAATTGTGATACTTGAGATTAGGGTTTGGTTTCAGCTTTTGTAGATTTCCATGACACAATCCTAATAGGACTCTAACTCTCTAATGTAGAGTCCTCTTAGAAATCACATTCCTAAAAGATAATGATTTTCTTTTAACACCCTCCTTACTGTTATTCAAACAAGATGGGTTCAATCCTTTTACCTCGGCTGGTATCATACTCAACCGAACCAACACTGTTCCGCAATGCCTTAGGTAGTACTAAGGTAAATCTTCATGCAGGATGGCGCGCTGCAGAGTAACCTTTAGCCTGGTCCGCTTTCTTACTAACACTTCGGCCCTTCACAAGGTCTAGCGTTGGATAGCTAGGTCAGAGCCTTTGCAACCTACTTCTGGGCTAGCTCGGTGCCTAAAAGGTCCAGGATCGCGATGTCCAAGCGCCGGCCTAAAAAACGAGAAGCTTGGCCCAGTAGGCCTAGTGCGACCCAATTTAATCACATAAATTACCCTCTCAATTATCCCTTAATTCCATCTGCGTAGCATGTTTGGGATTATCTACTTTTGACCGACCTGTCAAGGTCCATGCCAACCGAACCCCAAAAACCCACGGTCTAGCCGGGCAAAAATATCAACCAAGCACAAATGTAGCTCGGTTCCTAGGATTGGGTCGGTCGTACACCCCGTCTTTTCATGCTTCTGACATCATGTCCTTACTAGGACACGTGGCACGTGTTGATTGCCCCCCACACACTATGACAGTCGTCACACGCTACCCAAATTTTTTTTTGAAAAGTTCTGCCGTTGTGCCTCTGTGTTGTATAGAACCCGCATTTCTTTGAACAATCACTCTTACTGTTCATCTTCCCCTCCGCAACTCTTCGCACTTTGAGTTCCATAACCTCTCCTCCTACGCTCAAGTCTCAACCCAAGCATCTAAACTGCCTGCCTTGCTCGCCATAGTTGCTGGTGATCCTTCCATTGATTGGATCCGGATTTCATGCCCTAAACCCGTAAGTTCCTCGTGCCTATTTCTTTTTTCCACTGTTACACTTCTGTTTATTTCTTAAGAATTGCATATCTTCACCACATATGCATTTAAGGACTGAACCAGCATTAAGAACCTTGAAACTCCATGTGTAATCTTGGAAATACATTTAACTGGGACTAAACTCAGTCTTAGAAACGTGTTTTTGATCCAAAATTACGCTGCGACCGGAATAAAATCCTGTTCGCGGCTTTAGGCTCGGTTTTGACCGGAATAAAAAAACCCTTGCTGAACAAACCGAGCTAAGATGTTGCCCAAGTTCCTTAACCGAACTGATTATTTCGCGATTCTTTGAACTTGCTTCTAGAACTGAAATTTTTCTGTTTCCAACTGTCCCTTAGCCGAACACAAGCCCAGTATATGCCCACGTTCTGCTGAGCTTAGACTTCATCAATCTTAACTTGTTATTTAGCCTGGTTTAATGACTTGGGCATAATCCCTTTCTATTTCCACTTTGCAGACTTGACTAGGTTGGCTAGAAACACCCTTGTACTTTGCCCCTTGGCAATATTGCTCGACCGAGCCCACCTTCGTTCGTCTCATCACCGCGCTAGGCCGCGGTATAGTCTCCTAAAACACTAAATTTAAACACATGGGCAAGTAACGATTCATGGTAAGCTCACCAGGTGTGATAGCCGAATTTCGAGGGGAATACAACATCCTTGAGGACGTTCAATTCACATTAGCCAAGCTAGAAACCACACCATAGGGCAAGCCCGGTTTTGTTCCTTTCATCCTTTTATCCATTGTTGAATGTGGACTTCGGTTCCCCGTTCAGCCTTTAACATGCAAGTTCCTTAGAAAAACCTGATTATGCCCTACCCAGTTATCCACCAACAGTTACAGAATAATCGATGGCGTGGCCGAACTAAACCGCTGTCTAGGCCTCAACCTCGGATTGGCTGAGCTGTTCCACCAATATTCTCTCGGTCGAAATGACAACGGTTGGATCTACTACCTACAAATCAGAAAAGGCTAAGAGAAAATTATCAAAGGCACCACAGACAAGGATTTGAACGATGATGATTTTCTCAAGGTCAGAGGCAATTTTGAGGACAACGAAGCCCCAATACCGGGCCGAAATATTAACTGGAATAAGGGGACCGTTGGTAAGAACAATTCAGTCCGGTTCCTTTGTTATTTCGCGTACTACTGCCGTATTAACCCTTGTTTATTTTAATTTTTGTAGATTTGAACCACCTTAAGTCTACCTACGCTTACGCGAACCAAGACACCCTTCGCACCGCACTGCGCTCCCCTATCGCAACCAAGACTAGACCGAGCTCCTAAACTTTGAGCCGACCTATCGGTATAGTGGAAAGAGAAAAACCAAAGTTATTGATTTTCTCCTTGAACCATCACCTGAACCAGACCTAAATCTCCCTCAAATCAACCTCATTCCTCTTACCAAAGAGCAAGAAATAGCTAAACGACGAGCCGTTCATGCCCTTATCACCGAGCAAACCTCAACTTCCACTGCTGAGGTTCAAGCCGAGATACCACCGGCTGGTCAGTCACGCGATGCTATGGTGGCCCTTCTAACCACCCGGGCTGCCTTATCTCGGCCAAACAAACAGCCCCGTACCAGTTCTGCTGCAGCACAGCGGTTGGCGGATGAAGATGACACTGACCTGTTGGAAACTAAGCTACCAGAAGTCAGTTTGCCCTAAAGTTGCAACTGGCCAGGCCTCTCTAATCCTCCATCCCCTCCGGTGTGGGCATCAACCGTATTCTTCAGGGGCCGTGCCGTAACTACCCAAGACTCTGTCAGTGTTGAGAAGGATCACCTTCTAGCTTTCAATTTAGCAAAAAACCTTTTCCTGCCAGCCGACATGGAGTGGCACGAAGGTTTGACCAAGTTGAAGGCCATTTGCTCGGCATCCAAGTCTATGATATTGGTAAAATCTAAAATCCCTGCAACTCAATATTTGGTGGTTTTTATGTAACCGCTCTGAATGTTTTGTGCAGGCCCTGAAAAAGAACCAAGTAGCTCACAAACGTGTTCTTGAGCTCTGAAAAATGGCTCAATCGGCCGTAGCTGATGTTGATGCTAAGGCGGCCGAGCTGAAAGAGGCAAAGGCGAAGCTGGCCGAGGTGAACACTGAAAACGAAAGACTGG
Organism: Camellia granthamiana; assembly: GCA_036172215.1. Classification (NCBI taxonomy): domain Eukaryota; kingdom Viridiplantae; phylum Streptophyta; class Magnoliopsida; order Ericales; family Theaceae; genus Camellia; species Camellia granthamiana. The sequence continues at coordinate 151,739,706 of CM069904.1, forward strand.
CTGAGCTTGTCAACACGACTGAAACTATTAAGCAAAAAGCTCTGGTTGATGAAAAAGAACGCTACCTGCGGGAGCTCGCCAAGCTTGAAAAGAAACTGAACGCTGAGGTCCAAGAGTAGAAGAAGAAGGCAGAGGATGCCGAAGACCAAGGCTTTAAAAAAGGAAAAGAGACCTATGTTCAGCAGTGTGAAGCAGCCAAGGACATTTTCTTCAAATGTGGTTGGAAGGCTGCGACTGCCAAGCTTGGTCAAGGGCACGGCTTCGAAATTTTTCTAAACCGTCCCCATCACTTTATATCAAGCTACATGACGGACTACACGAACTCGGTCCAACAGAAGTTTCTTCAAGAGGGAGAGGAGGAAGAAGAGACCCCTAATCCAGCTAATGCCCCACCTGCCAACACTGACCTCAGTCTTCAGCCTTTCCTGCCTGCTCGGGTGGATTTGCTTAGCCAACTTGTGCCAAGCACGGTTGATGGAGTGCCTATAACTGACCTATCCTAGGACGCAACTGTCGAAACCGGCCTACCCAACGACGAAGTTTGGGTTGACCTGGACACTGACCTTGATGATCTGTTTGCTTGACCAGGAAAACCTATTTTTCTTATTTTTTGCTATTTTTTCTTTTGTTTTTATGAAATGTAACCGGGCTATACTTTTGTAATTGCTTTCCAATGAATGAAAGAAACTTTTCTTTTTTCACATCTTCTTGTTCGGTTACAGCACTTTTCCGCTTTATAGTGTATCATTTTTACTGCAAGCCCAGCCGGCCTAGTCAGCTCTGCCTTTCCTTATCCTGCCCACCTCTTTCGGCCGAGATAATTATCTTTGGCTGAAAAATAACTTGGAAAACTACAAAAAAAATTTTGCCGCGATCCTTATCTCGGCTAAAAGAAAAAGGTGTTGATCAAACCTACCAACTTACTTGAGCCTAAATCCTTATCTCAGCTGAAGAACGGACTAAGTATTGGTCAAACCTGCTAACTTTCTTGAGTCTAGATCCTTATCTCGGCTGAAGAACAGACTAAGTGTTGGTCAAACCTACCAACTTTCTTTAGCCTAAATCCTTATCTCGGCTGAAGAACGAACGAAGTGTTGGTCAAACCTGCCAACTTTCTTGAGCCTAGATCCTTATCTCAGCTGAAGAACAAGCTAAGTTTTGGTTAAACCTGCCAACCTTCTTGAGCCTAGATCCTTATCTCGGCTGAAGAACGAGTTAAGTGTTGGTTAAACCTGCCAACCTTCTTGAGCCTAGATCCTTGTCTCGGCTGAAGAACGAGCTAAGTGTTGATCAAACCTGTCAACTTTCTTGAGCCTTAATCCTTATCTCGGCTGAAAAAGAAAAAAATGTTGGTCAAACCTGCTAACATTCTTGAGCCTAGATCCTTATCTTGGCTAAAAAAAGAAAAAAAGTGTTGGTCAAACCTACCAACCTTCTTGAACTTAGATCCTTATCTCACTTGAAGAAAAAGTGTTTGGTCAAACCTACCAACCTTCTTGATTGCCCCCAGTCAGGCGAACAACTTTTACAAGCAGACGAAGGAATTTTCACTAAAAAAAATGCTTACTTGTTTTATTGAAAAAGAAAAATTACAAGTGTTTTAAGAAAAAGCTAAAAATAAAATATTCTGAAATTGGCCGTGTTCCATGGCCGTGGAATAGCTCTGTCATTCACATCTTCTAAGTGATATGCCCTTTTTTCCAGCCAAACCAATCACTATGTATGGTCTTTCCCATTTAGGTCCTAATTTGTCATCTCCAGGTATCAAGGTGTTTCCTATAACTTTGCGCAGTACCCAATCTCCAATCTTGAATTGTCTGGGGTGCACCGCTTTATTGTATTTCTTGGACAATTCCTGTTGATATGAGGCAATGTACACCAACACTCTCTCTCTTCTTTCTTTTGCAAGGTCGAGTTCTAGGGATGTGGCATCGCCATTCAAGTCTGGATCAAAAGTTTCGCTTCTGATAGTGGGGAGGCCAATTTCCAGAGGGATTACCGCCTCCATGCCATAAGCCAAGGAAAAAGGTGTTTCGCTAGTTGATCGCCGAGGTGTGGTTCGGTAAGCCCATAAGACATGGGGAAGTTCCTCGGCCCACTTGCCTTTTGCCTTTTCCAACCTCCTTTTCAAGCCATCTAAGACTACTTTGTTGGAAGCTTTGGCCTGGCCATTGGCTTGGGGGTATGCCAGTGTAGAGTTATAGAATTCTATTTTGTATTCTTCGCAAAAACCCCTGAAGCTTTTTCTATCAAACTGTGTACCGTTGTCAGATATTGGAGCCTTAGGTATTCCAAACCAGGTTATAATGTTTTGCCGAACAAACTTCTTGACGTCCTTTTCTTTTATAGATACGAGTGATTTTGCTTCTACCCATTTTGTGAAGTAGTCCATTGCTGTGAGAAAGAACTTTTGTTCCCTGGCGTGGTTAGGAGTGGTCCCACTATATCCAAGTCCCAAATTGCAAAGGGTCACGAGCTAGTTAAAGGTAGGAGCTCTCTGGCCGATTAATGTATTTGGTATGCAAACTTCTTACATTTCTCACACTTCTTGACATATTTCTCTGTGTCTGCTTGTATGTACAGCCACTAGTACCCTTGTGAAATTGCCTGGTAGGCCAGTGATTTTCCCCCTTGATGGCTTCCGTAAACGCCTTCATTTATTTCGAACAAAAATGCCTCAACCTTGCTGGGATGGACACACTTCAAGTAAGGTCCTATGAAGGATTTTTTGTATAATGCTAGTGATGGGGAGAGCCAAAATCACTGTGACTTTGCTTTAATTTTTTTGGCTTCTTTTTTTTCTTCAGGTAAGATGCCATCTTTTAAAAACATTGTGATGAGATTCATCCAAGAAGGGCCTAGATCGGCGCAACATGCTTCGGCTGCTTCCGGCTCTTCGATACTCGGTCTGGGTAGGAAATCAATTAACAATGGGTGTGGGATAGACATATCTGCCATTGACATGAAACTGGCCAGCTCATCTGATTTACTATTTTCCTCTCGACCGATTTGCTCTATCTGAACCACTTGAAATTTCATGATCTCCTTTCTGACCAACTCTTGGTACTTGGCCATTCTATCATCCTTTGCCTTGTAATCGCCTAAAATTTGGTTGACTACCAGTTGGGAGTCACTGTATACCATCAGTTCAGTGGCCTTCATGTGAAATGCTAACTTTAAACCCGCTAATAATGCATCATATTCCGCCTTGTTGTTGGATGCTGGAAAGCCAAGGTTGACTGCATGTTCAATGGTCAAGCCTTCCGGTGAGATGAGAACTATGCCGAGTCTTGTATCGTGTCTGTTGGACGCTCCATCAACGAAGAGCTTCCACATCTCCCCTACAAACAACTTCCAGCAAATTAAGGGATCTGACGATGTCTTAGGATCAGGGGCGTTGATGATGTCTTCTTCCGAGTTATTATCTATCGTTAGGATTTGATCCTTACCGTCTGATTGTCTCAGGACTTTACTTTTGGGTGAGTCTTTACTAGTAGTGCTGCGGTCTGTTCCTTTTTCATTTTCTACAGGGCTGAATGGCTTGCTAAGCAGTTGAGCGTCCTGTTTTGGGGGCTACGCTATCCCTACGGCACTCTCCTCCTTTCTTTCGGTTGCCTCAGTCAAGTCGATCGGGTAAACATGATAACTGCCTGGTGCGAACTCGGCCACAATGCCTGTTAAAGCTTGGGCCTTTATCGCGGTTCTTGGTTGAAACTTAATGTCGAACTACCTAACTCCACGGCCCACTTCAAGATTCGCCTAGAAAAGTCCGCCCTTTCAAACAAGGCTTTTAAAGGGAAGGCCGTAAAGACAATCATGGTGTGGGCATGGAAATAGTGCGACAATTTTCTTAAAGCCATCATCAAAGCTAAGGCTAGCTTTTCCAACGGCAGGTACCTTGTTTCAGCGCCCAGCAATGTCTTGCTAACATAAAAGATAGGCAGGTGTTGTATTTCCTCAGCTCTTACCAACACTGCGCTAACTGCATGCTGGGAAACTGCTAAGTGTAAAAAGAGCTCCTCTCCTGGTACTAGGGTTACTAACAACGGAGGAGAGCTCATGTAGTCTTTCAAGCTTTCCAGGGCGCGGTCGCACTCGTCATCCCACTCAAACTTGGCCTTCAGTGCCTGGAAGAACGGTCAATACCTATCTGTCGACTGACTTATGAATCGGTTTAGCGCGGCTGCTAGGCCAGTGAGATGTTGCATCTCCTTGATCGTGTTGGGCCTCTCAAGATCTTGGATAGCCTTGATCTAAGACGGATCAGCTTCTATACCCCAGTTGGTCACTAGAAAGCCCAGGAATTTTCCTGACCTCACGCTGAATGCGTACTTGGATGCGTTCAGTCGCAACTTGTGGGACTTCAAAATTTGAAACATCTCATCTAGGTCCTTGACATGGTCCCCCTCATTCTTACTTTTGACGACCATATCATCTATGTAAGCCTCCATTGTTCTGCCTAACAATGATTCAAACATTTTGGTGATCATCCGTTAGAATGTTGCCCCAGCATTTTTTAGCCCAAAAAGTATGACCTTGTAACAATATAATCCTCTAGGAGTTGTAAATGATGTGACCTCCTAGTCCGATTTATATATAGCGATTTGATGGTAACAGCGATACGCATCAAGAAAGCTGAGTCGGTTATGCCCTGCAGTTAGGTCCACCAGTTGGTCTATTCGTGATAGAGGAAAGTTGTCTTTCGGGCATGTTTTATTGACTATTTTGTAGTCCGCACAAACGCGCCATTTGCCGTTCTTTTTTGGTACAACTACAGTGTTGGAAATCCACCTAGGATAGTGTATTTCTCTGATTGCCCCTGCTGCTAGCAGGTTTCCCACTTTTTCCGCCACTATCTCTGTATGGTGGAGTGCCAATCGACAAGTTCGCTGTATAATTGGTCTGGCGGTTGGGTGGACATTAAGTTGATAGCAGACGATGTTGGGGTCAATGCCAGGCATGTCATACGGCGTCCAGGCAAACACTTCAATGTTAGAGGTCAAAAATTTCATGATCTCTATTCTCTTGGTGCTGGATAGAGACGAGCCGAGAAAAAAGAACCTCTCTGGGCTTTTTTCATCTATCCTTACCTCTACCAAGTCTTCTACTGCCTTCTGTTCGGCTGTTTTGCTGACGTCTGCAAATAGCTCGTTACTTTCTGGCTCCTTTACCATTTGCACGAACCCTTTTGCAGCCTGGTTGCCGTTTACTATAACGAAGCACTGTTTGGACATGATTTGGTCTCCTAAGACTTCTTCAATCATTCCAGTTTCTTTGGGGAACTGTAACACCTGGTGGTAAGTTGATGCCATCGCTCACATGGCGTGCAACCATGCTCTTCCCAAGATTATGTTGTAAGTGGAAGGGACTTTCAGTACCCAAAATTCCACGTGTTTTGTCATCATTCCTGCCTTGAATGGCAGAATTATATTGCCAACTGGCCATTCTAGCATTGAGTTGAAGCCGACTAGGGGAGATGTTGCGGGTGCCAAGTCTTTGTCCTCCAATTTTAGTTGCTTAAAGGTCTCGTAGTACACTATCTCGCATGAGCTCCCTTGGTCAATTAGGATCCACTTGATGTTGAAATTCTTGATGCGCAGAGTAACCACCAGTGCGTCGTTGTGAGGGCTTTGTAACCTTGCTAAGTCTTTGTCAGAAAAGGTGATGATGTTCGTTGCCTCCGTTTTTTCCCTTTTCACGGTAGATTGTGCACTTAGTACCTGTCTCATGTGCTCAGCCTTTTTGATTATCCCTTTAAGTTCACATACCCATTCAAGTTCGATGATCCCATGTATTACATTGATTATGCTTTGGAGCGGACCGTTTACCGGCATCCCATCCGGCCTGTTGCTGTCCTGGGGGCTGGCTGTGTTTCCCTTTCAATATATTGGTCCAGGTGGCTTGCGGCCACTAACTCCTCCAGATGTTGCCTTAATGGCGCAAAGTTTTCAATTCAGTGCCCTTTTTCATCATGGAAGGTGCAACGGTACCTATCATCGTAGCCCTTCTACGCTTCTCCCAACTTTGCTGGCCGCCGAACGAAGGGTTCATCACGTATTTCGCTAAGAATCCGGTAGATAGGTTTATTGAATACCGTGGTGATGGCAGTGTGAACTCTCAACTTCCTTGCTTGGGGGTCCTCTCGGTTGGATTGTCTGCCTCGCCCATTTTTGCTCGGTTGTTCTTCCTGTCCGACCGTGTTAACTTTTGCCACAGGTTTTTTGTCTGACATCGTTGTTGTGCCAGGCTTTTGCTTTGGAGCGAGCAACATTTTCTTCTACCCGTATGTGCTGATGCACTCTTTCCATTAGGGCCTCCATTGTGAGGAGTAGCATCATCATCATTAAATCCCTCAATTTATTGACAGCTGGCAAACCTCGTTTGTACTGTGCGATAGTTAGGTTTGTGGGGTAATCTCCAATCTGATTAAAAGTCTCCTAATACCGGTTATTATAAGACCTCAATGTCTCCTTCTCGCCCATGTCTATGGAGAGAAGCTGGTCAATCTCCACTGGCGTCTTGGTGTTCATTTTGAATCTAGTCACAAATGTCTCCGCTAGATACGCCCATGAAACTATGCTACCGTTTGGCAACCTTTCAAACCATGTTAAACCCAGGTCACCAAGGCTTGAAGAAAACAGGATACACATTAGAGCCTCGGTTCTCCTATGCACGGCCATAACCTGGCGAAAGTGGCGAAAGTGCATGTAAGGGTCTGACTTCCCCTCATAAGTAGTGAATTTAGGCTGGTAGAAGCCTAAGGGTAATGGTGCGTTTTCTATCTTCGGAACGAATGGCGAGCTCTGCAACCTCGCTAACGCTTTGTCTGCTGGTTCATAGGTAAGGCGTGGTTCTGGCATTCCAACCTCGATACTCCCATGTGTTCTAGGAGCCAACCGTTGCAGCGCTGAGACTCTACGGGGGTCGCGAGCCTGAGTGTCTTCTCTCATTCGAGCCCTTTCTTGTAGCACTGTATGCAGGTCTACCGACCTAGGCAACTCTATGTGCCTAGATGTTATTTGGTGCGAATGTGAGGGCCAATAACTGCTTCCTTCCATATAAGAACTTTCAGTCCTCGTTCTCTTTGACCTGGAGTAACGAGTCCTGGAAGTCCTTGATTGTGTGTCGTCTGTCCTGAGGCTTCTATTTTCAACTTGTGACGGTGTGACTTGCCTGTCACGATCTTCTGAGTGGTAAGAGTGTGCGTTGCCTTTGCGCCCTTCTTCTGTTGCCACCCATTTTCCTTTATTTGGCGTTTTATTGTCTCCATGTCTGCCGCTATCCTCCGTATCAATTCGTCTTGATCCCTTGCGCAATCCTCCAGAACCTGAGGATCCATCCTCTACCTCTACCTGTCAGGGCTCTGACAGCGACGGGGGCTTGAGCCCCGTCTTTCTCGTGTGTCTCTTCGTGGGTTCCATCGTTGGGGATCTAATTCTGCCATAGGTGGGATAAAAGGTAAACTTTCGCGCCTCCCACCTCCTTCCGGGGTTTGTCCATCAATAGCAGAATGTGGTAAGTCTTCATTGTGCGCCATGGATTTCAACTAATAGAGGAAACTCAATCAAAAGGTTTGTTCTTTTTGTGACTTCCCATAGATAGCGCCAATTGTACGAGCACAAAAATAATCTTCTCGTATAATCCTGTTGTAACAACTCAAAAATTTAAGTTGTCCCTTAAATTTTATACTAATATTATGGTTGTATGTGATAATATATTATTAAATAAATAATAATAAATACATAATCTAATTTGACATTGGATTATCAAATATGGGATTAATTAGGAATTATTATTTGGGGCCAAATTAATAGAAATATGGAATTATAATATTAGTTGGGCCAAATTAAAGTTAAAGATAGTAAATAAATAAATATAGAAGTAAGAGTAAATAAATAATAATATTGATAACAACAACAACAACAACAACAACAACAACAACAACAATAATAATAATAATAATAATAATGGGTGTGGTAGTAAAATAAATAATTAATTTTCTATTGGTATACAATAGAGTGTAATTTAATTAGGGATTAATTTATTTATATAGTTATATTAGAAAACTGGGCCAAAGTGTAATTATCTTAAATATTTATTAAGATAAATATAAATCCATATAATTTATGATCAAATCTGTGAAGGGATTTGAGTTGCCACGTGTTGGACTCAGGAGGCCTTTACTTCCCTATAAATAGGGAGGAGTTGATCAACTCTGTGGAAAAGAAAAGGAAAAAAAGAGAGGGAGAGAGGCACACAAGTTGTTAGTAGGAGAAACTTATAATAAGAAGGTTGTGGTAGTGGAGTAAGGCTAAGAGTCAATATTAAAGTGAGTTATATTATACCTGGAGTCACCATAATAAATTTTACGTATGTTTTGACCTACCATAATTCATTTTATATAAGTTATGTTTTATAAATTATATTAATATTTCAATTACGTGAGTTATTTTCTAAACTCTATTTGTTTAAAATGAAACCCATGAATATGTTTGTTTAAATTTTAAAGAATATTTGACTATAACCTTATAAACAATTATGTTTTGTAAGTACCACCACGGGAGTCCCACGCCTTGAAAGACTTAAATAACTATTGGCCTCTGTTTGGTCACCTTATGGCTCTCTATTACCATGGATCTATTGACCTCTGTTCTGTGCAGAGCAAAGTGCTATGTGGAGATAAGTGCTACACTATTGTGGGAGCCACCTCTATAATCTGTACGAGCCACTTATTGAATCCGTACCTCTGTTCTAACTGTCACTCCTGTGACCTCTGTTCTGTTCTGTTCGGTACCGTGGTTATGATTATTTATTTACATAATCTCAGTTTTGCTACTTAAATGATTATTTGTTCAGACTAAGTTATCTTAAATATTTTAGTTACATAACTATCCATTGTTATTTTGTGTCCCTTATACTCTTGGCATAATATTTCTCACTCTGCCATGTGCTTATAGCTATTTACCAATTTTCAGGAAACAATGCAATTCAGAGATAGCTTTTGGAAAGTCTTAGATGCGGGGCTGCGGAATAGACACACACAACATTTTTATGATATTTTTATATGTAAATATCGACTTTTTTGGTCAATAAATTTTGTAATAAAAATAGAAGCTCCGATGATTATTTTGGTACCCTCACTTAAATATTATTTCCTCTTGCGTTTATTTATTTGTTCAAGAATTTACCGGAGGTAACTTCAATTATTGGCCATCACGATGTTTAACCCTTGGGTACGGGGCGCGGGTCGTGATACTTATTGATCAAGTTTGCACTCCTCTAAACGTCGTCACTTTGCCACCTGAAAATACAAACGTGAGCTAGCCGGCGAGTGTATACCGGAAACCTCTCAGATGCCTAAGTTAGCAAATAGACAATAGGCACAAAAGCTCTGTGTATTCTAGAGTGAGAATTGTGATACTTGAGATTAGGATTTGGTTTCAGCTTTTGTAGATTTCCATGATACAATCCTAATAGGACTCTAACTCTCCAATGTAGAGTCTTCTTAGAAATCACATTCCTAAAAGATAATGCTTATCCTTTAACACCCTCCCCACTGTCATTCAAACGAGATGGGTTCAATCCTTTTACCTCGGCTGGTATCATACTCAACCGAACCAACACTGCTCTGCAATGCCTTAGGTAGTACCGAGGTAAATCTTCATCCAGGATGGCGCGCTTGTTGGCTTTTTGGCTTTTCGAAGGGTATTTTTGTAAATGCGAGCGTGCCAGCAAGGATCAATCAGTCCTTACAGAAATTATAATTGCCAACCAATTTATCAGACGATTGTGTTTTAGTTCTTTCAGCCTCAATGAAGAGGACTTTTACTGGTGGCTTGACTTAGGAGAAATTAAGATAAATAACAATTAATACGAAGAACAATCGAAGTATTTCATTAAAAATGAACACTTACAATAGTCCAAACTCAGCCTCGAAGAGGTTTACAGCAACAGTCTACTTGAATCTACTTGAAACTACTCCTATGAATCGAAGTGCAGTGCGGGTATTTAAAGAACAAGTATTTAAGGTGCAAGTATTTAAAGTGCAGGAAATGTAAAAAACTGGGAAAGAAAATATAAAGTAAATGACTGGTTTGTATGATCTGAGTCTGGGGGTTTTTTCTGGAGGCTTCCTTGCTATTTATACTTGCCAAGGATGACCTTCGAACTGCACTTCAAACCGTCGAACTGCTCCTCCATGATCGCTGATCATGCTGCCTTAGAAGTAGTTCCACTACGCCATCACTTGCAGTTAAACTTCCCTCTTATATTTGAATTTGAATATGAGTAACCGTTGAGGCCACGTCATCTTTCATCTCTTTACTGATCTGGTGTTACTCGGATCACGTGAGAACCAATTGTCATCGCCACGTGTACGATCAGGATTGAAGACGTGAATCATCTTCCCATAATACCCTTATTCTGCCACGTGTCGAATTGTTACTGGCTTTTACAAAATATATAGCCAACATTACCCCCCGCACTAATATACCCAATACTTGGTGATATTAGTGGATTAAAAACTTCTCCCGCGTTTTTGGAATGTGCATGGAATCCACTTTCAGGAAACATAACCGTCACCTATTTGATGATCATTAGCATTAACTTTCAACTTGTTGAGCATTCCAACACCTTTAGCATTCGGACGGATCATGGCTCAATCAACTTCTCACTCTCCTGATCAAGCATATGAAGAGCCATTGAGTAATGCTGTTTCCCCTCGAAAGAATCTTCATGCATTAATTAGCCACCTTTACCCGCCCTTCTATATTCAGGTCATGGAGGCTTTTGCGAATTATCAATCTTTGGACTATGAGCACATTGCCATTAACCCTTCAATTCACAACTCCGTAGATACAAGAAGTTCTTCCTCTAGCATCCCTTTGTACTTTGAACAAACTACCTTCAAGTCTTTGCTTCGACAAGTCACAAATATGGATTTGGGAAGTTCTTCTTCACACACCTCTGCATGGGATGAAGCTATAACTTCGTCATCGTCTGGGGCCTCTGGTTGGACAAACTGGTCGACCTCTGAAACTTATGATGTAAGGGAGCGCATCAACCATCATTTTGTTGAGTTTACTGACCCTTTGGAGTTTCCTTCCTTCGCTCGAAGTTCAGTGGTCTACCCTTACGTGCCCATTGACCTTCAACGTAGTTTAGAAGAAAATCTGCTTGTGGCCTGGTGTACCTCCTCCATACCTACAAAGATAATGCATCATGTTCAGCGCCCAGAAGAAGCGCAAGGATATAGCCCTTCATTCTTAGCCAAGAAGGCGAAGATTTGTTCTTCTGATTGGCTTAATTACATTAATGCCTTTGTTCCTTCCGCTCCCATGCCATCTCTTACAATAGAGGCATCCACACCTTCTTCTTCATCTTCTCCATCTTCTGAATTTGAAGTATCTACTCCTTCTTCTCCCCCCACTCTTTCCTTGATAGAGAAACTAAGGCTTGCTCTTCCCATGGACACAGTCTTTTCACCTTACAAACCTCCATTGTCCCCTTCTCCAGTTGAGCGGAAACAAGCTCAACTTCTACTAGCGGCTTTCTCTCATTTGCCTTTCATTGTTCTTGAGGATGACACCCCTCTCAAAAACTTTCAATGGGCTTGTGATATTCTGACCAGGGGTCATATCCTTAACCCCATTGCCCAAGCAGAACTTCACCTGTTCCTGGACCAACTTCCAGTGCTCCTCTACTGGCATCGAAATTCCCTGGTCACTATGCAATCTTTGGATCAACTCTCATCCCTACGAATTCATGCCCAATACGAAGCAGAGAACTTCATCGAAGAGTTTGATGACTTCAAAAATAAAGAATCTGCGTATTGGGATGATTTGGTTATAGATGAGTTGGAACAAACATTGAGGGAGGAAGCCTTCGAAATAAAGGCTGAGGAGCTCTATTATGAAATGCGAGCACACCAACTTATGCAGCCAACATTGGAGGAGATAGAAGAAATAATAAGGAAAGAGCAAAAATTCATTGATCATTGTTGGATGAAATTCCATGACCTTGTTATTTATTCTATTCCTTATTTTTATGAGCTCGAATTCGTACCCAGATAGGGTTACTTGATGTAATTGTTTTGGCTTTAATACAAACAAATATATTTGACATTATCTTATTTTCCTCCTTTTGTCTTTAAAAGCCAACTCATAGTTTCGAATTGAACAATCTCATCCTTCGAATCTGGACTCAATTGTTTAATGAAACGCTAAAGGAACCAACATGTCTTTCTCCAATTTATGGAGTATAGTTGACAATTCTGGCTGTTTTTACTTGGAATCAATGTTCTGAACTTTAACAACATTACCTCTCACAACTAACTATAACCAATACATGGTCATGGCTAATATAACCAATCAATTTCAAATTGACTATTTTGCTTCGAAGAGTAATCTACATTGTTTTGGTTCAACAGGCAATTCCTTTTTTTTATAATAATAAAACCAACGATTGGTTTCAATACAGCGAACAGTGCTTCTCATCCCTAAAAGGATCAGAGGGTTTGCTTCGAAGGTCGTTACTTTGATAAACAGGCTTAAAAACCCTTTGAAGTAGACCAATATTCGAGCAGTCCAGCATATTGAAGCATGTAGTATGCTTCGAAGCCGGCTTCCGTACTTCGAAGCCGTTTGTTTGAATTTTGGCGCCAAAATTTGGCTTCGAAGCCAAATATCTCACTTCGAAGCTGGCATCAGCGTCCGGAATGTGCTCTTCCCTCCAGAAATTATCAATATTGGAAAGAACTCCTCGTATTCGTACATTTTTAATACTTAACGACTTACGAGATGTATTTTCGGACACACAGTTTTTTAAAAGCCCTTTTGTTTCGTGCTCTGAAATCACTTGCTCTTTACAAATCTTCTCTCTACGATTTCTCTCCGTTTCCTCTTGCTCACTACCAATGAATCCTTCCTCACTAGAAGTATTTACCGGTGACCATGTCAGTCCTACCATGGCTTTGAAACAATGCATCGATGAAGAAATCACCAAACTATCATCTGGCGAGTCAAGCCACATAGAGGGACGTCTTTTCGTGCCCCATCATGGTAACAAACAGGAATACATCCTTGGCCCTATTTTTCGGGAAGTTCCCGCTCAGCTCGCAGCTCTATACCCTCGCCTGGAGGATCATTTCCTTCTCTATGAAAGAGGGCTCGATTGGGGGAACTGGAGAGTGAATCGTCCTCACCGTTGCTGGACGACATTGAGGACTGAATGGGAAGAATGGTATGACAGAGTTGTGCCTGCGAGAGAAGATGACCTGCAAGAACTCTATATCCTGGATGCCCTTCGTCTTTCCAGGTTCATTATTCCTGAAGACCCTTTTTTGATTCCTGCTGCCTTATGTTTCTGGAATATGGCTTTTAATTTCTTTCAATTTCGGTGTGGCATGATGGCCCCCACTGTTCTTGACATTTGCCATCTTCTAGGAGTATCCCCCATTGGTGCTCCTATTACACCAGATTTTCCTGATTTAACAGTCCCTTTCTCCCTCCCCTCTCTTAACTCATCTTATAGCGATTTTGTCAAAGCTGAGAATAAAAAAGAGGGTTTGGTAACTGATAGGGAATTCTTCTCCTTTTTGTTATATTGGCTGTGCAAATTTCTCTTCTGCACTTCTTCTCAAAGAATCATGCCGGAATTTGCCCCTCTCGCTAAAGCCTTTGTCTTGCAAAAACGGGTAGCCTTGGCTCCGTATGTCTTAGGCCATGTATATAGAGTTTGTTCTCTCTTTTGTGAAAAACCCTTAGATGCTAACCAAGGGGGGCCATTCTGGATCCTTCAGCTTTGGCTTTTCGCTTACTTTACCGATTTGCAATCCAAATGCCTCAAATTTGCTGGGTCATATTCTTTTACCCATGGCATAAGATTAGCCAATGCCTCACTTTACCCCTCTACTTTTGCCTTTTATTTCTCTTTCTTTCATCAGCTACCAGCCGCCCCTCCTCTTCATTATTTCCGTCCCTTCGAAGCCAGTATTGGCCCGACTTGGTTGAATAATTTCCTAAGTGACAAGCTCTGTATCTCGCCTGCTCACAAGGAGATATGGGCTTCTTTCCTGCTTCCCAGAGAACTATTCATTGGGACCACCAATCCTAGAGCTTATAAATGCATAGCTGAGCCTTATTGTCCTGCCCAATTTGCTAGACAATTTGGCCTCACACAAGGAGTTCCAATTCCGCTCTGTAGCAACACTAATCTAAGCCTCACCAAGAGGGATTTGAAGGTTCGGAAGTCAAGGCTGGAAGAGGCAACCTTCAAGTTTATGGACGACTTGGCTAATTTTGAGTTCATCCCTTTCTCTCCTCAAGGTACTGTATTGAAGAGATACCAAGATTGGTGGGTGAGCAACATGGAAGTCTATCTGGCCATCTCACTTCAAAACTCACTAAAGATGCTGGATGTGCCCAAGCCCAAGGGAATTGAGATTGCCATTTCTTCCACTGTTTCAGTTGCAGTTCCTGCTACAACTCAGTTCACTTCTGCTGCTTCAGTTCCTACTAGGATCACCCGAGGTATATACCTTTGTCTTTCTTTTCCCTTGTTCTTCTATACAACACTGGTTGTCTTGTCTTTAATTCTTCTTCTATGAAGGTGGTCAGCAGCAAAAGAAGAGGAAATTGCTTGAACCTGAAAAGAAGACAACTGAAGCACAAGAAGAAGAGGAAAAGGAAGAAGACCAAGAACACGAACCACCCTTAATGAGAAGGAAAAGAGTAACTGATTTGGTCCAAGAGAAGACGGCTGCTAAGGAATCAAAAGAGGAGCTTATTTTTGGGGAATCTGAACCTCAAGCTGAAGGGGCTGAGAGGACAATTGAAGAGCAGACAAAGCCAATTCAAAGAAAAAAGAGAAGAAAAATTATTGTCTCTCTTTCTGACTTTGATGTCTCTCCTTCTGATTTTGATGAGGATTCTGATTCCGAGACAATTGCCCAAGCAATAAGAAAGAGGAGGAAAGTGACCGCTTCAACTGCTACCTTGGTTAAAGACCCCATTCATGAAGCAGCTGCCAAGGCAGTGGAGCAGGAACATTCCAAGGCAATAGTTGTCTTCGAGAGGACTGAGAGGAGACGGCAGCAACAATTTTTAAGAGAAGAAGCTGCTGCTGCTGAGGTATTGCAAAGGGAAATGGCAAGAAGGCAACAAACTGCCGAACATTATTTCCTCCGCAGTTCTCCCATTAGTGCTAGTGCTTTTGAGACAAGTAATTTCCTTCACACTTCCATTGTTTTTCCTTTGTTAACTTTTGATACTGGATTGTGACATTGCTTTACGTTTCTTCTTCTTGCAGCAACACCCACTGCATTCATCTTTCCAGCGAGGCCTCCCTCAATTTCAATTGGGGTCGATCAAATGCAGAATGTCAGGATTGTTCAAATCGCACTCCCACTTCCAAGGCCCACATTTGATGTGCCTCCTTTGAGCCCCAGCATTCCTCCATCTCTCTTCCTTGGCTTAGAGCCATATCTTCCCTTCTTATCTTTTGATCTACCTCAGTCTGCTTCTGATCTACCTCAGTCTACTTCTTCGATCCTTACTCTTCCTCCTTCTTTCACAGAAAGTCCAACTACTATTCCATCTCTAAAGGTAGTTGATCCTCCCACAGAGGGTGCTGGTAATTCTCCAATTCATGATTTATCACCTATGCCTACTTCCAGCCCCTCTTCACTTGATTCGTTGGTGGCTAAGACCATAGAGGCTGCCAAAGTGGCTCCCTCCATTTCTCCTATCCCCATGCAGCCCTCTGTGTCTTCCACCACAACACTCTCTATGCCTCCCATGTCCAGGGATGAGGTAGACATCTTCGAAGGAAGACTGGCTAGTCTCTTCGACATATCCTCTTCCTCTCCAACCCTTACTGCTGATGCTGAGCCATTAGTCTTGGCTGATTCCTTGCTGGAAATCTTCGAGAGTCCTTCTCCCAGCAGCAAGCCTCCTGCACCTTTAATAGATCTAGACACATGTTTGGAACTGCTAACTTCCTTTTCGAGGATTCCCTTTGAGGCTCTACAAAGGCCTATCATTAGAAATGGGTTTCTTCAGTGCTGCAACATTGCTGAGCAGTCCGGCATGAATGTCTCAAGTCATCTATCCCAGGCTGCAGCTACTATTGATTTCTATCTCAACATCTGTCACGCTGCTAAGACTGCGGACGAGAAGCTGGCTAGAGATCAGAGTTTTGTTTCTCAAGTGCATACTAAAGTAGCAGATCTCAAGGAACAACACTCTTCTGTCTCCCAGTTTCAAATCCAACTGCTGGAGAAGAAAGCTCAACTTGAAGAGGAGCTGGCTGCAGTAAACCAAGCCTTGGTTCGAACTGATACCAAATTGCAAATCACCAACCAAGAGCTGGCTGACCGAAAAGAAGACATGGCTGCAGCTATTCAACTGTTTCCAGCACTTAGCCATAGGAAGTCCACTGTACAAAAACAATTAAGACATTGTAATGATTTTTGGGCCAATCTGTGGCACAATGTATTTAATTCTTTATAAAAGAACAAATTTTGTCTATCATTTGAGTAGTCTTATGTTTTCTTATGTTATTCCTTGTGTTTCCCAAATGGTTGGAAAATAAGGTTTTAAATATCTGCCATTAATCTTTTTGGGATGCACATAACCATTCAGATTTCTTAAATGGTATGCTCCAAAAGGCAGAACTCTATGAATTTGGTATGGTCCTTCCCAGTTAGGTGACCACTTGCCAAACTTATGGCTTTTAATCCCTATTGGAAGTATTGTTTTCCATACCAAATCACCTTCATCAAAGCCAATGTGTTTGACCTTTTTATTATAATTCTTGGCTGCTTTCTTCTTTTGGAAAAGAATGCTATTTAATGCCAAAATTCTGGCTTCATCTATGCCTTCTAATTCCAAGCACATGCTTTGATGGTACTGCTCAGGATCTAACTGATCTTGGCATCTTACCCTCAAAGATTTAACATTGATTTCTACAGGTAAAACTGCATCATGCCCATATACTAAGGCATAAGGAGCAACCCCTGTGCTTGACCTTGGGGAGGTTCTGTAAGCCCATAACACATCTAACAATAGGTTATGCCAATCCCTAGGATTATCCTCCACAACCTTTTGTATTCCCTTTTTTAAGGACTTATTGGATGATTCAGCCTGACCATTAGCTTGTGCATAATAGGGTGTAGAATTAACAAGGCTAATTCCAAACTCTGCCACAAAAGACTTCACCATTTTCCCATCGAACACAGTCCCATTATCAACTGTTATGGTTTGTGGAATGCCAAATCTATGGATCAGATCTTTAATGAACCCAATGACATCTGTTTGGTCTACAGCCTTGTATGGTTTAGCTTCGACCCACTTAGTGAAGTAATCAGTAGCCACTAGAATGAAACAATGATGTTTCGAAGAGGGTGGGTGTATTTTTCCCATCATATCCATGGCCCATCCCCTGAATGGCCAAGGCTTCACTACTGCATGTAGGTCAGTTATGGGCACATGCCTTATTGTGCCATGCTTTTGGCATGCCTAGCAACCCTTCGCATATTCTATGCAGTCTTTAAGGATAGTTGGCCAATAGTAGGAATGCCTTCGAAGCAACCATCTCATCTTTACACCAGGTTGATGAGCACCACAGATGCCTTCATGAACCTCAGCCATAGCTGTTAATGCTTCTCTTGGGCCTAAACATTCTAGCAATAGGCCATCTCCCCCCCTTTTGTAAAGAGCATTACCATACATTATGTATTGCATAGACTGCAATTTAACTTTTCTGCTGGCTTTCGAAGATGGACCAGCCAAATACTGCATTATTGGATACCTCCAATCTTGTTCTTGCAAGTCATTATGATTGACTTCTAAGACTACATTCCTTTTATTCAAAGGTGGTATCAATTTTTGATATGTTGTTTGGCTTATGTCCCTTTGGGTATTATCCCTTCTCTTGAAGTTCAAAGCTTTCTGAGCTACATCATTAGCTCTATTATTCAAGAATCTTGGAACATGAGTTACATTTGCTACTTGAAATTGAGAAAGCAGATGTACTGCAACAACATAATATGGTAGAATACCTATGCTTTGACACTTGAAAACCCCATTCACTTGGTTAACCACCAACTGAGAGTCTCCAAATATATCGACTGCATGTACTTGTAGTCCAATAAGGATCTCTAGTCCCACTATTAAGGCTTCATATTCGGCCTGGTTATTGGAACAATTGGCTTCATCCACTCTGAAACCATGTGTGGTTTCTACCCTTTGTGGAGATTTAATCACAATACCAATCCCAACTAAGCCATTGGCTTTCGATCCATCGAACCACATCTGCCATGGCTCAACACTGGTCATGCCAAGTTCCATTACTTCTTGGCTCTCTGTTTGAGATGGATGGTCTGCCAGAAAATTGGCTAAGACTTGCCCTTTTACTGCCCTTTGAGGGACATATTCTAAATGAAATTCTGATAAGGCTAGTATCCATTTGCCAATTCTTCCCCTCAACATCGGTCTAGATAACATATATTTAACCAAATCTGTGGTTGCAATCACCAAGACAGTTGTAGGTAAAAGATAATATCTTAATTTCATTGCAGCAAAATACAAAGCAAGGCACAGCTTTTCAACAGCTGAGTATTTACATTCACAAGAATTTAAAAACCTACTAAGGTAATAAACAGCTTGTTCCTTGCCTTCCTCATTGTCCTGAGCCAAGAAAGCTCCCAATGAATCTTCTGCTGCAGCTATGTACAACTTCAAGGGCTTGTTCCCCTTTGGTGGCATCAGCACTGGAGGGTTGGCCAAGTAGGCTTTAATACCTTCGAAAGCAGTTTGATGCTCTGCTGTCCAGACAAATTCTTCTTCATCCTTCAGCCTTAACAAGGAAGAAAATGCTTTAGTTTTCCCTGCAGTGTTAGAAATAAACCTTCTAAGAAAGTTAACCTGCCCAAGAAACCTTTGTAATTCCTTCTTACTCGATGGAGGCTTAGCTTCGATGATGGCTTTGGCTTTGTTCTGATCAATCTGTATTCCTTTCTTATGCACTACGTAACCCAAGAAGTTTCCAGATGATACACCAAAAGCACATTTGAGAGGATTGAGTTTTAGCTTGAACTTCCTCATTCTTTCAAAAGCTGTTTCTAACTGAAACAGATGTTCTTTCATGGACTGGGATTTCACTATAATGTCATCAATATAACACTCTAGATACCCTCCAATGAGATCATGAAAGATAGTGTTCATAGCCCTCTGATATGTAGCCCCAGCATTCTTCAGACCAAATGGCATTTTAATCCATTCGAATGTGCCAATATTTCCAGAACATCTGAATGCTGTCTTGTGGATATCCTCTTCTGCAATGCAGATTTGGTTATAACCAGAATGCCCATCCATCATTGACAAAACTTGGTGTCCTGCTGAACTGTCTACCAGTAGGTCCACTATGGGCATAGGGTACTCATCTTTGGGAGTTGCTAAGTTTAAGTTTCTGAAATCGATGCATACCCTCATCTTACCATTCTTCTTAACTACAGGCACAATATTAGATAGCCATTCAACATACCTGGCTGTCCTAATAAAGCCTGCCTTGAGTAGTCTAAGAATCTCCTCTTTGACCTTCTGAATTACTTCTGGACTCATCCTTCTTGGTTTCTGCTTGTATGGCTTGAAATTAGGCTTCATAGGGAGTCTATGTTCCACTAATGACCTATCCAATCCTGGTAGTTCATTATAAGACCATGCAAAGCAATCTTTGTATTTCTTTAAAACAACCAACAACTGGTCTCTGTCCAGAACGTTCAAACAAGCACTTATATAGGTTGGCTGTTGTAAAGAACCTTCCCCTAAATTCACTTCTTCTAAGGGGTCTTGTGTCTGAGAACTTACTGAAGCTTCCTCTTTGATTCCTTCTACCTTCGAAGCATATTTCTTGCTTTGCTCCACTCCCAAGTTCTCTGGTTCAACATCCTTACCTTCTTCCTCATAGACAAAATATGTCCATAAGGCATCCTCCTCTTGTATCTCCTGGACCTTTGTCTCAATGTCCAATGCGCAATATTTCCCAAGGGTTAAAATTCTGACCTGTTGCTGCTCCTGTTTACAGCCAATCATCATGGCTTCTCTTTCTTGCTCCTGTACTTTCTGGACTATTACTTCTACGTCCAATGGTGAGAATTTAACCAAAGCCAAAGACTTGGCTTCTTGTTCTTCATCTCTTTGCCTATAACCAAGCATCATTGTCATCTTTCACGACAACCTCTTCATCAGCACTCTCTTGGACTAAGTGCTTTAGGTGTGTCACTTCCTCATCAGCCGTCACTTCGGCTGAGCCATCAGCTTTCCTCAGTATACTGAGTGGTGCTACTCCCTCAATATACAACTTGGCCTCTGCAAAGTCTGCACAGGCTATGAAGGGTTAAGGATCTGCATCAATTTCCTCTGTCTCTCCATTGCCCAAGGCCATCATGATCTTCTGATGCAAAGAGGAAGGCACACATTTGTTGGTGTGGATCCAATCTCTCCCAAGTAAGGCATTATATTTGGCATTGCTGTCGATGACGAAGAATGCTGTCATACAATCCCTGGTTCCCACACTCAAATTAATAGGCAGAATCCCTTGAGCCATCTGTTTATCTCCAGCAAAGCCAGCAATAGTCGTGCTGGTTGGGATCAACCTGGGATTCTTTTTCCCTAGTTTCTTCAAAGAAGATTTCGGTAATAAGTTCACTGCTGCCCCATTGTCTACCAGGACTCGGTTCAGCTGTATCCCATCAAAGAAAGCCTTGATGTACAGAGGCTTAACATGTTGGGTCATGGAATTCGAGGGATATTCAAAAGGATATGAGAGGTTGATGCTCACCTCTTCCTCGCTCTCATACTCAGTTTCCATTGGAGTAGCCATTTCAGGAGCATCCTGTACCATACTCACTTATGACTCCTCACTAGATACAGGAATTGGATCCATGTCTTGATCACCCTGACCCTCATTTTCAGCCTGGAATTCATGAGGTAATATGTGTACCATATTGACTGATACAGGGGGAAATGAGCCAAACTGGATGGCTGACTGTACCTTCTTCCCCTCTTGGCTACCTTGCTCAGTGTCCTTAGCAGCATCCTCCATGCTGCACTCTGGTACTTCATTGATAACTGATCCCTTCGAAGGATCCTTCTCAACTGGTTCTTCAGTCAGAAATGTGTGTTCAACCATGAAGGCTTTGAACATTTCTTCTTCTGCCATTTCCTTCTTTTGGCTCATGTCAATCTCGTCTCCCGCTTCGCTATCACTTTCCATCAGAGCCTTCTCCAATCCTGCCAAACTAGACTTCTCCCTGGCCTTTAGTTCAGAATGAACTTGGGCCAATTGTTCTCTACTACAAACCACTTTGCTTTGTAGAGTCGGTTTTGGAGTATGGTCTGACTTCGAAATTTTCTTTCCTTCTGTCTTGACTTGTGAAGAACTCTCTCCACTTTCTTTCAGATCTTGCTGGTACTGGGTATACCTGCGTTGAATTTTCCTTCTTTGTGATCTGGAAATGACTGGGACCATATCTGGTTCCTTTGTCTTTGGATGTTTAAGTAATACCCAATTGTTTGGGGCCACCAAAGGAGGCTTGACCATCCTGCCTTGGTTTCCAACATCCCTTTGAGTAGGCGCCTCCCTAGGTTTGTTCTGCATTACAAACCAATCTGGGACCCCTGGTACCCACGAGCTTACTGATCCAGATGTCGAACTGTTTCCTTCTACCTTCGAAGCCACCTTCGAAACTGGCCGTGAAGGTAAGTGCTTGGCTCTGACTTCATGTTTCGAGCCTGATTCAGTCCTTCGATGAAAGGAGCCATTTTCTATCCTTCGCAGGGTTGGTCTAAAGGGCCAATCTCTGGCTTTACTCCCATAACCTGAACCCCTCTCCAATCTTCTTTCAGAATGGCTGCTTTCTACTCTGTAGTAGTTAGGTGGCCTAGACTCATACACAGGCCTCTTGCCTTTAGCATGCATTCTGTCCACTACAGGTTCAACCACTAATGGGCGTTGCCTGTCACCAGCCGGATACGGCCTTTTGTTGTGAGCATTGGTTGATTTAGGACGTCTCTGAACATCTTTATAGTATTGCTTCCCATCAATTGGAAGCCCCTTTAACCATTTGTAACTCAGTCTGCATCTGGGACACATCCTCTGCACTACAGCTGCTTCGAGAGAATCATCGTCCAGTGCTTCTTCATCAGAGTGTTCCCTCTGACGTGAGAAACCTTGTCCAATAGTTGGTGGGTTTCCAGTCTCCTTTTTGGCAGTTGTCTGGTTGGCAATATGCATTTGCACATTGACCTCTTCCAATTCCTGCAGAGATAGATTCTGAAAGTTTGGTACAACCACATTAGCCGCGCTTTCTCCAACTTCTGGAAATGGGTTGCTGTCAATTCCCATGGCTTTTTCTGTTTTGGCTGGGAACTTCAAACTTCCTTTTCGAATTTGCTCTTAGATCCTGTCTCGAAAAACAATACAGTTTTTAGTTGAGTGGGACCAAGAATTATGCCATTTACAGTATACTTTTCCTTTAAGTTCCTCTGGAGATGGCAGTTTGACTCCTTTTGGTAACTTAAGGAAATTGGCTGCAAGCAAATGATCAAAAATGTCATCTGCTTTTGTTAAATCGAAAGAATACTTTCTGTGAAAATCTTTCTTTTTAAACTACTGGTCGATGGTTGTATCCTTATGAATTAATGCTTCACAGATTACAGGTTCTTTGCCCACAATCTCTGCTGCATCAATCTCATAATTGGGATCTCTATAATACGTCTTATACGAAGCATTATTTCGATCTTGTTCCTCCTCTAGTAATGCTTCATATCGAGACACCTTATAGGTTAATTCGACCAAATCCCTGAATTCAGTTGAGTCAAATTTCTTTCGAAGCCTGAACTCTAAACCGTTTTGAGCCAATCTTACAAATTCTGGCTCTGGAAGGATGACCCTACATTTATTTCGAGCCCTTTTAAATCTGGCAATAAACTGAGTAGCCTTTTCTTCAGGCCTTTGACTCAATCTTGCCAAGTCTGCCATGGACACTTCTGGCTCAGATTGGAAGAATTGAGCATGAAATGCATCTTCCATTTGTTGCCAATTTTGAATGGAGCCAGGTGTAAGGTTGATATACCATACAAAGGCTCCCCCAGTTAAAGAATTTGGAAATAATCTTAGTTTCATGTAATCATGATTAGTGAATTCACCACATTGAGCAGCGAATCTAGCAATGTGCTCTACTGTTGATTGATTTCCAGTTCCATAGAATAGGGTAAAGTCCGATATTCTGAATCCTCTTGGGCATTCATGTACCCTATCTATCCATTCTGGGTATGGTTTTCTGTATACAGGAGTCTGGACCCCCCGAGCCATCGGTCCACACATCTCCCTAACAATATCAACAATTTGGTCCCTAGGGACCATATTCTGTGCCTGCTGAACCAGTACTGGAGGAACAAACACAGGGTTTGGTGGACAAACTTGCGCTTGTGGCCCTCTTGGTCCATAAGGTGGTACATTTGGGATTGGTTGCCCCTGTGGTGCAGGTTGCTGTTGGGGGTATGGGTAACCCCTTTGAACCTGTCCTGCGAAGGGACCTGCGAAAGGTGCTGGAACAGGTGTTGTGTCCCTTCCATTTACAGGAAAACCCTCCAACCCCCCGGGTATAAATTCAAACAAAGGATTATTATATCCCCTAGTGCCAGGTATGGCTTCGAACATGGGATTTGTAACCATTCTCATGCCAATTTCTTGCACTTGCCCAGATCCACCAACGTGTGTGGCTTCATTGTTGGGTACTGAGGCATTTTGGCCTACTACAGGCCTTGGAATGGGTTCATACCAAGACTGGGGCGATGGCCTTTCATAGTTCTGAGTACTAGTTTGACCATTATATTGTCCATTATTTTGCACAGGCTGTTTTTCTCTAGCCAATCTTTGCTGAGGAACATTTAAAACTTCCTCTGTGTGTCTTGTATTTGTTGGTTGGTGGTTATTCATTCGATCCAAAAAGGATGTTGCTCACCTTTCTATTGTGTTCATTAATTGTTGTCCCATAGCATCTACTAAGCCATCCCATGGATTTGTTGGCTGAGTAGATGGAACGGTGGATGTTCCAATTCCTTGGTTTCGTCCAATATTATGAACATATGGTTCTTGTCCAGAAGTACTGGTCTGTTCGACCATAGGTTCTGATAACATGGGAGTCTCTACAGGATGTGTTACCACATTATCCTCTGGATTAGGTATTTCTACCTCTCCTTCTACGCCTTCTTCCAGACGTTCATTTTCTCCTTGTCGTCTTCTTCTAGCCATTTTAAATTGAGTCCCACCGGGCGTGCCAAAAATATATGTTGGCTTTTTGGCTTTTCGAAGGGTATTTTTGTAAATGCGAGCGTGCCAGCAAGGATCAATCAGTCCTTACAGAAATTATAATTGCCAACCAATTTATCAGACGATTGTGTTTTAGTTCTTTCAGCCTCAATGAAGAGGACTTTTACTGGTGGCTTGACTTAGGAGAAATTAAGATAAATAACAATTAATACGAAGAACAATCGAAGTATTTCATTAAAAATGAACACTTACAATAGTCCAAACTCAGCCTCGAAGAGGTTTACAGCAACAGTCTACTTGAATCTACTTGAAACTACTCCTATGAATCGAAGTGCAGTGCGGGTATTTAAAGAACAAGTATTTAAAGTGCAAGTATTTAAAGTGCAGGAAATGTAAAAAACTGGGAAAGAAAATATAAAGTAAATGACTGGTTTGTATGATCTGAGTCTGGGGGTTTTTTCTGGAGGCTTCCTTGCTATTTATACTTGCCAAGGATGACCTTCGAACTGCACTTCAAACCGTCGAACTGCTCCTCCATAATCGCTGATCATGCTGCCTTAGAAGTAGTTCCACTACGCCATCACTTGCAGTTAAACTTCCCTCTTATATTTGAATTTGAATATGAGTAACCGTTGAGGCCACGTCATCTTTCATCTCTTTACTGATCTGGTGTTACTCGGATCACGTGAGAACCAATTGTCATCGCCACGTGTACGATCAGGATTGAAGACGTGAATCATCTTCCCATAATACCCTTATTCTGTCACGTGTCGAATTGTTACTGGCTTTTACAAAATATATAGCCAACAGCGCTGCAGAGCTACCTTTAGCCCGGTCTGCTTTCCTACTAACACCTCGGCCCTTCACGAGGTCTAGCGTTGGATAGCTAGGTCAGAGCCTTTGCAACCTACTTCTAGTCTAGCTCGGTGCCTAAACGGTTCAGGACCGCGCTGTCCAAGCACCGGCCTCAAAAACGAGAAGCTTGGCCCAGTAGGCCTAGTGCGGTCCAATTTAATCACATAAATTACCCTCGCAAATAATAATAAAGGTCTATAAAACTGCCCTTTTGATTTGATTTGAAAATTTAT
Organism: Camellia granthamiana; assembly: GCA_036172215.1. Taxonomy (NCBI): domain Eukaryota; kingdom Viridiplantae; phylum Streptophyta; class Magnoliopsida; order Ericales; family Theaceae; genus Camellia; species Camellia granthamiana. Next base: position 151,765,127 of record CM069904.1, read on the forward strand.
AATTAGTTCATGGAGTTTCAAAAAAAAAAAAAAAAAATCAACCACTGACCGAACCTCACAGCCACCCAATAAACAAAATGGAAAAAAATGCAAACCACGTGCACACATATTTGCTCACACATATATGGAGTGGCACTCATAATGGAGGAATCTTGGTAACACTTTTGTGATCTATATTCATCATATGGAACAAGCAGTCCTCTAAGCCACTGAAAAAATATAAATGTTAATAGTGTTGAGAATTTTAATAAAAATAAATATCGTAATTAATTGTTGTGTTTGTTTCTTAATTGTTATGAGTTAATTTTAAATCAAAATTCATTGCAAATTAATGTGTATTATTACTATTATTTATTATATTATTTATCAGACAGTTTATTTCTCATGGAAGTATAATGCAATATACATGTTAGTAGTTTTCTGTAAAAAAAGAGAACTTGATTTGTGTGTCATGTCATACAAAGTTGATTTCATATTATGTTTTGAGATTATCTAAAGTGTATCCTTCAATATTTTCATGAATTTTATGGGTAATTCAATTTGTGACTTGGTTCAATCATTTCTCACCTAATTTATAAACCAAATAAAGAGTTTTCTTTGACTTCATTTCTTGTTATTTCTCTCCAAATTGACCCACCCAAATAAAGGGTGAGTCTCCTGCGGGCTACGCATTTGGGGGAAATCTTGTATTGGGCCGAATGGGCTATTGAGGCCCCATCAAAGTATCTTGGGCCAGCTCATAGGCATTGACTTGGGTCCAGACTTACCTGGAGTATGGTACCTTGAATAATTGTTCTCCTACTCCACTAGAGGTCTTTGAGCTCCATTTCTTCCTCTGGCAATGGCTGCTTGCTTGAACTTCTCACTTACTATTACTCTACTAACTTCAATCTTCATGGTGCTGTCATTGCTATTATGGTTCCAGGGATATGAGTTTCAATAATGGTTGAGTTTCTCTCAAGTTTAAATTTAAATTTGAGAAAATCTGATGGACTTGGGAGATTTACGAGTGTCGTTTCGATAATTCAAATCCTTCATTTTATCCACAGTCATGTGAGTTGAGAGTTACGACTGTTGTTTCGATGATCCAAATCATTAATTTTACTTACACTCATGTGAGTTTTTTATGGGCAAAATTTATTTTACTCTCCTATAATTTGAGGTTAGAACACTTTATCTCTTTATAGTTAAAAATATATAATCAAAAAGTTCCCATCTAGTTTTAGACCAAGTGTAACCATTAAAACCGTTAATTACAAATATGAAATGACTGTAATACCCTCAAACTCTATACATTTTTTGTTATTTTCTTTCTCTTTCCTCTCTCATACACATAATTTATAATGTCTAACATTAATTCAATTAAATCACAATTAATTGTAAATTCTTAATTACTTTATTGTAATTCTCAACTTTTTATTATAATTTTCATTTAAGTATATCTTAGATCGCAATTGATCCTAAATATTTAATTATTTATTGTAATTCCTAACTTTTTAATCTAAAATTTTAATTTAATTATATTTTAAATCACAATTAATACTAAATTCTTAATTATTTATTGTAATTTCTAACATGTTTATCTAATTTTAATTTAATTATATTTTAGATTAATTCATAATTATTAATTATTTTATATTTTTATTTAATTATATTTTAAATCAATCCTTAGTTATATTTTAATTTATTTTATTTTAATTAACATATTATCTAATTTTAGGTTTGGAGAAAATAAGAGTAAAATTATCTTTTTGTTGTATTAATTTCACTTTATTTTAAAAAAAAATCAAACACACTTTAAAAAATGATATGTGTAGTACATTTTTCGTTAATTTGGATGAAAAAACTAACGGTGGTACTTTAGTCCAAAACCGTCCAAAATCACATGGGGGATAAAGTGCTATAACCTCAAACCACGAGGGAGTAAAATGAATTTAAATTTATTTTTTTTTTGGGACAAATTAATGGGAAAACAATATATAAACAGTAATTTTTAAAAAATTCAGGGGCATTACGTTGACCAGATGGATGCCTAACGAACCCAAGTTTAACATTTTCTAGTTTTTTTAACCATTTCAGGGTGACTTTTCTGGTAGCAGAAGCATGTCTTGTTGCTTGGGCAAAGAAGAAAGCATACCACACACACCAAGTATCATGATATAATTTATGCACATTTGGGACTAGGATTTTCAGCATTTGTCTATAAATAAGAGATTTGTAGAAATTTTATTCACAAATGATTGACTTAAATAGAGATTGAAGAAGGATTTGTATTTTTCCCATTAGCTGAATTTTTCTCTTTTTCCAATTAAGGTAGGCAAGCTGTTTGTGTCCAATTATTAAATTGTATTTGGATCATAAATTTAAATAGAAATATCGAAAATAAATAAATAAATAAAAAGTGAGGGAAATGAAAATGTATATATATATGTGTGTGTATTATACACATTTCTCTTATGTTTTTTTTTATTCCTTCTAATACATGATCTAAATATGGACTTATGTATAAGTGGCTTGTGGTTTTGTATTATTTCCCTATGATGAAACCCGCACAATAACAAGAGATTATTTGATGGTTATAGAACAATATTCATATAATACCACTTGTTTCTTTATTCTCTAAAAATGTTAAATTTTACTATTTCAACTAATAAAATATTAATTGAGGCACTACATCAATTTGTCGAAGACTATATTATAATTCGGCGGTATTACATGTACCAATTAATATATATCAATTAATATACTAACATATGTTATAATATTATTACTGACCTCACCTATTATACAAATTATAAATATCGAAACCCCTAAAATTATGTCACTAATTGGCATATTAATATACAAATTATAAATATTCGAAACCTTTAAAATTATGTCATATCATCTGTTAATATACTAACTAATATACTAACATATGTTATGACGTTATTACTGTCCTTACCTATTATATAAATTTTAAATATCCTAAACCTCTAAAATTATCTTACATCATCTATTAATACACTAATTAATATATCAATTAATACATATAATATTATTCATTATAATTTCCCGACAACACCACCTAAATCCCCCAAAGGAGTGCAAGTACCAAGGTAGGAGGTTTGAACCAATGTCTTTGGGAAATCGGAATGTTAGGTTTTGACCAATTCTTCCAGTCAGTGCATCACATGTATTTCAGGGCTGGTTTGGGGTGTCCTAAAAAAATGTACTTTTTGTCTTTTTGGACTAAAAAAGTTGAGAAAAAAATATGGAGGTTTGGGTTAATTTTTTAACTTTTTATGAAAAAATATGTATTAAAAAATTGTATAAAAAAAGTGTGTAGGAGATGATTAGAGAGGGGTAGGCTCCAGCCGTACAACCGGCAGGAGTGAATTGGAGTTGGAAATTATTAGCTAATTTTTGTACAAAGCACTGGACGGTTTTGTTTGGCCCGTGGGGGTCATCACGGATCCCATTTTAATAATCTGAACTGTTCAATGTGTGTAACTCGTCGAACACTATGTACCTATAAAAAATCACGTTAATCGGATATGATAGCTATCTGATCAGATTTATTTATTTTTCAATCATTAATTATAACACCATCCATTTGTTGTACATAACTGATTTGATCATATAGTTATCGATATCCGATCAATGTGATTTTTTGCAGATATATAGTACTCGACGATTTCTACACATTCACGGTTCAGATTATCAAAACGGGACCCGTGATAACTCCCATGGGACGAACAACGGTGTGTGTAAAAACCACACCCAATCATTTCTTTTTTCTCCACCGCCGCACACAGCAGCTGCACACACATCAATTCGGTGTGTACTTTTTTTTTGAAGAAAATTGATTTTTTAATTTTTTTTTTTTTGGTGAATAGTGATATCTTTTTAGATTTTGGAGTAACTTTTTAACTTATTTAGGTTAAGCCAAACCAACCCTTAGTCTTTGACTACTATTATTGTTGTTTTATTATTATTCAGTGTATATAGTTTTAGTTTTTTGTATTTAATTTTATAAAAATTAAATATTTTGTTTTTTGTATTTTTTTATTTTTGATGAATATTTTTTTAATTTTAAACAATTTTTTTTATTTTTTTAGATGTACCTTACTTAGATATATTTAAATAATAAATTATTTGTGAAAAATTATTTTTAAAAATTAATAAATGTACAAAAATATCAAAAATATAATGATTTTTCATTTTTTTTTTTATTTTTTGTATTTAGTGAATTTTTTAAAAATTCTTTTCACAAATATTATACTTTCTAAGTGTATTTATATTTGGTGTGTTTAAAAATTAAAAAAATTGCTTAAAATATTAAAAAAATTCAGTAAAAACAAAAAAATACGAAAAACAAAAAAAGTGAAATTTTTTGAAAAGTAAATTCTGAAAATTAAAGACAAACCGAGTGATTATATTTCTCGAGACAATGTTTTCTTATTGAAAAATTATTGAATTTTTAAAATTTTTACTTAATATTTTACACACATATTTATATTCATACGAGTTTGTGTAAAATATTAAATAAAAAATTAAGTACATATATGATTTCGCTTTATTATATGGTTTCTTACATGCTGCATTGTTTTGAGAAAATGATTAAAAAATAGTTTTTTGGTTTTTTTAACTTTTTTTGAAAAAATATATAAAGAATATGACAAATGATATGAACTAAAATAGGTTAAAAGCTGAAAAATAACTTTTAACTATTTTTCCAAAATAACAAATTATGTAGTCCATTTTAGTGAGTAAACTATCAGTTGACTTAATAATGTCTCAGAATACGTAACAACACTACAAAACACGGAATTTTATTCCTAAATTACAAATTATTGTAACTTTATCAAAAAACACTACAAAACACGGAATTTTATTCCTAAATTACAAATTATTGTAACTTTATCAAAAAATACATATAGTATTTATTATAAATATGCATATGATATGCACCCTGTAAGGTGTATACAGAGGGCTTTCCCTTCAGACTGCCTTTCTATAACCACAACTTGAAGTATAAACTTCAACCATACGAGCACAAAATGACACTTCTGAGGGTTTATCGAGGCAACAGAGAAGGGCAAACTATGGGAAATAGGCCAAGGAGAAAAATGCAAAATACATTAGTAAAAGACACCTCAGGTTTAGGGGTGGTCTCAGAATATATTATTTTATTAATTTTTATAAAAAAATATATGATAAAATAAAAAGATGATGTAATCTAAAAGAGATTAAAAAAAAAGGGATAATAAATATGTAAAATAAGTAGGTTGTGATTGTAGAAAAGGGCAAATTGGGATTGTAAAAGACATCCAGAGGATAACAAATTGAAGGTAGTAAGCTAAGGGGTTTAAACTTTATTGCATCCAGAAGATCAGATAATCCATTTTCAGGGGCACATCCAAACAAAACCTACTGTCTTTTTTTTTTAAAAAAAAATTTTAAGCCCTTTTTGTGAAGAATCTCCAATATGGATATTTAAGTCTGGGCTACACCTTTCTAACACACTGTCCAAGAGTTCAAACTCTGATAAAAAAAAAATTAAAAATTAAAAATTAAAATATTGTAATAAAATGTTCTGTCACGTGAAGTTCAAGCATTATTAAAATTAATTTTGATTTAGTAATTAATTGAAATTAATTGACTTGCCAAATTTAAGTCTAGTAATAGCCTGAGATTTGGTTTAAAGGGTGATTTATGAAGTTGGTTAAAAGTTAATTTTTTTAACTTTTTAAAAAAAAATTTATCCTTTAAAAAATATAAAAAATGATCTGAATCAAAATAAATTAAAAAGTTAAATATTAACTTCTCAAATTGTCTCTAAATGACCAAATCCTCACAATGGGCCTTTGTTATTAATAATTTATGACGAATTCGGATCCACGGCCGCCCTACCCGGCAGCCATCCCAGCAGCCCCCCAAAACGACGTCGTTTTGGGGGGTTTTTTGTTTTTTGTTTTTTTTTTTTTTTTCCTTTTCTTCTTCACTGGTTCGTTCTCTCTCTTCTCGTCGCCGACGAACAGGAACCAGAGGGGGGGAGGGGAGGGAGGGGGGAGCTCGCCGTCGCCTCGCCGTCGCACCTCCTCGCCTCGCCGTCGCACCTCCTCGCAGCTTGCCGTCGCATCTCCGAGCTCGCCGTCCACCCCATGGTCGCAGCTCCGAGCTCGCCGTCCGGCCCCGCCTCCTCCTCCCCCGGTGGTTATGGCCCCCTCCAGTCCGGCCCTCCTCCCTCTTCCCTCTTCCCTCCTCCCTCCTCCCTCCTCCTTCCTCCCTCCCTTCCCTCTTCCTCTGCGTTTTTTTTTTTGAAAATTTTCCCCCCAAAACGACGTCGTTTTGGGGGGCTGATGGAACGGCTGCCCAAAAAGGGCGGCCGAGAATCCTTACTCATTTATGACTGTAGTGACATTTGAAAATTCTTGTTATATGATTGGTCTCGTGTGTACGTGGACATGACATTTCCTTCAACATTTGTTCCCACTTCTTATTATTGATACCACTGATTTTAAATGTTGCTTTTTTGCTATATAAATGTGGAAAATAAAATGAAACACAGCCTGTAATGAATTGTCTATTTTTAAAGAATGAATTCTATTTTTAAATTATACTTATTGTTTATGTTTTTTAGAATAATATAATAAAATTAGATAATAATAATTATTAAATCATTTTAAATTTTTTTTTTTTTTGAATGATCTACTTATACAAATCGACGAAATAAACAATTCTGATTATCAAAACGAACTTCATAGTAAATCTCATGAGATGCAACAATATTCTCCAATTTTCGGGATAAGCTTCCCTCTATGCCTCTTCTCTCCATACCTCTCTGTATTCTTCTTGTAAGTTTTAATTCGAACACATATTAATAATTCAAACGGTCTATCTCGTAAGTTTCGCAATAAAGATCATTCATAAAAAAAAAAAAATACAAAAATAAATCGTATTTTATTTTATAAAATGAATGGTAGTTCAAAGCAAGATATTGTCTAATTAGACATGAATTACAAATGTCTAGAAAAGCTCTATTGCTATTTTATGGGATAATCCACATCGATGTAATGAAAGTGAAGGACCCACGACAATGACGGAACGCCTCGAATAATCGATCTGTTTGCCAAGCAGAGTCTCGCGAAATCTTCCCTCTTTGCCTTCCCGAAAACGACTTGTAAACTTTATTATGATCATTTCTTATTGGTTGTCCGTATATTTGTTTCTATCTTTATTGTTGTTTGATGAAATTAATTTTTTATATAAATGACTTTTATTGCAAGACTTATAAGATAGACAGTTCAGATCATCAATATAAATCCGAATTAAAAACTACTAAAAAAGTATAAAAATATATAAAGAAATGAAATATAAAATATGAAAAAAAACTTATCTCTCAATCCTCACCCGAATAAAATCTTCCCAATCTAATTCCATTTAATGAGACTAAAAAAAAAGAAAATGTTTGGTGGTCTAAATTTTTGTGGCTCGAATGGTTTGAATGTGTCAAAACGATATCGTTTTATACTCAAAACGATATCGTTTTAAATGTTTCAAACCATTCAAGCCATGATTTTTCGACCACCTACCATTGTTGCTAAAAAAAAAATCTTTACAAAAGTAATAAATACCTAACAAGTAATCCCCAACACGGTCGCGAGATTCCCGGTCACCTAAGCGTCTGCCATCTCAAGTTTTTCCAAACCTCCTTTTCTAATGTCTCATTCTTAATTTAATCAAATCATATTATTAGTACATAATATATATACAGTATTGGCCCACTGACATGCAGTCATGAAATGCACATTTCAACAATAATATGCCATGCTCCACTGTAATTTAAAGTTATACGGGACCCAAAACATTAATAGTAGTACTCATACTTCAATGATAAATTTAAATTCACTCTAACAAAAATATATATATATATATATTCAGAATGTGTTTAGTTTCAGTTTTTCAAATTCAGCTTTTTAAAAATTAAATTTTTTGTTTTTCGTATTTTTTTGTTTTTAGTGAATATTTTTAAAATTTTAATTTTTTTTTTACTTTTTTAAATGTACCTTACTTAGATGTATCTAAAATAGTAAAATATTTGTGAAAAAATATTTTAAAAAATTAATAAATACACAAAAATACGAAAATGTACTGAATTTTCGTATTTTTTATATTTTTTGGTATTTAGTGTATTTTTTAAAGATTTTTTTCACAAACATTATACTTTTTAAGTATATTTATGTTAGGTGTGTCTTAAAAAATTTTTAAAAAATGTTTAAAATATTAAAAAAAATTCATTGAAAACATTAAAATACGAAAAATTAAAAAATAAAATTTTCTGAAAACTGGAACCAAACAAGTTATTAGACACCCATATAACAATATCAAAATACACCAAGTCAAATTACTATTAAAGACAAATATTAAGGTAGCGTTCGGTTTGTGTTTAAAATTATGATTTGAGTGTGGAGTTATATTTTGAATTTGTAAGTTTTGAAATTATAATTTGAAAAAAAAAATTTGTTTGGTTATGAGTTTTGAAAAAAATTTTAAATTATGATTTAAATTAGGTGTTGACTTTTCTAAATGAGTGTTGAGTTTGTAAAAAGTTATTTGACTATGAGTTTTGAAATTAGTTTTCAAAACTTAATTCAAAAGCTTATAACTCATAACCAAATACATAACTTAAAACTCTATTAAAAATTCTATTCGAAACTCAAAACCAAACTCTTTTTAAAATTCAATTCAAAAAAATAATTATTGACAAAAATAATTTTTTTATTTAAAAAATTAAAAAAATTCCGAGAATATTTTTTATTTAAAATATTAAAAAAATATATTTTTATATTTTTATTTTTTAAAAATTATTGTGACAAATTAATTTTTATTTCAACTTTTTTTGTTAATTTTAAATAAATGTCCGAATAATTTGTCATTTTGGTCTCAAAATTTTTTTTCTTTGTTTTAAAAAATCAAAAACATATATATATATTTTCCAGATAATAAGTGCCAAATGCTAAATTTTTTTTTTTTTTTTTACAAAAAAAACACCATTCCGGTCAACCGGCCGATCGTCTAGGGAAACGACCAGGTAGACCCAAAATTTCAAAAACTGTCTAGGCGGATGACCGGGTGGATGACTAAGTAGACCAAAAATTCAAAAACTCTCTGGTTTACCAAACATGTTTTTAAAATGTATTTTGAAATTGATTTGGAATTATGATTTGAAAAGTGTAAGCAAACAGAGGGTTGATAACAGATGTGAAATCATGGTTTGAATTACAAACCAAACCCAACCTAACTTTGTATAAACTCTTATTTCTTTTTAGACTCACTCTTAACCACTATCCTCCTCATGTCCAACTATCGCCACCTCTTCTTTCTACAACTACGTAGCCCTTCTGCCCCCTTCTCCTCGGGCGTCCTTTCCAATGAGCCTCCAACACTTTCTCACCGATAGCCCCTTTTAACCTTTCCTTAAACCCCTTCTAACATCGACTGCTACACTGCAGCTTCTTTTCACTTGTTCTCTTCTACTCGTGGCTCTCTTGTAATAATGTTCTTTCTTTTCGCTCTCCTTAGTAATGGTGGTAAATTGTGGGGCTAGGATGTGAGAGGAATGGAAATGAAGAACGTAGAGGCTAGGATGACGCAATAGAAAATGGAGAGGGGAGAGAAGGGGGTCATGGAAGGTAAAGAGGAAATGATATGGGGCAATAGGCGGTGACAAGGGAAGAAATGAAAGGTTCTGAAAGGTTAAGGTTTGAGAGAGAGAGAGTATAAGAAAGAGTACTGAATAGCATAAAGGAAATTGAGGAGTTAGAGAGGTTGCGAAGGTAGTGTCGTCGACGGAGGCAATAAAAGGTAACTGAGTGGGTGGTTGGGGTTGGTAGGGTATGGTTGAAATTATTTGAGGTGTCCAAAGAGAAAAAAGAAAATTCAAATTTGAGAATGAAATGTCTTAAGAAATAGGGGTCCAACCAATTTTTTAGAGTGCATTTAGAAGCCCCCTAATAATGTTTCTTAGAAGTTCTTTATATTTTTGGGTTTTTGACCCCAAAAAAAAAAATTAAACTTTTTTTTATTCTACTTTTAGGTTTTAGAAAAAAGTATTGTAAAAAAAAATGATACATTTGAAAAATTACAACAATTGCTTTCTTAATGTTTCTAAATCTAAAAAAATAGATATTTACTTTTAATTGTTAATCCAAAAATAATTAACGAATATTTACTCTAATAATTATTTAAAAAGTTTGCTAAATAGATAAATATTAATTGAAACTTCTATAATACTTTCAACTGAGAAGGGTAAAAGAAGGGCTGAAGAGGGGTTGGGATGGTGAAGAAGGGCAAGAGAGGGGTTATTGTGGCTGAGAAGGGGTGGAGGTAGAAAAAAAAAGGCTTTGATTATTGATGGGTGATCTTTGAGGTTAGACCCTAAGGAGTCAAGGCTCTAGAGTCACCCTTAGGTGGTGTTATATAATCAGCAATGATTTAGACCGCTAATTTTGGTGCTCTAATGGAGCACTAATGACATGGCAATGAACAAAAAATAAAAAATAAAAACAAATCAAAACCAAAACATCACATCACTGTGAGTGGAGGCCACTGCCAACTCATTAGAGCTACCTTTAGAGCTCCAAAATTAGAGCTCCAAAACATTTTTCTTATATAATAGGGTCACTCAATTATGTAGCAAAAAGTTACAGATTCGCACATAGATAGGTGTGGGTGCTAATTTCCGACTACACTGCCAAACAAGTACGCAGTAGGAGAGCACAGGCAGAATAGACCGTGCCCGAATAACCTGTCACAGAAAGATAAGAATTCTAGCGGTGGTTCGTCCACCCGGGGACACTTCGACAATCAAGTCAGTATTTAATTATCTCTCAAAGATAGCAAACAGTGCTTAACTCACTAGCCAGAACACAAAAAACATACCTTAGACCCATGAGCGTGTCTTATTTTTATAGCCAGCACTAACCTAATCCCTGTAGAGGCCTAACTTCAATGGACTCTGGCTCAATGCTTATCTTGGACTCCCAGCCAGATAGAGATAAACTCCCTAAGAGTCTTATCTTTATCCAGACTGAGATCCTCCCCCATTCTAGGACTCCTGTCCCTTATCCAATCATCTCGGATTCCGGTATCTCCGCAGATAACCTCGACGCCATGACCAAGACACGTGGGGCTGACAATTCGGTGTCACCTTGGCCACGTGTTATCATTCACAAAATATGTCCCCACAATTGCCCCCTAGGTTCTATTACCTCGGCATCCTGAGGTGATGGAACCTACATCATTTGTCCACATAGTACGTCGGCTAAGACTTATTCTATCCTTCATTACCGATGGCATCACACGTCGGCTCCACATGACCAAGACTGCAGTCTGCTTTACCAATGTCTAAGAACCAAGAACCAAGTTTTTCAAGTTCTTTAACCAAGATCGTCCCTCTAGCTGAGGTTCTCGCTCCATTAAATCAAGAACTCCAAGAGTTCTATCTACGCATGAGCTGTCACGCACGGTTTTCTCAACCGTTTCAGCCACGTGTCCTTCTCTCATTGATTCATACCTGACACGCGCCATTAGGTCACGTTGCTTCTGCGCACGCTGCCTGACAGACACGTTATCCAAGGCATATCATTATGGTTTGCCGCCTTTTCGTGTTTGTAACAAAATATCTCCCTCTCTCTCTGTCTCTTCACTTTTGAGAATTCAATTTTCAATCAAATTTTCTCTCTTTAACGTTTCTCTCCCAAATCCTCCATTTTCGTGCTTTGAAGCTTCTGCTATTTGCTCTAATTATCTCCTTTGACGAGCATTTTGTCATTTGGCTCTGACTACTCACACCGTCTAACTCCGGCGATCTTCATTCCGACGTTCTTTCCGTCGACATTGCTTGGTAAGTCCTAAGCTTCTTATTTTCATTCCCAGTTATGTACTGTTTGTTTAATGCATCTGAATCTGCCCCATGCTCTTTGTACTGCATTCGTTACTCTTGTGATTTTGCATTCGTAGTTGTACTCCGTTTGTATCTCCATACTTTGGTTATCACCCCTTGTTTTTTAATCTATCTTGTTCTTTGAATTTCACCATTTTGGGTGTCAAGCATGCTTGTTTACGACTTTGTGTTGTTCAATCTGTTTCTGTGTCTATATATACATATTCATATTGCTCACATACTTGATACTTTAGCAATTTGTCATTGTTCTTGGCTTTTGCACGTCTGCACACATTTACTCTGTATTCTTGAATTTCTGTTGCTTTTTTTAGTCTGAATCATGCTCTTTTTCCGTTTTCTTGTTGCGTTTTCTAGATTCTTGCCTTCAATTCTTGTTTCTGTAGACCTAGGCTTGGGATTTGCTTTAGAACTTACTATCTCTAAGAAAATTAGAACAAAATTCCCCTAGATCTTGAAAAAACCCTTGCCACAGTTCCTGTTTTAGGGTTTTAGCCAAGGTCCTTTAAACCCACAAAAACCACTCTCTTGTGAAATCTTGCACCTTCTCCCTTTAGCCGACATCATAGGTATGTTTAGGTAGAGGGTGGACACTCCAGAAAAGCTTGAGTACTTTAGGAGAGAGTTCTTCATCCCTGTCGATGTCCATCTTAGGTTGGCTGGAGATGAGGACTTCATCATGCCCAATGACAACTTCATGCCCTTCCCAATAGTTGATTTTATAGAGTGTGGACTTAGGTTCCCTCTAAACATCATTTTCCGACAAGTCCTTCATTACTACAAGCTCAACCCGATGCAATTGGCCATTAACTCCTATAGAGTCATTAATGGTATCATTACTTTAGCTAGCCGAGAAAATGCTAGAATAACACTAGCTGACATCCAATACTGCTATACCATATGTGGCCTGAAATAAAAAAAAAAGCTACATCTATTACCTCAAGCTGAGATCCACTAAGTACAAACTCATTGCCGACCTCCCAGACTCCAACAAAGGGGCTGGAGATGATTATTTCATTGTTTCGGGCAACTGGGAGTTTTCACCTGATGATGACCTCCATCTCTACCCTTTGAGCTGAACAGTGTTTAAAGAGGGTAATTGTAAGAACCAAATGCCACTTTACATGCTTTTAAGTCTTTATTACTTTGCTCCTTTTATATGTTCTAATGTCTGTTTTTTGTACTTGCAGTTCTTCTTCAGCCACCAAAAGACTTCCGCAAAACCTTCTACCCCAGCAAGGACTTTAAGAAGCTGCTAGGCTTGCCAGTTGATCTGCACAAGACCCCTCTGCTGCTCAATTACATCCCAACCTACAAATCTGCCTTGCCCGACGTCCCCAAGAAAAGCAAGTCTCCACCTTCAGCAACAACTCCCCCTAACACTTTATCACCATGGCCTAGCCAAGCATCAACCTCCGATCCAGCGGAGCAACCATCAACATCTGCCCCACAATTGATTCATCCTATCTAACGCCAACGCAGACGTCGAGTTCCAATTTATGCCCCTGCCGGTAGAACTCGTAGCCGAAAATGCCGACCTTCTGAGTCATCGGCCTACGACCCAAAAAACCTTCCTACTACACTCCCAACTATCCGCCTCGGCACCAAAGTAACTGTAGCTGCCACTGTTGAAGAGATGGGGCGCAAACCAGCAGTTGTTGAAGACCTGCTTACAAACATCCCCGGGGTGGTGACAGTTCAATCCTTATCCTCTCCTTCCCAACCAACCCCAAAGCCAAAATGGATGAAGAAGGCCAAGGCAAAGGCCACAATGACTCAGATCAATTCTGAGGACATTGTGCCCATCTCGACGCTAGCCGAGGCCGAGAAGAGCGCCCCTTCTGCCAAATAACGTCTAGCCGAGGACCCAGCATCCGAGGCCCCACCACCCAAAAAGTCGAGGTCCGACCACCAAGAAGGTAACAGCTACTCTCGAAGCATGACCTGGGCTCCCGAGATCATGCTCATCGATAGACCTCTTACCACCGGTGATAGTGCTGTGAACCTTGAAGTTAGCGCGGCTCTGTCCACGGCAGTTCTTTTGCCTGAAAACATGAACCGCATGGCCGAGTTGCATGAGTACGAGAATTTTGCTCTCATGATGCAACACTCTATTTTGGTAATCCTCTAATACTCATCTCTTCATAGTTCTTTCTACATTTACAAAAAATCTTACTAATCTGTTTTACTTCTTGCAGGCTATTCAGCATGTCCATTCGCATGCTGTAAAAATCGAGATGATAAGAAAGGAGTTGGCAAAAAAGACCAAGGAAACAGCCAAATTCCTCTCTGCACTCAACAAGGCTGAGGCCATCAATCGCGCTCTAATGGACCAGGCCAAGGATGCCAAAGTTGCCCAAAGTCTGGCCGAGGAAAAGGCCAAAACGGTCAATGATGAAGCCAAGGTAGTAAAAGCCGACCTTTAAGCTGCCAAGGCCAAAGTAGCTGATATAGAGGCCAAGCTTCAGGAGGCCCTTGCCAATAAGGAGGCCGAGGTAAATGTGGCCGACGAAAAAGCCTTCGAATAGGGACAGGCCACCGTCTGTGACCAATACAAACAGCAAGTCAACTTAGCTTGGACGGCGACCCTCAACAAATTGAATGTTTCCATGGACTCCGACCTTCGAGACATCAACCAACTTGAGGTGCCCTTCCCACCAGAGCCTGAAGATGACGCCGAGGACGATGAAGCCAACGAAGCAGAGGAGGAGGCTGCCACTGATACCAAGTCACCTACCCTCAATGAGCAAATAGACCTGACTCAGGACGAGGAGGATAACTTGGCCTCCAAGGGCGTCTCCCCCAAACCAACCACATCTAAGGCCGAGGTCCAGTGTGATGAAAAGAGTCTGGATCAGACATTACAAGAAATATATGCTGAAATTGAGGCCAACAAGAATGCAACACCACCAGCCGATCAAGCCAACCCTAGTACTTAGGATGTTTTTATCTTTTCCTTGTTTGTATTTTGTTTTGCCTGAACAATGTAGTTTCACATTTGGCCAATGTGCCGCTTTTGTAATCTGAACACCTAATCTTTTGTGAATGTAAGTTTCTTCCTTTCTTCTAAGTGTTTGAATGTCTTCTTTTCTTTTATGTGCATTCTACCACTTTCATACTTAGAATTATTTGGCATGGCTTCAATTTATACCTTTAACTGTATAATCTCCTTGGGGTAAAATATCTCGGACATAACTTCTAATTGTTTATCTCGGTCTCGGCTTAACACTTTGAAAATATTTTCACAAGTGTTGTTTTAAGCTTGCCACTTCACTCTCACCTATCAAGACTCATGTTTTCTATACTTCCCAATTTTGGAAACCCGGTTATCTCGACAAGTACGTATGTACTTCTTGCAATATTATCTCGGCCTAACTTCAAACTTGTAAATTTTTCTAAAAATTTCAACAAGTGTAAAGTCAACTCTAGCTTGTAAATTTCTCCCAAGCACTTTAGACTTTTACTTAACATTCTCCAATTCCTTGCCCTCCTAATGTGAACTTAAGTTTCACTTATGTGCACATTAAGTACATATAGTTTTTGCTGAAGTCATATTCAAATAAAGACTAGCTGAGGTTCCCAACCTTGGTTTCCTTGTTAATCTAACTGAAATGCCCGTAGTTTCATTCTAAGCTTAATTCTGCCGACATGGTAAGGTTATGCTAAACCAACTTAGTTCAACTCCATTATATGTAAGTCTAATTTCATCTCTGCCATATAATAAGTCTAAGTTATTCGTCATGTTTCAATCACCAACTTAGTTTAACTCTATTATATGCAAGTATAATTCAACTTTGCCATATAATAAGTCTAAGTCATTCGTCATGTTTCAATTAGAAACATCGCCAACTTAGTTCAACTCTATTATATGCAAGTATAATTCAACTCTGCCATATAATAAGTCTAAGTTATTCGTCATGTTTCAATCAGAAACATCGCCAAAGGACTGCTCAGTCTAATCACAGAAATTTTCAAATTCTTAAAAAATCAAGCTAAAAAAGAACTTTATTTCTACCTTGGCTAAGAAAGTTATGCATAAATTTCGAAAAAACAAAAAAGTCTAATAATAGAAAAACTTTAAGTTGCAAATGTTCCAGGGTCTTGACAACTCTTTGCCTTTGCTGTCTCCAAGCCGATATGCCCCATTGCCGGTGACCGAGATAATTCTATAAGGCCCTTCCCAATTTGGGCCTGGTTTGCCCTCTCTGGGATCCTTCTTGTTGCCGACCACTTTCCTCACCATAAGGTCCCCAACTTTGAATTCTCTTGGGTTAACCTTCTTGTTGTAAGCCCTAGCAAGTTGTTGCTGGTATGCCCCTAGCCGAATTGTTGCTCTTTCCCTTCTTTCTTTCAACAGGTCTAGATCTCGGGCCAAGAATGCCTCATTAGTCCCATTCTCTACTCCCTGGGTTCTGATCCCTGGGATGCCGACTTCTAGTGGAACAACTGCTTCGGTGCCATTAGCCATGGCAAATGGGGATTTCCCAGTTGATCTTCTCGGCGTAGTCCGATATGCCCAGAATACATTAGGCAACTTATCCACCCACTTTCCCTTTGCTGCTTCCAGCCTCTTCTTGATTCCATCCAGGATTATTTTATTGGATGCTTCTGCTTGACCATTACTTTGAAGAAACTTGGAGTGGAGTAATAATTCTTCATTTTGTACTTTGCACATAAGCTTTTAATTAGCTTACTGTCAAATTGTGTACCATTGTCTGCTACTATTGTCCTTGGGATCCCAAACCTAGTAGTGATGTTTTTCCATATGAAGTTCTTCACATCAATATCTTGAATTTTGTAAGGGGTTCAACTTCTACCCATTTTGTGAAGTAATCAGTTATTACCGGCAGGAACTTCCTTTGTCCAGTTACTTGGGGTAGTTGTCTAACAAGATCCATGCCCCACTAGGCAAATGACCAAGGGCTGGACACTGGGTTCAAATTTGCTGCTGGTTGATGTATCAAAAGCTCAAACCTTTGACACTTCTCGCACTTTCTAACATAGGCTTCAGTATCTTTCTGTATGTACGGCCACCAGTACCCCTGAGTAATGGCCCTATGAGCGAATGATCTGCCCTCAGCATGGTTTCCACATACTCCTTCATATATTTCATACAATAAGTCTTCAACTCGTGAGGGATGCACACATGTCAAAAGGGGACCAGTAAAAGACCTTCTGTAGAGATGTCCTTCTACTGTCAGACTGAACCTCGCTGACTTCAATCTGGTCTTGTGTGCCTCTTTTCTGTCCTCTGGTAGTTTTTTATCTCTAAGAAACATTACTATTGCGTCCATCCAACTTGGGCCCATCTCCAGACACATTGCTTCATACTCTGTGATCAGTGGTTCCACACTTGGGCCCGACAAATAGTTAACCATTATTGTCCTTGCCTCTATTGACTTCATTGCACTAGCCAGGTTAGCCAATGTATCGGCATGGCTATTGTCATCTTGGCTAACTTACTGTAGTCGGCAATCTTGAAATAAGGCCAGTAGTCTAACAACCTCTTTTACATAGGCTATTATTCTTTTATCTCGGGCTATATATTCGCTTGTTGTTTGGTTCACAATAAGCTGGGAGTCACAGAAGACTACCACCTCGTCGGTTTCTATTGCTGCTGCTAACTTTAGTCCTGCGATCAGTGCTTCATATTCTGCTTCATTGTTTGAAGCATTAAACCCCAATCAAATAGATTGTTCAAACATCTGCCCATCTGGCGACACTAGCACTACTCCCGCCCTGCTCCCTGACGGTTTGAACTCTCATCAACGAATAGGCGGAAGGAGTCGCCGATGTAAATTTCGCAAGGTTTGAGTTTCTCTTCTTTCTTCTGCTCTGTTGATGTGGGGTTTTTCATTCCTAGTTGGGTTTCTTCTTGTTCACCTGGACATCCTAAGTTGCAGTTCAACGGAGCCCGATGTGGGATGGCTCCAGGTGTGAACTCGGCCACGAAGTTGGCTAAAACCTGGCCTTTGATTGTTGTTTTGGGTCTGAACTCCAAATCCTATTGGCCCAATACCACTGTCCATCTGGCCACCCTGCCTGTCAAATCTCCTTGCTGTAGTAGAGGCTTCAAGGGATGTTCAGTCAACACCACAATCTTGTGAGCTTGGAAAGAGTGGTTCAACTTCTTAGAGGCCATTATCAAAGCCAATGTCAATTTCTCCAGGGGTAAATACCTGGTCTCTACGCCTGCTAGGGTTTTACTCACATAGTAAATTGCCCTATGTTCTCCCTTCTCTTCTCTGATTACCACTGCACTCACTGCATACTCCGAAACCGCCAAGTATAAGAACAGCTCCTCTCCAGGTACTGGATTTAAGAGAACTAGAGCTGTGGTCAGGTATTTTTTTAAGTCGGTCAAGGTGACTTCGCACTCCTTTGTCCACAAAAAATTTGTGGTGTTCTTCACTAAACCAAAAAATGGTTTGCATTTGTCAGAACTTCTACTTATGAACCTATTCAGGGCTGCGACCCTTCTAGTCAACATCTGTACTTGTTTTGCCGATGTTGGGCTCTTCAAGTCCAGAATGGCCTTGATTTGATCTGGGCTTGCCTCAATGTCCCTTCTGGTAACCAAGTATCCTAAGAACTTACCAGACCCAACTCCAAATGCGCATTTCGAAGTATTGAGTCAGAGCCGATATGTTCTAAGGATGTTGAAAACTGCCTTCAAGTCTGCTAGATGATCCTCAGGTTCTTTGGTCTTCACAACCATGTCATCAATGTATACTTCCACTGTTTTGCCAATTAGATGTATGAACATCTTGGTCACTAACCTCTGGTAGGTTGCTTCTGCATTTTTCAACTTGAAAAACATCACTTTGTAGCAATACAGCCTTTTTGGGGTGATAAATGCAGTCTTCTCCTCATCAGGGGGTACATTGCTATTTGATGGTACCCCCTGTATGCGTCCAGGAAGCTCATCCTTCCATGCCCTGAAGTGACATCCACCAATTGATCGATTTTGGGGAGTGGGAAACTGTCTTTGGAACAAGCCTTATTCAGGTTAATAAAGTCCACGGAGACCCTCCACTTCCCATTCTTCTTCTTCACAAAAACTGTATTTAACAACCAAGTTGGGTAGTTTACCTCTCGAATGGCTCTGGCCTCCAGTAGTCTATCCACCTCCGCTTTTATTGCCTCAACATGCATCAAGGTCGGCCTTCTTGCTTGTTGGATGATAGGTTTAGCTGACCTGTCTATATTTAGACTATGGCAACTGACCTCGGGGTCAATGCCAGGCATCTCGTATGGTGTCCAGGAAAACACGTCAATGCTTGCTCGTAAGAATGCTTCTAACTCCCTTTCCTCCTCCTCGGCCAAACCTGAGCCAAGAAGGAAGAAGCGTTCTTCATCCTCTTGTTGAACCAGGATCTTCTTTAAAGCTTTCTCGTTTTTGTTGGCTGGTTCTTTGCTGACGTCATCTAGGACCTCCATGTTTTCGTCCTCAATCTCTACTATTTCTGTTTCTCGTAAGTTGCAGGTGGATTTCATTGCTGCCATGGAGCAATTCTTTGCCTGCACCTGATCCCTTCTGATCTCCTTAATTCTATGCTCTGTTGAGAACCGCAACAGCTGGTGCAGTGTGGAGGGAACAGCCCTCATTGCGTGCAACCATGGCCTCCCCAAGATTACATTGTAAGGGAATGGGGTGTCAATGACAGTAAACTCTGTGCTCACCATCCTGGTGCCTGCCTATACCTCCAAATTTATTGCCCCCAAGGGCCATGTCGGCGTTCCATTGAACTGTTGGATTGCTCCAGATCATCTTGGTGAAGGCCGAGCTCCTTGTAACATTTGACATACATGATGTTACAAGAGCTGCCTTAGTCCATTAGAATGCGCCTTACCTGGCATTTTCCAATCTTGAGGGATATCATAAGCGTATCGTTGTATGGATGCTGCACCATGTCTAGGTCGGCTTCAGTAAAGGACACCATTGGTCCCTTGCACTCGTCTGCCCTAGGCCTTTTTTGTTGGACCTGATACACATGTTGTCAGTATTTCACCCTCTGAGTCTTCCTACGTACCTCGTTCTCATTGACCTTTGAGTGAATTACATTAATCACTTGAGGTCCATCTATTGGCGATTATGGTGCTGGTGGAGGTAGAGATGCTTAGGGCTGCAAATGAACTGAACTGTTCATGAACAAGCTCGGCTCGGCTCGTTAAGGGCTCGGCTCGACTTGGCTCAGCTCGTTTAAACGAGCTGAGCTCGAGCTCGAATATTAGGCTCGTTTAGTAAACAAGCCGAGCTCGAGCTCACATAAGCTCGGCTCGTTTATCTTTATTTAAATTATATAATAAATACATTATTTATATATTAAATAATATATAAATATATATATAAAAATAATAATATAAATACATTTTTTATATATTAAATAATATAAATAAATTTTTTATTTAAATATTTATATTTAAATAATATAAACAATATTAAAAAAAAATTATCGAGCCGAGCTGAGCCGAGCTCGAGTTTCATTAAAATTAACGAGCCGAGCTGAGCCGAGCCGAGCTCGAGCCCAGTTCCTTATCGAGCTGAGCTCGAGCTCAATAAACGAGCTCGATAATTAAACGAGCCGAGCTCGAGCTGAACAAAGCTCGGCTCGACTCGGTTTGTTTGCAGCCCTACTGGTGCCTGGGGCAGCCTTGCTTGTTCTTCTCTTGTTCTGGCCTCATCTACCAGGTCCCTTAAGTGACCTTGCCTCACAAGGTCTTCCAAATGTGTCTTTAGGGTTCTGCACCCCTGAGTTAGGTACCCATCCTCATTGTGGTAGGCACAATGCATATCCAAGTTTCTTCCCATAAATTCGCCAAGGATCTTCTCTGGTGCTCTACAGTAAGGCTAGTTCCTAATTCTTTCCAGGACTTTGTAAACCGGGATCCGGAACACTGTGATGACTGCTTGTGCAGCCCTTAGTCCTGTTTCTTGTCTATTAAAATTTGTATTACCTCGGTCTTGCCTCTGCGAGCCGTTCCTCTTCTCTTGTTTTGACGCCTTTGTCTCTGGCGTGTCTTGTTTCGCGCTCGCGTATTTCTCGATCCTGGTCATAAGTTCCTCCATACTTTTAGGCAATGTCTTTGCCAGTGACTTTCGAAGCAGACAGTCGTCGTTCAGGCTGTTTTTAAAAGACACGACCGCCACCTCTTGGTTGCACCCTGGTATTTGGTTAAACACCTCATAATACCTCTTGGCATAAGCCTTGAGGCTTTCATCCTCGCTAATTCTCAAAGCCATTAGGGAGTCTACTCTCAATGGGTGTAGTTTGTTTGTAACAAACCTGGCCACAAACATCTGGGCCAGGCCTTTCCAGCTTTTCACAGTTCTTTTTGCAACTTGTGAAACCAACTTGATGTGATTTTCCCTAAAGGATGAGGATAACACCTTGCAGAGCAACGGCTCGTTCCCGGTGTATAGTGCCATTGAGTTCAGGTATAAGCCGACATGAAAGTTAGGATCTGACTTATCGTCGAATATCTGGAATCTCGGCATCTGGAACCTTTTCGGGGCCTCAAACTTGTCCAATTGCACCGAGAACGATGTTCTCGGCCTACCAGGAGATGTTACCTCGGCATCCTGTCGCTTCCTCTGGAGGTAATCCCTCAAATCCTCCTTAGTCCGTCCAGGAGCTCGGCTGTCAACGGATTTCAGCCTTTTGGTGCGCTACTCCTGGTGTCGTTGTGAGTCCTTTTGGACTTTCCTCTATTCATCGTGTCAAAGCAAAGCTCTTTTCCTTGAACACGACGATGTTCTTTGGCGTAGGTTTCTTTGGTACGATGTGTCTTCTGAGACTCTCCTCTCATCGATTCTCCTCGTTCGACCTCTCGTGAAGGCTGATAAGAATGCTCCATCACCCTGTCATGCTGGGGGACTGCAAGGATTACTTTATGCCCCCCATTTCTGGGCATCGTTCTTGGCCGCTAGAATCGGCATGTCCTCCAATAGGAACGGTGGTTGCATGACGTTGTTCTGCATCATGAAATTAACGACCGATTGTAGGTCTGCCAATTTGTTTGCCATTCCCTTCATCTCGCCGTGCCTCCTCAGGCATCTATCTTTTCATACCTGGAGGTCGCTTTCGTTGTAATACCTGCCCTGACATGCTTTCTTCGATACGTCTCCCTCTTGTCCGACGCCTTTTTCAACGGGATTCTTATCCCGAGGTTCTTCGTTGCAGTTATCCTCCTTTACGTTAGGTTCGGCGTTTTTACCACTCTCACTAGGGATGTTGCCCCCAATTCTTTCTTTCTACCCATCGTTGGCCATCTATTCTTCTTACGTTTCCCACAGACGGCGCCAAATTATGGGTGCTAATTTTCGACCACACTGCCAAACAGGTACTCAGCAGGAGAGCACAGGGCAGAATAGACCGTGCCCCGAACAACCTGTCACAGAAAGATAAGAATTCTAGCGGTGGTTCATCCACCCGGAGGCACTCCGACGATCAAGTCAGTAGTCAATTATCTGTCAAAGATAGCAAGCAATGCTTAACTTGCTAGCCAGAATACAAAAAACATACCTTAGACCCACGAGGGTGCCTTATTTTTATAACCAGCACTAACCTGATCCCTATAGAAGCCTAACTTCAATGGACTCTGGCTCAATGCTTATTTTGGATTCCCAGCCAGATAGAGATAAACTCCCTAAGAACTTTATCTTTATCTAGACTAAGATCCTCCCCCATTCTAGGACTCCTGTCCTTTATCCAGTCATCTCGGATTCCGGTATCTTCGAAGATAACCTTGGCCTAACCGAGATAACCTCGGCACCATGACCAAGACATGTGACACCTCAGCTAACACTTCGGTGTCACCTTAACTACGTGTTATCATTCACAAAATATGTCCCCACAATAGGGATTCAAACTAATACTTCTGACACTGAATATGATTCACCCAAATTTAAAAGATTTATCTTACTAATAATATGTATTATTACCCAAATGACTAATCTTGAAAAGAATAAAACCTAAAATCTCAAGATTTCTGTCTTAAGACCTTGTTAAGTTGCCACACCTCTTGGGTTAGATGGGGCTGGGAAAGGGCCAGCCAACAATGATTGTGGAGATATCAAAGGAGTGGAAGGAAAAAAAGAAGGCTAACAGAAAGAAAGGTTGTTTTGTAATTTGGCAAAGATTCTCACATAATTACAATTATTTATGATTTTTTTAGCCATTTATCTACAATTTGTCCTATAAAAATAATAAAGGATTTGTTTGGAAAGTAAGTTAGTTTTTTTACTTTTTAATTTTTTGACTATTTTAATTTTCGGTCAAGAAGTCTCGTTTAAGATAAGTTTTTTTGACTTTTTAAACTTTATAAAAAAAATGTAATGATTATAAATTAAATATAATATTTTATTTTATTGAATTAAAAAATCTATTTTATTTTATTTTTTTGACTATTCTAACTAAAAAAATCTTAAACTAAACTTCCCAAACAAACTCAAAATAATAAACAATAATGCTCCAGACCCCCAATGGAGGTGACTCCTAGCACCCCCACATACACGTTGGAGGCAGTAAGAGGAAGACAAAAAATAAAATAAAAATGAAACCAATCAAAAATCACTACGGTAATGGGTAGGGGTGTGCGCGGTGCGATTCGGACGGTTTGAGAGTAAAATTACAAACCGAGTAGCGGGTTAGCGGATTGGCGGATTGACAAATTGCGGTTTGAGCGGTTTTTAGCGAATTGAAGAATATTCTAACTAATTATGATACATTTATATAATATATAACACTAATTTGTATAATATTTTTTAGATATATAACACAAAGTAATTTTACATAATATGTTATATATATATAATTATTAATTTATAATAAATTTCATATTTTAAATTTTTTTCACACTTATTTTTATATTGATATTTTATTGAAAGTTAAAATTTAAATCACAATTAATAATTAAAACGGTACGAATTAATACGAAGGGCTTTAGTTGGTAGCTCAAAAATTAGTGACCCTAATGGCCCTAATTTCCATATAAGGTAAGAAAAAAAAAACAAAGTAAAAAAGAAAACGAAAAAAAAAATAAACTTACCCAAACAGAAAATTAGGGCCATTAGGACCACTATTTTTAACATCACAAAACATTTTTCTTAATACGAATCGATACGATTTTAACAAATTAAACGATATTTTACACCGCGCTAATAATGGGGTCACTCCAGCGGGGTCTCACTCATTCTTCAATAATAAGTATAGAGCTGTTGGTTCTCGAATCGAGTGCATAACAGTCTCTCTTTCTCTCTCAAATAGTAGAGTCGCCAACATCAGCTCACTACTAGTACTTGATCCTAGAGAGAGAAATAGTAAGAGACAACCATTGTGCATCCAAAAAACAAAAAACAAAAAAAAGAAAAAAAGGAAGGGAGACAACCCAAAAAGCTCCCAAACTTCTTCGACACAGCAAATCTAGACCAAAAAAAAAGTATCATATCCGCAAAAAGTCAGATTTGGTGAACTTTTTGTATCGTACGTGGGTTCAGCGGCGATGTGGTTCGCCGGTAATCGGAGACTCATGCACTCTTCTCTGGCGGTGTTTCTGCTGATGATCTCACTCATCCATATATGGGCTTGCTGTGATTGCAGAGTAGGGGCAATTCGGACATTTCCACAAAATAGTGTCGTTAAAGAGAGAGAAGCACAAACAGTGAAGGCCACCAACAAGAAGAATCAAGAAGAGGAGGACTTGTTTCAAAAGTACTTCTTCAATGGAAGTGCTTCTCAGCAGCTTCTCAACAGTAGTAGTGGTTTAGAGCAGAGCAAACGAGCAGTACCCAGTTGCCCAGATCCTCTTCACAACAAGTAGCATCAAAATTATATTATTACTTCTTTTGATTTTATTTTTGTGTTATTTTTATCCAAAATACCCACGTTTTTCTCTGTAATTTTGGTATACAACTGTTATGGGTTTTAGTAATTTGCTGAGAAAATCGGGGGTATTCTGGTATTTCAAGATGCCTAATTTGTCTGCATGGAGCTAGAATTATTGAAGAAATGGATTATCATGATCAGTATGGACGATGAGTTTTCTTCTTTTTTTTTAGGTTTATTTATATATTGTTTTTGGTCTGTGATGCATGTTGTATGTTACTGATAAATAAAATTGAAATGTACCAAAGTGCGATAAAATAAAGGAGAAATTACTCAACAGAGGTCCTTTCAAAAATATTTGCATACTTATGGAAAAATTTATAATTTAAAATTTTAATATTTATAACATATATCATTAATATGTAATTATTTTTAAAATTTGGACTGAATTGATATTTTTCATAAGATAAAAAAAAAAAATTTACATATACAAAATTAAAAGATAAAAAATGTAGGATTTATTTGGAAATTGACTAAATTTTTTTTATTATAAAAAAACATGTAAAAAAAAGTAAAAGAATGAATATTAGTTTTTGAAACTCTCCTTTCCCAAGTGCATACAAGTGGTTGTTTGGGGAGTGATTTTTTTATTTTTTTAGGACTAAAATAGTTAAAAAGTCAAATTAAGTTATCATTTTATTCTCTTTATTTTCTTTTTCTTTTTTTAAATAATAAATACATAAGAGTTAATAAGATTACATAAAATTTGTTATTCAAACATATTTTTAAAATAATCTTATCCATCCATATTCATAGTGTATCAATTTTGTGAGTTAGTTTATGTGTTTCTTGACTTGTTTATTGCAAATTTAGTACTTCTAAAAAAAACATTATCTTTAAATAATAATGATAGGTACTTAAATAAATTATTAAATATTTTACGCAACAATACGAGTGTGCGTTGGATCATTGGATGGACTCAACTTATTAAAGTGATGATTTTGACCATGTCAACGTGCAACACCCAACAAACAAAAATAGGCAATAATATTAGAAAAATGCTATAGATTCTAAATAATCTATTAAATTTTTAATCAAAACTCTTATATGGGTGTGAAATTCACACAAACCCACAGGTGTGTGAGTCCTATATCATGTGAGAGGTTTGATAAGAAAATTTAATACATTATTTAGAATCTCTAACATAACTCATAATCTTAGCGTGTTAAAATGCCACTTGTATTAGTAAAACAGCATTGTCAAAATTTAACATTTTGACATTATAGAACAAATTATAATTTTGACACCTATAAAGTTGCTCTTAGCTGGATTTTAGTTTATTCATTTTTAATTCTTACTAAAAATGCTCCATTTAGATTGATATATAAATCTTGGTATTTCTCTCTATTCAATCTTGTGTACGTAGGGCATTCTATTTTTATTTTATCTTTCTGCGTGAAAAAGAGGGACAAAAATGTAATTACAAGCAGAGATTCAAGTTCTTATATCACTGCATAAAATTCAAAAAAAAAAAGAAAAGACAGACACTTCTTCTTTCACCATTGGAGTAAAAATATGCTTGGTTTGTGTCAAGTTTGGCTAAACTAAAAAAGTGCACTTATTTCATCTTTTTATCTTTTTTGGGTCACATCAATCAACATCTCCTCTCTACTTTTTCTACACATAATACAAGAAAAGTCAAAAAGTGCACTTCTTGTTTGGGTACTCCCAAATAATCCAAAAAGTCAAAAAGTTACTCAAAAAGTTAAAAAGTTAACACTATTCACCAAAAGTCAACAATTATGGCTGCACAACTCCTAATTCAAATTTTCCTCTAAAAACCAATTTTCACAATTTTTTATTACACATTTTTCCATAAAAAGTCAAAAAGTTAACCCAAACATCCATATTTTCAACTTCAATTTTTTAGTCAAAAAAGACAAAAAGTACATTTATTTAATCTTCCCAAACTTGGCCTTAGCTGTGTCTGTCTTTAAAGAATAAAACCTTTCAATTTTGAGTAGTTATTATTCCTGCCTTTATTGATTGATCAGTCACAGGTTTTGCATTTTTGGTATTCCTTCTTCTTCTTCTTCTTCTTCTTCAAGTGTTATTATATTCCTTCTCTTTTGACACCTTCTGGCAAACTTACTTTTTTACAGTTGGTGTTTGTACCTCAATAGTTTTCTATACAAGTTAATAAATTTTGAAGGATTCTCATGAGATGAGCATCGGATGATCTAACCCATATGATTGATGGGCTATATTGATACGTTTCACTGACCCAAAATCCATGCAATGTTTTTGAAAATAATAGCATTAATTACACTTACTTCCTCTAAGATTAAAACAAAATAGACTGAGATTCACAATTTTAATATAATTATATTGAGTTTTTATAAGATTTTAGTTTACATAATACCTAACCACATTATACACTCAAAAAAACACCTACCATATTTTCATATAGATAAAAAAAATTGTTATTGTCATCTCTTCTACATAAGAATGTGTATTTTACCTTATTTATTTTTGTGTCTCTACACGCTATCTACATTATTCAGTAATTAGCCTTACTAAAAAAAAAATAGTTTAATTATAATATTTCATAGTGTCATATATATAATTTGTATGTATCAACAAAAAAAATTAAGGCTGTTAAAGTTACTTGAGTTATGAAAACTCATGCGTAAACCGTTTTCAAATTTAATTAAGATTAATAAATTTTAGTCCAATTTCTAACTAAATTTAAAATTATATAACTCAAGCCCTAAAAAATTTTGGGCTAGGCTCAAGTTCTTCGGATTAGGTTCACATAGGGGTGTACACGGTCTGGATTGATTCAGTTTTGAGAAAATTCAAGAACCAAATTGATCCTAACAGTTCTGTGATTTTGAGAATCAGACCAAACCATTACACTTGTAAAATTGGACCAAAATTAAATCGAAATAACGGTTCGGTTGCAATTTAGTTCACAGTTTCAAAAATTTTTATTTACAAGAATAAATTGTTAATATTAGCAAAATAATTACTCAAACTAATTATATTCAACTTATGATAAAAACTAATAATATTAAGGCATTACTCAAAATTATATATTTATATCATCATAATATCATTAAAATTACAAAAAATCAATTAATAAAAATAAAACTTAATATGATAATATTAAATATTATATATATCTTATTAAATAACACTTATGTATGGTTCAAGGACTGCTATTATATATTAAATATTATATATATATATCTTTTAAAATTCGGTTCGGTTCGGTTCAGTTTGAACCGTGATTTTTTTTCATAAAATCAATTAACCAAACTGTTTTTATAGTTCTCAATATTTCTTCAATCAAAACCGAATCGGTTCTAAATAGAACTGAATCAAACCGTACAATTCGGTCTGATTCAGTCCGCATTACCGATTTGAACTGATTTTGAACAGCCCTAGGTGCACACAAGTTGCACCCCTACTTCTAGTTCCAATTGTATTCTGTTCTTTAATTTTTTACAAATTGCCAATTTAGTCCAACTGAACAAAAATCAAGCATAGAAGGAATATTCAAGAGAGAATAGACCATTTCATAATAGACACTAACTTCTCAATCAATTTGAGGAGAGAGTAATAAATTATCTTGTGTTTTAATTTCAGACCAATTTTCAAATGAGCGTTATCAATTAGACTAGATAAACACAATACGAAAAATTTAAAAGTAAAATTGATACAATTAAAACGCCCTAAATTAACATAAGGGATGAATTATAAAGACTGGGTATAATATGCCCTAAATTTAATTTTATATTTAAACAGTCAGTTGTACTTTGTAAAATTAAGATATTTGGCACGAATTAGTAATACCCCTTGGATTCTATGTGAGAAAAAACAAAATCTTCAAAACTGAGGTCCCTCAACTTAAAATTTGAAAGGTGAGAATAATGTGATTTTCATATCATTTTTATTTTTATGCAAAAATAGTCTTTAAAAAGTCAAAAATAAATTTTTAATATTTCTTAAAAAGTTTGTTATTTCAAAAAAAAAAAAAAAATCTTTAAACCTGTCACCAAACAGAAATGAAAACACAGTAAAAAAAACCAAAATCACAACAAAAAAATATAGGTTCACCCCTCGGTAAAGTTAAAGAGCATTTTATATATATATATATATTTATTTATTTATTTTCCTGATCTTGTGTCCCTTTCAAATTAAGAAAAAGATAATGCTCACTAAATTTTTCTATTGGTGGTAGGTTTCAATCTTTTTCTAAAAAACTAAAAAAATAAATGTTTTGGTCAAAATTGAAATTCAAATCCAAATCCAAATCCATTACAGCAAATACTATCGCGTCTTGTACTAGTGGGATGTATGCATGAGTTGTCTCAGCTAGGCGGAAAACAACATTGATTGAGACGCGTTATGTTACTTATGCAATCATTTATTTTCAATAATACTATGAACATATTTAATTATTTAAAAATTATTTAGAACTATTATTTTGTCATTCAGGTTTATTATATATATATATATCTGTTGGCTTATTTTTCATACGAAAAAAAATATCATAAATGTGAGTGTGCCAGCAAAAATTGAAAAATCCTTACAGATTAAATTCAAGCTAATTATCAAGCGATTGCGTTGACGATTCTTTTACCTCAACAAAGAGGACTTCAAAATTGCCAAGTGTAAAGAAAAAAAAATTAAAAGAAGAAAGAGGGAGACGAAGAAAAATAATTGAGTAAACAATCAAAGTAATAATTACTTACCTCTACTCCTATACTTTGAAAATGAAGTGCATAGAATACTTTGAAAAAGAAATACTGAAAATAAATACTTCGAAAAGGAAGTACATAAAATAAAATGACGAGGAAAATAGAAATCAATTGCATAGAAATCAATTGCCTTTGATTTGAGTCTTGGATCCATTACAATGTAGCCATTGATGGCTATTGTGGGGACATATTTTGTGAATGACAAACACGTGGCCAATGTGACATCGAAGTGTCAGCTGAGGTGCCACGTGTCTTGGTCATGGCGCCGAGGTGATCTCGGCTAAGCCGAAGTTATCTACGGAGATACCAAAATCCGAGATGAGCAGATAAGGGACATGAGTCCTAAAACTGGGGAGGACTAAGTATGGATAAAGATAAAACTCTTAGGAAGTTTATCTCTATCTAGCTGGGAGTCCAAGATGAGCATTGAGCCAGAATCCATTGAAACTAGGTTTCTACAAGGATCAGGTTAGTGCTGGCTATAAAAGTAAGGCATCCTTGTGGGTCTAAGGTACGCTTTTGTATTCTGGCTAGTGAGGTAAGCACTATTTGCTATCTTTGAGAGATAACTGAGCACTGACTTGATCGTCGGAGTACCCCCGGGTGGACGAACCACCGCCAAAATTCTTATCTTTCTGTGATAGGTTGTTCGGGTACGGTCTATTTTGCATGTGCTCTCCTGCTGAGTACCTGTTTGGCAGTGTGGTCAGAAATCAGCACCCACAATTTGGCGCCGTCTATGAGAATCGTAAAAAAAATAGATGGCCAACGACAGGCAGAAAAAAAAGAATTGGGGGCAACATCCCTAGTGGGAGTGGTAAAAATGCCGAACCTAACGTAAAGGAGGACAACTGTAACGCAGAACCACGAGATAAGAATCCCAGAGAAAAAGACGTCGGCTAAGAGGGAGACGTTCCAAATAAGGCAGGCCGAAGCGAGTATTACAACAAGAGCGACCTCCAGGCATGAAAAGACAGATGCCTGAGGTGGGACGGCGAGATGAAGGGGATGGCAAACAAATTGGCAGACCTCTAATCGCTTGTCAATTTCATGATGCAGAACAACGTCATGCAGCCACCATTCCCATTGAATGACACACCGATTCCAGCGGCCAAGAACAATGTCCAGAAAATGGGACATAAAGCAATCCTTACAGTCCCTCAGCATGACAGGGCAAGGGAGCATTCGCATCGGCCTTCACGGAGGGTCGGGCGAGGAGAGTCGATAAGAGGAGAGTCTTAGAAGACACATCGTGCCAAAGAAACCTACACCAAAGAACTTCAACATGTTCAAAGGAAGGAGCTTTGTTTCGAGACGACAAATAGAGGGAGGTCCAAGAGGACTCATAACGACACCGGGAATAACGCACCAAAAAGGCTGAAATCCGTTGACAATCGAGCTCCTGAACAGTCCAAGAAGGATTTAAGGGATTACCTCCAGATGAAGCAACAAGATGCCGAGGTAGCATCCCCGGCTAAGCCGAGAACGCCATTTTCGGTAGAATTGGACAAGTTTGAGGCCCCGAAAAGGTTCCACATGACGAGATTCCAGATATACGACGGTAAGTCTGATCCCAACTTTCATGTTGGCTTATACTTGAACTCAATGGCATTGTACACCGGGAACGAGTCGTTGCTCTGCAAGGTGTTTCCCTTATCCTTTGGGGAAATCGCATCAGATTGGTTTCACAAGTTGACGAAAGGAACTGTGAAAAGCTGGGAAGGCCAGGCCGAGATGTTTGTGGCCAGGTTTTTTACAAACAAACTACAACCGTTGAGGGTAGACTCCCTGATAGCTTTGAGAATTGGAGAGGATGAAAGCCTTAGGGCTTATGCCAAGAGGTATTATGAGGTGCTAAACCGAATACCAGGGTGCAACCAAGAGGTGGCGGTCGTGTCCTTTAAGAACAGCCTGAACGATGACTGTTTGCTTCGAAAATCACTGGCAAAGACACTGCTAAAAAGTATGGAGGAACTTATGGCCAGAATCGAGAAATATACAAGAGCAGAAGAAGATACACCATGGACCAAGGCGTCAAAGCAAAAGAAAAGGAACGGCTTGCCGAAGCTAGGTCGAGGTAATACAAATTTTAATAGACAAGAAACAGGTCTAAGGGCTGCACAGGCAGTCACCATAGTGTTCCGGATCCCTGTTTACAAAGTCCTGGAAAGAATCAGGAACCAGCCTTACTATACAGCACCAAAGAAGATCCTTGGCGAATTTATGGGAAGAAGCCTGGGGAAGCATTGTGCCTACCACAATGAGGATGGGCACCTGACTCAGGGGTGCAGACCCTAAAGACACATCTGGAAGACCTTGTGAGACAAGATCACTTAAGGGACCTGGTAGATGAGGCCAGAACAAGGAAAGAGTAAGCAAGGCTGCCCTAGGCACCAGCAGTACCACCTCCACCAGCACCACAACAGCCAGTAGACGGACCTCAAGTGATTAATGTGATTTGCTCAAAGGTCAACGAGAACGAGGTACGTGGGGAGACTCAGAGGGTGAAACATCTACAACATGTGTATCAGGTCCAGCAAAAAAGGCCTAAGGCAGATGAATGCCAGGGACCAATGGTGTCCTTTACTGAAGCCGACCTAGACATGGTGCAACATCCACACAACAATGCTTTGGTGATATCCTTGAAGATTGGAGATTGCCAGGTAAGGCACATTCTGGTTGACCAAGGCAACTCTTGTGACATCATGTATGTCAGATATTACAAGGAGCTCGGCCTTCACCATGATGATCTGGAGCAGTCCAACAGTCCAATGGTCGGGTTCAATGGAACGCCGACATAGCCCTTGGGAGCAATAAATCTGGAGATACAGGCAGGCACCAAGAGGGTAAGCACAAAGTTCACAGTAATAGACACCCCCTCCCCTTACAACGTTATCTTGGAGAGGCTATGGTTGCACGCAATGAAGGCTGTTCTATCCACACTGCACCAGTTGTTGCGGTTCCCAACAGAGCATGGAATTGAGGAGGTCAGAGGGTATCAGGTGTAGGCAAAGAATTGCTTCGTGGCAGCAATGAAATCCACCTGCAACGTACGAAAGACAGAGACAGTAGAGATCGAAGACGAGGACATGGAGGTCCTGGATGACGTCGGCAAAGAGCCTATCGACAAAAGCGATGAAGCCTTGAAGAAAATTCTAGTCCAGCAAGGAGATAAAGAGCGCTTCTTCCTCCTCAACTCAAGCTTGGTTGAGAAAGAGGAAAGGGACTTAAAAGCGTTCTTAGGAGCGAACATAGAGGTGTTTGCCTGGACATCATACGAGATGCCTGGCATTGATCCCGAGGTTACATGCCACAGACTGAACGTAGATAGATCGGCAAAACTCGTGATCCAACGAGAAATAAGGCCGACGTTGGTCCATGTAGAGGCAGTAGAGGAGGAAGTGGACCAACTATTAGAGGCTAGAGCCATCCGAGAGGTAAACTACCCTACCTGGTTGTCCAACACTGTGGTTATAAAAAAGAAGAATAGAAAGTGGAGGGTCTGTGTGGACTTTACTAGCCTGAATAAGGCTTGTCCCAAAGACAGTTTCCTACTCCCCAAAATCGATCAATTAGTGGATGCCACTTTAGGACATGGAATGATGAGCTGTACCATCAAATAGCAATGTACCCCCATGATGAAGAGAAGACTACATTTATCATCTCAAAAGGGCAGTATTGCTGCAGAGTGATGCCTTTTGGATTGAAAAACGCAGTAGCAACGTACCAGAGGTTGGTGACCAAGATGTTCAGACATCAAATTGGCAAAACAGTGGAGGTATACATCGACGACATGGTCGTAAAGACCAAGGAATCTGAGGATGATCTGGCTGACTTGAAGGCAATCTTTGACATCCTAAAAACATATTGGCTTTGACTCAATGCTTCAAAATGTGTATTTGGAGTTAGGTCTGGTAAGTTCTTGGGGTATTTGGTTATCAGAAAGGGTATTGAGGCAAGCCCAGATCAAATCAAGGCCATCTTGGATTTGAAGAGCCTAGAGTCAGCAAAACAAGTGCAGATGTTGACTGGAAAGGCCGCGGCCCTGAACAGATTCATAAGCAGAAGTTCGGATAAGTGTAAACCGTGTTTCAGCTTGTTGAAAAAGGCCACCGACTTCTTATGGACAGAGGAATGTGAAGTCGCCTTAGCCGACTTGAAAAAATACCTAACCATAGCTCCAGTTCTTTCGAATCCACCACCTGGAGAGGAGCTATTCTTGTACTTGGTAGTTTTAGAGCATGCAGTAAGTGCACTGATAATTAGAGAAGAGAAGGGGAACAAAGGGCAATATATTACGTGAGTAAAACCCTAGCGGGCGCAGAGACCATGTATTTACCCCTGGAGAAATTAACATTGGCCTTAATGATAGCTTCTAAGAAGTTGAACCATTATTTACAAGCCCACAAGATTATGGTATTGACTAAGCAATCCACCCAAAAAGTATTGACTAAACACTCTTTAAAGTCCCTGCTACAACAAGGAGATCTAATAGGCATGGTGGCCAGATGGGCAGTGGTATTGGGCCAATACGATTTAGAGTTAGGCCCAGAACAGCAATCAAAGGCTAGGTTCTGGCCGACTTCGTGGCCGAATTCACACCTAGTGTCATCCCATGTCGGGTTGCGGTAAACCGTAGCTTAGGATGTTCAAGAGAACAAGAAGAGACCCAGCTGGGAATGAAAAACCCCACAGTAGAGCAGAAGAAAGAAGAGAGACTCAAGCTCTGCGACATTTACATTGGCGACTCCTTCCGCCTTTTTGTTGATGGGAGTTCAAACCGACAAGGAGTGGGGGCAGGAGTAGTGCTAGTATTGCCAGGTGGGCGAATGTTAGAACAATTTATTTGACTAGGGTTTAAAGCCTCAAACAATGAAGCAGAATATGAAGCACTCATCGCGGGACTAAAATTGGCAATAACAATGGAAGCCGATGAAGTGGTGGTCTTCTGTGACTCCCAGCTTATTGTGAACCAAGCAACAAGCGAGTATGCAGCCCGAGATGAAAGAATGATAGCCTATGTTAAGGAGGTTGTTAGACTACTAGCCTTGTTTCAAGACTGCTGACTACAGCAGGCTAGCCGAGATGACAACAGCCATGCCGATGCCTTGGCCACTTGACTAGTGTAATGAAATCAGGGGAAGCAAGGACAATAATGGTTGATTATTTGTCAGGCCTAAGTGTGGAACCATTAATCACAGAGTACAAAACAATATGTATAGAGATGGGACCAAGCTGGATAGATGCAATAATAATATTCCTTAGAGATAGGAAGTTGCCAGATGATCTCAAAGAAGCACATAAGACCAAACTAAAGTCGGCGAAGCTCAATCTGACAGCAGAAGAACATCTCTATAGAAGGTCTTTTTACTGGTCTCTTTTTGAGATGTGTGCATCTTTCACAAGTTGAAGACTTCTTGTATGAAATACACGAAGGAGTATGTGGAAGCCACGCTGGGGGTAGATCACTTCCTCACAGGGCCATTACTTAGGGGTACTGGTGGCCCTACATATAGAAAGATGCTGAAGCTTATGTTAGAAAATGTGAGAAGTATCAGAGGTTCGCACCTTTGATACATCAACTAGTAGCAGATTTAAACCCAGTGTCCAGCCTTTGGCCATTTGCCCAGTGGGACATAGATCTTGTTGGACAACTACCCCAAGCAACTAGACAAAGGAAGTTCCTGCTGGTAGCAACTGACTATTTCACAAAGTGGGTAAAAGCTGAACCCCTCATAAAGATTCGGGACATTGATGTGAAGAACTTCATATGGAAGAACATCATCACTAGGTTTGGGATCCCAAGGGCAATAATAGCAGACAATGGTACATAATTTGACAGTAAGCTAATCAAAAGCTTCTGTGCAAAATACAAGATCAAGAACTATTATTCTACTCTAAGTTTCCCTTAGAGTAATGGTCAGGCGGAAGCATCCAACAAAACTATCTTGGATGGGATTAAGAAGAGGCTGGAAGCAACAAAAGGAAAATGGGTGGAAGAGTTGCCTAATGTACTCTGGGCATATCGGACTATACCGAGAAGATCAACTGGAGAATCCCCATTTACCATGGCTTATGACACAGAAGCAGTTATCCTACTAGAAGTCGGCATCCCTGAGATCAGAACCCAAGAAGTAGAGAATGGGACTAACGAGACATTCCTGGCCCGAGATCTGGACCTACTAGAAGAAAGAAGGGAGACAGCAGCAATTCTGCTAGGGGCATACCAGCAGCAGCTTGCTAGGGCTTACAATAAGAAGGTCAACCCAAGAGAGTTTCAAGTTGAGGACCTCGTCCTAAGAAAGGTCGTTGGCAACAAGAAGGATCCCATAGCGAGAAAATTGGACCCAAATTCGGCCCAAATTGGGAGGAGCCTTATAGAATCATTTCGGTCGTTGACAATGGGGCATATCGGCTTAAAGATAGTAAAGGCAAGGAGTTACCAAGACCCTGGAACACTTGCAACTTGAAGTTTTTCTATCATTAGACTTTTTTGTTTTTTGAAATTTATGTCATGATTTTCTTAGCCGAGGTAGTAATAAAAAATTTTAGATTAATTTTTTTTTTTTAAGAATTTGAAATTTTGTGTGATCGGACTGACCAGTCCTTTGGCGATGTTTCTGATTGAAACATGAAGAATAACTTAGACTTATTATATGGCAGAGTTGAATTATACTTGCATATAATAGAGTTGAACTAAGTTGGCGATATTTCTGATTGAAACATGACGAATAATTTAGACTTATTATATGACAAAGTTGAATTATACTTGCATATAATAGAGTTGAACTAAGTTGGCGATGTTTCCGATTGAAACATGATGAATAACTTAGACTCATCATATGACAGAGATGAAATTGGACTTGCATATAATGGAGTTGAACTAAGTTGGTTTAGTATAGCCTTACCATGTCGGCAGAATTAAGCTTAGAATGAAACTAAGTTCATTTCAGTTTAGATTAACAAGGAAACCAAGGTTGAGAACCTTGGCTAGTCTTTGTATGAATCTGACTTCGGCAAAAACTATACGTACTTAATGTGGACATAAGTGAAACTTAAGTTTACATTAGGAGGCAAGGAGCTAAAAAGTGTTAAGTAAAAGTTTAAAGTGCTTGGGAGTTGGAATTTTGTAGAGAAATTTACAAGCTCGAGTTGGCTTAACACTTGTTGAAATTTTCAGAAAAAATTTACAAGTTGAAGTTAAGCCGAGGTAATATTGCAAGGAGTACATACGTATTTGCCGAGATGACCATGTTGCCAAACTTGGACAGTATAGAAGACAGAAGTCTTGATAAGTGAGAGTGAAGTGGCAAGTTTGAAACAACACTTGTG
Organism: Camellia granthamiana; assembly: GCA_036172215.1. NCBI lineage: Eukaryota > Viridiplantae > Streptophyta > Magnoliopsida > Ericales > Theaceae > Camellia > Camellia granthamiana. Next base: position 151,801,999 of record CM069904.1, read on the forward strand.
AAAATAATTTTACAATGTTTTCAAGTGTTAAGCTAAGACCGAGATAAACAATTAGAAGTTATGTCCGAGGTATTTTACTCTGAAGAGGTTATACAGATAAAGGTATACTTTGAAGACATGCAAAATTATTCTAAGTACGAAAGTGGAAAACATACATAAGAGAAAAGAAGACATTCAGCACTTAAAAGAAATGAGGAGGCTTGCATTCAAAAGACAACTTGTTCGGAGTATAAAAAGGGCACATCGGCCAAATAAAAGCTAACATTGTTCAAAAAGCAAAAAGTACAAATTACAGAAATAAAAGCTTCTAGTTAAACTACTCGAAGTCGGTGGCAGGTTGTGTCTCGGCCTCAGAAAACAACTGGGAAATCTTCTCGGCAACCTTCTCAGCCTCGAGCTCAGCGTCAATTTATTGGAAAGTTTGATCAAGGCTTTTCTCGGTGATAGGCACCTTGGACGTAGTCTTCTTGGGGGAGGCACTTTTTGAGACCTTGTCCTTCTTATCCCGAGTCAAGTCCAGGACTTGCTCATTCAGAGTTAAGGACTTGGCCCCAGCAGAACCCTCAGCATTAGCTGCCACCTCGGCTTTTTCATCATCATCTTCTTCTTTTTCTCTTTCTTCCCCCCAGCCTTACCCTCAGATTGGCTTGGAATAGGGGGGAATAGCACTATAAGTCGGTCTTCTTCTCGGAGGGGAGAGTCTTCGAGGACAGCTAGCTCTTTTAGAGCAGCCATCCAACCAAGGGTGTAACCCTTTTTACATGGCTGTCTGACTTTCTTTTTGTATTCCTCGTGGACGTCGGCTGCCCCCATAGCATAGGCCTTCTCGTCCGCCTCATTGATTTCAGCTGCCTTTGTAGACAGTGCCGTCTGGAGCTCGGTCTGGGCTTGGGCTTCTTTTTCTTTGGCCTCTTTCGCCTCGGCTTGAGCGACCTAGGCAACATTCTCTGCGGCCTCGGCGTGGTCCTCGGCTGTTTTCAATGCTAGCTCGGTTGCCTTGGCCTGATCGAGTAGACCTCGGATGCGAGCCTTGGCTTTGTGAAGCGAAGAGAGAAGTTTGGCTAACTCCTTGGCCTTTTGGGTTAGTTATTTCTTACATTCCTCGGCCTTGACTGCGAAAGAATGACCCTGCTGGATGGCCTGCAAGAAAGGAAAACAGATTAGTAAAAATTGGGCTAAGTGTTAAGAAAACTTCAGAAGACAAGGTAAAAGACTTACCAAGACGCAGTGCTGCATCATCAGAGCGTAGTTTTCATACTCTGTTAGCTCAGCCATTCGGTCGATGTCGGCTGGCAAGAGAATGGCAGTGGAGATGGTGGCGCCGACTTCAACATTGTCCAGCGCGCTGTCGCCAGCTAGCAAAGGACGGTCACCCACCATGAATGTCGGGGCCCAGGGAGAGTTGGATTTAAGGACATCGGACTGATCTCTACCCTTAGACCTTGGCTTCTTCGAGGAGGGTGCCTCGGATGAACCAGATTCGGCAGGCCTCTTCTAGGTAGCTGAGGCGTTTTTTTCAGCCTCGGTTAGTTTGGAGATCGGCAAAGTGTCCTCAGAGTCGATCTGAGTCACTGTTGCCTTGGCTTTGGCCTTCTTCACCCTTTTTTGCCTTGGCTTAGGTTGGGATTGTGATGGGGAGGATTAAACTGTCACAACACCAGGAATGTTGGCCAAGAGGTCTTCGACGACAGCCTTCTTGCGTCCCATCTCGTTGGTGGTAGCGACAACTGTGACTTTGGTGTCGAAGTGAATTGCTAGAAGTACAGTGGGTGGGTTGGCTGGATCGTAAGCCGATGCCTCAGTACTTCGGCATTTTCGGCTACGAGTTCTACCCGCAGAAGCGAGGAGTGGAGCTCGGCATTGGCGTTGGCACTGGACTGGAAGAATCAGTTGAGAGGCAAATGTTGATGGTTGTTTGGCTGGATTAGAGGTTGAGGCCTGATCAGGCCTTGGCGATGAAGTGACAGAGGGAGTTGTTGAAGAAGGCGAAGATTTGCTCTTTCGAGGAATGTCGGGGAAAGGATTCCGGTATGTTGGGACGTAGTTGAAAAGGATTGGAGCCTTACGAAGCTTGAGTGGCAGGCCAAGAAGGCAAACCAAGTCTTTGCTCGGCGTGTAGTATCAGCGAAAGTCCTTTTCTGGCTGGAGGAGAGCTGCAAAAAAGAGATCATACATTAGAAACAAAGTGACAGAAAGATGATTAAAGAAAGTAGGAGGGACTCTAGGGAGGGAAACTAAGTCCTTACCCCTGTCATCTCTAAAAACCTCACGGCGCAATGGGAAGAGATGGAGTTTGTCGTCTGGCGCGAACTCCCAATTGCCCGAGACAATCAGGTAGTCATCAGTCGCGCCTTTATTTGAGTTTGGAATTTCAGCTATCAGCTTGTATTGGGTGGATCTCGATTTGAGGTAGTATGTGTAGCCAGCTTTGGTTTTAAGGCCACACATCGTGTAACAGTACTGGATATTGGACAAGGAAATCCTAGCATTTTGTCGACGTTCCAACTCGGCGATTCCGTTTATAATCCTAAAAGAGTTTACAGCTAGTTGCATGGGGTTCAGTTTGTAATAGTGGAGGACCTCCCTAAAAAGGGTGTTAGAGCATCTCCAACCCATCCTTCAAAACTTCAAATATGAAGGATCCTTTCTAATTTTGAGCTCCAACCCATCCTTCATTTCTTCATTCCAAATGAAGGAAGATGGATTGATCCTTCAAATATGAAGGGAGGATGAACAAAATGAAGGAGCCTCTAAAACACTATTCACTCTACATTTCTTATTATATTCAAAATAACTTTTAATGTGTAAATTTAATTTTTATAAAATTGACATCAATAAAAAGTATAAAATCATACCTTTAAAATGAGTATAATATTAAATATATTTTACAAAAATTTTAAAATTAAATATTTATTAATGAACAAAAATTACTTTTTGATTGGAGTTTGAATGAAGGAAATGAAGGTTTGTGGTTGGAGCTTGAATGAATAGTAACCTCCTCTATATTTACTTTTTGAATAAAAAATATTATTTTCATCCTCTTGAGAAGAGGATGTGGTTGGAGATGCTCTTAAGGGGGAATCTGACTCCTCCTTCGATAATGAAGACTATGGGAAAGGGCATGTAGTCCTTTCCTAGCATAATGGAGTCATTCTCTCCAGCCAACTGGATTTGGACGTCGGTTGGGATAGAAAACTCCTGCCTAAAGTACTTTAGCTTAGAAGGGGTGTCGAATCTCCACCTGAACATGCTCATTATCTCGGCCAAAGTGAGTCCAATTTCAGGTTTTTCGGTAAGAGATTTGGAAAGTGGCAAAATATCTCGGCTAAACCCTAGAGAGCACTAAAGTGAATTTTTCTGAAAATCTAAGGGATTTTGGTGCGGTTTTCCTAAAAAGCAGGGTTCTAGAACAAATCTCAAACCTAAAATCTACGCAGATACAGGAATCAAAGGCAAGAATCTAGAAATAAAGCAAGAAAAACAGATTCAAAGAACACTGAATAAAGTGTGTGCAGATGTGCAAAGCAAAGGACAGTGGCAAATTAACAAGTGTATTAGTGGTATGTGTGCGCATATGTAGATCCAAAAACGAGTTAGACAAACACGAAATCACAAAGAAACATGCTCAACATGCGAATGATGAAATTTAAAACACAAGTAACGATTGAAGAACATGAATGGATTCACAATGACAATAAACAAACGTAATAGAGTTTAAAATTGAAAAGGGGGAAAGCAGTGACTTACTGAAGAGAATGATGCCGGTGTAAAGTATGTCGAAGTCAGACGATCATGGTGAATAGAGTAGAACAGTAAATGCTTTGCCGGAGGAGAAGAACGGAATCAATTGCAGAGAGCTTGACAGCAATGGAGGTGGGGGATTTAGAGAGAGAAAAAACTTGAACTTAGAGGGAAAACGAAGGATGCAAAAGTGAAGAGATGGAGAGAGAAAGTGTTTTTGTTAAAACACGAAAAAAACAGCAAAATCACAATAATGTGCCTTGGACGACGTGCAGAAACGACGTGACCTGATGGCGCGTATCAGGTACGGATCAATAAGAAAAAGATACGTAGCAAAAATGGTTGAGAAACCGTGTGTGATAGCTCATGCGCAGATAGAATTCTTAGAGTTCTTGATTTAATTGAGCGAAAACCTCGGCTAGAGGAACGGTCCTAGTTAAGGAACTTGAAGAACTTGGTTCTTGGTTTTTGGTCATTGATAAAATAGATTGCAAAGTCCTAGTCATGTCAAGCTGACGTATGATGATCTTGGTCATGAAAGATGGAGTAAGTCCTAGCCGATGTGCTATATGGACAAACGATATAGGTTCCATCACCTCAGGATGCCGAGGTAATAGAACCTAGGGGGCAGTTGTGGGGACATATTTTGTGAGTGACAAACACGTGGCCAATATGACACCGAAGTGTCAGCCGAGATGCCACGTGTCTTGGTCATGGCGCCGAGGTGATCTCGGCTAGGCCGAGGTTATCTGCGGAGATACCGAAATCCGAGATGAGCAGACAAGGGACAGGAGTCCTAGAACTGGGAAGGACCTAAGTATGGATAAAGATAAAACTCTTAGGGAGTTTATCTCTATCTGGTTAGGAGTCCAAGATGAGCATTGAGCCAGAGTCCATTGAAGCTAAGCTTCTACATGGATCATGTTAGTGCTGGCTATAAAAGTAAGGCACCCTCATGGGTCTAAGGTACACTTTTTTGTATTCTGGCTAGTGAGTTAAGCACTATTTGCTATGTTTGAAAGATAACTGAGTACTGACTTGATCGTTGGAGTATCCCCGAGTGGACGAACCACCTCCGAAATTCTTATCTTTCTGTGACAGGTTGTTCAAGCACGGTCTATTCTGCCTATGCTCTCTTGCTAAGTACCTATTTGGTAGTGTGGTCAGAAATCAGTACCCACAGCTATTTATAAAGGAAAAAAATACAGTAACAACTACTTAGTAATTACCCATTTCTCCCATCTTCATTCTTGTCTTGCCATGTGTCCTTCCACTTATCCACTTTGTCTTTCATGTTCTCTATCATCTCCATAACTTCTTTTAACTTCCAAATAAATAAGAGGATGCCACATGCTTTGAAAATAATAATAATACTATACTAATAATAATAAGAAGAAAAAATATTTTATGGTGCCAACAATATCATATTACATAAATTTAATATTCACTACACAACCACTTATTCTGTAAAAATTGAGTTGATAAATCTGAGTTTCCAAACCTTTTCATTTATTTTTTGTGCATAAACAAGCAAAAAAATGTTTTTTTCTTTTTTATAAATACTTTTTCATTTTTCTAATTAAAAAAAAAAAAAAAAGCTTCTTCCATTTATTTTCTTAAAAAAATTCAAGTTCTAGAAATATCCTGACTTGGCTAATGGCAGGATTTGCATTTCATATCATGATAAAAGAAAACTTTTTCAATTAATTTCATTCAATGAAGTAATGTTAAAAAAATAAAGAAATTTTATAAATAAATAATACTTGTAGAATTATTATGCAATGATATGATATTTTGTAATCATTTCATTTTAAATAAAATGCCTACTATTGTGAAGCGTAAAGTTAAAAATATCATTACCCTATCCTCCTTTAATATTCAGTTTATGTATTATTTTTCAATATGATATTTCAAACTCACTTTGTAATAAGATCCATATGTCTATATTCTTTAAGCGTTTTGTTTGATTACGATTCTTCAACGAAAAAAATAATAAAAGAGTGGTTTTCACTTTTTAAATTGTGTTAAAAAGATGATTGGTTGATAATTAAATATTCTTTAATTATCAACATCATCTTCTAAACACATTACTAGATAGAAAGTGGGTCTAAAAAATAAACATTTATATCATTTTTCATAATAAAATTTTCGTATTGTAGGTCCAAATTCTTAGTTTGGAAATGTTATTCCTATTGAAAAACATTCAAGAATCAATTTCATTCCAATTTATTCAAAATACTAATGCACTATTGGTATTTTTCATCAAACACTATTAAAAAAAGTCACAAATTATTAATTTTTAGTAACAGTTTAAAAATGGTCACAAAAAATGTCACTAATTATAAGTTTTAGTGACAGTTTAAAAAAATGGTCACAAAAAAAAGTCTCTAAGTTTCAAATTTCAGTGATAGTTTGAAAAATTCGACACAGAAAAACGTCACTAATTGTAAGTTTTAGCGACAACCGTGACAAAAAAAAATTGCCAATTGTCAATTTTTAGCAATATATACAAAAAATTGTCGCAACGAATTATTTTTAGCGACACTTTTGTTAGCAGTTATTTTCAATAGAATTTTATGAGAATTTTATGAGAACTATTAATAATTTAACCTTTAGGTTATTGGATGGAGATTGGAATTGAATTGAATAGTGATTGTTTAGACTTTCTTATCTAATGACTATTATTTTAATATGATGAAAAATGATTACATTTTTAATCCAGCTGTTATCATTGTTTTGGTCTAATCCAGCTCTGTTGTGTTCAAAAAAAAAAAAAAAATATGAGAATGAATATTTTAATGAAATGATCATTTCATTTCAATTCATTTCAAGAAACTGAACATTATTTAAAATTCATGGATCCAAAATCACATTTTCATACCTGTCATTCAAACATAACATTTGGGTGTCAAAAACTTTGAAATGAATGAGAATGTAATTTTAAGTGATTCCTAATTACCTTCTCAAACTTAAAATAATTTTCTTTTTAAAATTATGGAATTATCCAGACACTTGCGGGTGTTAAATTTTTAATAATTAGGTGACAATACTATACAGATAAAATTTCAATACATAAATTTTCATACAAAATGATATGATCTTTTATAATTATTTTATTATATCCGAAACACTTTTTATTGGGACTCTCAATTATAAACATGTTACTATCACATCATTCTAAATATATTTTATAGGTATAAATTGTGTTTGTAAAACACTTTTCATAATTAAATATTTTTAACTCTTCTAAATTCTGGTCGTTTAAACATAAGTGATAGAAGAAAAAAAAATTAGACGTACAGAAAAAACTAAACACAGAATGCACAGATGTGCCACAAAACAACATGTTTACAACTGCAAATGCAAACATACATATGAAAACATTTTATTTTATTTTTTTAATGTTATATTCTTTCTAAACACGTAGCATAGCTGAAACCAATAGCCCACAAAGTTGTTGGTATTAGTTAGAATGTTTTTAAATTCTGTAAATATCTAAAGACATGAAATTAAATTTCAAAGTTGAAAGTATTAATGAGAGTTTTCGGTAGGACTTATTGTAGTTTTCAAATTTAAAAAATGAATGGAAAATAAGTTCACTGGGGGTAAGGTATATTTAGAAAAAAAAAAAATTTAAAAATTATTCAAGAAAAGTATTGGATAGTTAGATACATTTTAAGTATCGTCCCATTATATAGAATTGAAATTAGTCTTATATAAATATCAATTTTATTTGAAAACCAATTTCACAAGTTTCAATAACATTTTGTTCAGATCAGGAAACAAAAAAAACAGTCAACATATCATTTTTTTTATTATTTAAAATTGTGTTTGAATCTTATTTTTGTTATAAGATTTTTAAATGAAAAAATATCATTTCAAAGTGAAATAGAAATTTTTTTCCCCCTCAAAACTCTTACTTTTCTTTTTCTTCATAAATTTAAAATCCAAACATCATTTTATTTTAAAATCATAGAAAAAATAGAAAAATATATTTAAAACTAAAAACTTGTACTTTAATTGTATTTATTTTTTCATTGTTTTTTGGTTGTGACTGAATTTTAGATCTATAAATGATGTGTGAATTGAAAAGAAAATAGATGAGATTTGTGAATGGTATTTATAAATATAAAAAAAAAAAATCACAAATCTTTTTTTCTTTTTCCTTCAAAAATTGAAGATTTAAACAAAATTCTATCCTAAAATCTTATAAAATTAAGCCACATACTTTCAATGTATTTTCTTTTTTCTTTTTTTAATTGTTTTTCGTCATAACAAAACTAGGATCTATGGCCATGTTTGATTCACAAGACTAATAGTGAGGTATTAATAATCCTATCAAAATTAGTGTGGTATTCACTATCCAATTGGATTAATAAGATAAATTATCCATTGGATTAATAATCCCACCCCTACCCCATTACTAATAATCCTATAAATTTGTTAGATTAATTATCCATTGGATTAATAATCCTAAACCAAAATGTTAAAACAAACATAGGATAATTGAGCCAACAGATTAATAATCCCAATCCCATACTCTAATTCATCCAATCAAACATGCCCTATGATCTTAAGAAGAAGAAGAAGAAAGAAAGAAAGAAAAAGTGAGCTATTGATACATGTGTAGCATCAAAAAGAGATAATATGCAAGAGTAATGCTAGAGACCCCAAATATTCTACCAAAAGTTTTACCAAATGTCTCACATGGGTGTGGGACCCACACAATGTGGGTCCCACACAATGTGGGTCCCACATTGTGTGGGTCCCACACCCATGTGAGACATTTGGTAAAATTTTTGGTAGAATTTTTGGGACCTCTAGTATTTTTGAATATGCAAATGAGAGTGATTCATATCCATAGTTTTACACTACATTGATTCAATAGACAAAATTCATTCAAGAAGTGACCTCATAACAAAATTTTAGATGCACATCTTAGATTTAAAATTTTAAATTATTTTCTAATCATTTTTACAAAAACTAGTAGTCCAAACTTCTCTTAGTATTGTTCCTAAATATCCGTTGGATCTAGGTCAATCGGGCCACATTGGCAATTTTAATGAAGTGGAGACAATATTTAATAATTGGACATAGCACTGAATGGTAGAGAATCTTGTAAAATATGAATCACGATCTCACGTGTCTTTCTTTTTGCTTGTTTTTTTATCTGACATTTAAAAAAAAATAAAAAATTTGGCTTGAACATTTTTTAATTTTTTTTTGTCAAGGTTTGCACTGTAGATTCTTCTAAAATGGGCTTGGTTTTATGTGCGAGCCCATGGGCCAGGTATTTCCGTAACATATACGACCCAATATTCATTAATTTCGTGAGGCCGGCCCATTATTCATTATAAAAATAAAAATAAAAATTCCCAGGGTTTAATTTTTTTTTTTTTAATTTAAATTATCATTTGATAATAATGTTAGTTTTGTCTTTTCTCTTTACAGAAGACAACAAAATTTTTTTTTTTTTATATAAAAAAAAGGATAAAAAAAAAAAAAACAAGTGTGTGAGTTTAAAAAAAATTGAGAACAAATTAAAAGAAAAATAAAAAAAACTTGTTTGATGAATTATCCAAGATGGGTGAATGGATGTGGTGGTCAATAGTGGCCACTGAAGATTATGAGGTGGTGGAGGGCCACCAAAAAGTGGCCAAAATTCATAGGCAATAGTGGCCAGAGCTCATTGATGATAGGCCCAAAAGTGGTTGGTGATCGGTGGTGATGGTTAGCAATGGCCGAAGGTGGAGAGGAATGGAGGAGAGACTGTGGAAAAATATTTTAAAAATAAATGAAAAAATATTTTTTTTTTGTTTTAAATTTTTTTAAAACTTATGGAATCAATTTTACTTTTTTAAAAATTTAAAATAACAATAGAACAAAAATCATTTGAAACAATCTTAGAGATGGTTTGAGAATTGAATATTTTCGTTGATTTTTTAATTTGTTACAAAAAGATATATAAAAAATAAAAAGCAATGTGACAATTTATAGTAATTTTTTAATTTTTAAACTAAAATAGCCTATCTGATGTGAGCCTAATTGATTTTAAATTTTGATTCATTAAACTGGTCCACGTAAGTAAGAATTATTACTTAGGGGCAGGCTTCTCTCTAGCCTGTATTTAGATTGGAGCGTCTTGTTGGGCTTGTGGTGGCCCATCACGGATCCCGTTTTAATAATCTGAATCGTTCAATGTGTATAACTCGTTGAATATTATATTCCTGTAAAATATTGCATTGATTGGATATCAATAGCTACTTGATCGGATCAGATTTCTATCAACAGTAAATATAATTTTCAAAATAAATTATTGACAAAAATCTGTTCCGATGAAGTAGCTATCAATATCCAATCAACGTGATTTTTTACAGAGATAAAATAATCAATGAGTCCTATACATTAACGGTTCGGATTAACGAAATAAGACCCGTGGTAAATCTCACGAACCCAACAATACTGTCTAATCCACTTTCTGGACCGGAGACAAGCTGCTCCCATTAATTTAATACTGAACCGCCGTGTCTGTTTGTTCGGAGATCATGACAATACTAGTGATAATAATGCTTTAATGGATCAGTTTTACTGGATAAGCTTGGAAAATTAATCGATAAATAAAATACCAGATTAATTTCCAAATGATTATACTTCAAATCACATTAGTCATTTATTTTTTGTAGATATAGATGTAATTTGATAAAATAATTGATAATGTTCAATCAAATTAATTTTTTATAGGTATTTTTTACTCGATATATTTTAAAAAATGAATAATTTAAACTACTAAAATAGGTCTTAAAATGAATCCATATCACCATACAATAGTGCACAACAGTCACCCCATTTCCTTATTTTCCTAAACTGATACTATTTTAGACTAACTCAATAATTTATTCACGTTAATTGGAACATCATTGCTATGCGTACTCCTTGTTAATTAACGCATAAAAATTGTCCAGTGTTGCAAGTGGAGAATAGTTTTATGTATGAATTACAATATGTTAAAATCTATTTCGTAATTAAAATACAGAAAAGTGGCCAATATGTGATCTGATTTGAAATACATAATAATCGTTGAAAATTTATTTATTCAATGGGATATGTTTCGCTTAAGGTCAAATTTAAACGTGATCTTCATGTTTGGACTTGTAAAACTCACTACAATTCCATTTAAAAAACACAATAAAAATTACAATTATTGAATCGATTTTTTTTTTTAAAGACAAATATGATAAATAAAAAAAATTACGATTATTTAATGAAATTTTTTTTTTCATGAATAATATAAAGTAGAGTGTTAAAAAATGAATAATTTAAATTACCAAAATAAGATCCTAATGATTTTTACGGGTAGGAACATAACAGAGAAATTCAAATTTAAACTTGAAAAGTCCAATCCTTTTAAATCCACATTGGTGTGCCACATTGATTGTTAACAGTCTCATAATTGTAAAAATTGGCCGATATGTACAATATCAACGGGTATGTAACGGTTTTTTTAGTTCTATCAGCTAATTCCCGTTACGCATTAAACTCTTAACTATTATGGTGAATTGCAATGTCTCCACAGAATCATATTACATGACAATACATTACATTCTGTTAATGATTTTTAAAATTTTACAAGCGCAACATCTTATTCTTAATTTGTATCAACTAATATCCTCGATACAAAAATACTCTACAATCGATGCAATTTCATATTTTGATACCACGATTTGGAACCATAGATTTTCATATCCACAGAATAACTTCTCTGGGATCTGAAAGCGAGGATTGAAAGTTGGAGCATTAGGGGGTGGGTGGGGTTGTATTTTGCTGAAAAATATGTGGTGCCTTGCGGTCGCACGCAAATTGGGATCGCTGCATGATGCGTGTGTTTGCTAGCGACACACACCGCCACATTTCACCACCCTCTCTTTTTTCATTATTCTCTCTTGTTTTGCATGACTCTCTCTCTTTCTCTCTTCTGTTCTTTAGGCTTTGTGTTGTATCCAATTCACATTCATGCCCTCATCGAGTTATTTGTTCTCCCATTTTTACTTAATGTGTATGTCAATTTCCGACCACACTACCAAACAGGTACCTAACTGGAGAGTACTGGCAGAATAGATTAAGCCCGAACGACCTGTCACAAAAAGAAGAGATTCTGACGGTAGTTCGTCGACCCGGGGTCACTTCGACGATTAAGTCAGTTATCTCTCAAAGATAGCAAAAGTGCTTAACTCACTATTCAGAGCATAAAAAGCATACCTTATACCCATGAGGGTACTTCTCTTTTATAGCTAACACAAACCTAATCCCAATAGAAGCCTAACTTCAATGGACTTAGGATTACTGCTAATCTTGGACTCCCAGTAGGATTGGGATAAACTCTCTAAGAGTCTTATCTTTACCCAAACTGAAGTCCTCTCTCATTTTAGGACTCTTGTCCCTTATCCGCTTATCCCGGATTCCGATATCTTCGCAGATAACCTCGGCCTAGCCAAGATGATCTCGGCGTTATGACCAGGACAAGTGGCACTTCGGTGACACCTCGACCACGTGTTGTCATTCAAAAATTATGTCCCCACAACTGCCCCCTAGGTTCTATTACCTCGGTATCCTGAGGTGATGGAACATATATCATTCCTTCCTTTAATCATGACCCCGGTTTAATTTCAGCTTGTAAATTTTTTTTAAAATTTCAACAAGTGTTAAACATGACCTCAGTTTAACTTCAACTTTTAAATTTTTCTTAAAATTTCAACAAGTGTTAAACATGTCCTCGGTTTAACTTCAACTTGTAAATTTTTCTTAAAATTTCAACATGTGTTAAACATGTCCTTGGTTTGACTTCAACTTGTAAATTTTTAAAATTTCAACAAGTGTTAAACATGTCCTCGGTTTAACTTCAACTTGTAAATTTTTAAAATTTCAACAAGTGTTAAACATGATCTCGGTTTAACTTCAACTTGTAAATTTTTAAAATTTCAACAAGTGTTAAATATGACCTCGGTTTAACTTCAACTTGTAAATTTTTCTTAAAATTTCAACAAGTGTTAAACCAACCTTAGCTTGTAAATTCCAACTCCCAAGCATCATTCTCCAGCCCTCTTTGATGCACTACTTCCAGTGTTGTTGTGAGTCCTTTTGGACCTCTCTCCACTAGTCGTGTCGAAACAAAGTTTCTTCCCTTGAACATCTTGAGGTTCTTTGGTGTAGTAGTCTTTGGTTTGACGTGTCTTTTGGGATTCTCCCCTCCTTGATTCTCCATGCCCGACCTCCCGTGAAGGCTGGTGAGAATGCCCCTTTGCCCTGTCGTGCTGAGGGACTGCAGGAACTGTGTTCTGTCCCCCTTTCTGAGCATCTTTCTTGGCCGTTGGAATCGGCGTATCTTTTAAAGGGAACGATGACTGCATAACGTTGTTCTGCATCATGAAATTGACGACCGTTTGTAGGTCCACCAATTTGTTCGTCATTCTCGTCATCTCGTCGTCCCTCCGCTGACATCATCCTTCCATACCTGGAGGTCATCCTCGTTATAATACCTGCTTCGGTCTAATTTCTTTAGCACGTCGCCCTCCTGGCTGATGTCCTTTTCTCCGTGATTCTTATCACGAGTCTCTTCGTTGCAGTTGTCTTCTTCGACGTCAAGGTCAATGTGTTTCTCGCTCCCAATAGGGGTGTCGTCCCCAACCTTCTCTTTCTGTCCGTCGTTGGCCATCTATTTTCCTTTCTTTCCCACAAACGGCGCCAAATTGTGTGTGTCAATTTCCGACCACACTGCCAAACTGGTACTCAGCTGGAGAATACTAGCAAAATAGATTAAGCCCGAACGACCTGTCACAAAAAGAAGAGATTCCGACGGTGGTTCGTCCACCCGGGGTCACTCCGATGATAAAATCAGTTATCTCTCAAAGATAGCAAAAGTGCTTAACTCACTATTCAGAGCATAAAAAGCATACCTTAGACCAATAAGGGTGCCTCTTTTTTATAGCCAACACAAACCTAGTCCCAATAGAAGCCTAGCTTCAATGGACTTAGGATTACTGCTAATCTTGGACTCCCAATAGGATTGGGATAAACTCTCTAAGAGTCTTATATTTACCCAAACTGAAGTCCTCTCTCATTTTAGGACTCTTGTCCCTTATCCGCTTATCCCAGATTCCGGTATCTTCGCATATAACCTCGGCCTTGCCGAGATGATCTCGGCGTCATGACCAGGACACGTGGCACCTCGGCTGGCACTTCAGTGACACCTCAACCATGTGTTGTCATTCAAAAATTATGTCCCCACAACTGTACCTTAGGTTCTATTACCTCGGTATCCTAAGGTGATGGAACCTATATTATTCCTTTCTTTAATCATGACCCTGGTTTAACTTCAGCTTATAAATTTTTTTTAAAATTTCAACAAGTGTTAAACATGACCTCGGTTTAACTTCAACTTGTAAATTTTTCTTAAAATTTCAACAAGTGTTAAACATGTCCTTGGTTTAACTTCAACTTGTAAATTTTTCTTAAAATTTCAACATGTGTTAAACATGTCCTTGGTTTGACTTCAACTTGTAAATTTTTAAAATTTCAACAAGTGTTAAACATGATCTCGGTTTCAACTTGTAAATTTTTAAAATTTCAACAAATGTTAAACATGACCTCGGTTTAACTTTAACTTGTAAATTTTTCTTAAAATTTCAACAAGTGTTAAACCAACCTTAGCTTGTAAATTCCAACTCCCAAGCATCATTCTCCAACCCTCTTTGATGCACTACTTCCAGTGTCATTGTGAGTCCTTTTGGACCTCTCTCCACTAGTCGTGTCGAAACAGAGTTCCTTCCCTTGAACATCTCGATATTCTTTGGTGCAGTCTTCTTTGGTTTGACGTGTCTTCTGGGATTCTCCCCTCCTTGATTCTCCATGCCCGACCTCCCGTGAAGGCCGGTGAGAATACCTCTTTGCCCTGTCGTGCTGAGGGACTGCAGAAACTGTGTTCTGCCCCCTTTTTTGAGCATCTTTCTTGGCCGTTGGAATCGGCGTATCTTTTAAAGGGAACGGTGACTGCATAACGTTGTTTTGCATCATGAAATTGACGACCGTTTGCAGGTCCGCCAATTTGTTCGTCATTCTCGTCATCTCGTCGTCCCTCCGCAGGCATCATCCTTCCATACCTGGAGGTCATCCTTGTTATGATACCTGCTTCGGTCTGATTTCTTTGGCACGTCGCACTCCTGGCCGATGTCCTTTTCTCCGTGATTCTTATCACAAGTCTCTTCGTTGCAGTTGTCTTCTTCGACGTCAAGGTCAATATGTTTCTCGCTCCCAATAGGGGTGTCGTCCCCAACCTTTTCTTTCTGTCCGTCGTTGGCCATCTATTTTCCTTTCTTTCCCACAGACGGCGCCAAATTATATGTGTCAATTTCCGACCACACTGCCAAACTGGTACTCAGCTAGAGAACACTGGCAGAATAGATTAAGCCCGAACGACCTGTCACAAAAAGAAGAGATTCCGACGGTGGTTTGTCCACCCGGGGTCACTCCGACGATCAAGTCAGTTATCTCTCAAAAATAGCAAAAGTGCTTAACTCACTATTCAGAGCATAAAAAGCATACCTTAAACACATTAGGGTGCCTCTCTTTTATAGCCAGCACAAACCTAGTCCCAATAGAAGCCTAGCTTCAATGGACTTAGGATTACTGCTAATCTTGGACTCTCAGTAGGATTGGGATAAACTCTCTAAGAGTCTTATCTTTACCCAAACTGAAGTCCTCTCTCATTTTAAGACTCTTGTCCCTTATCCGCTTATCCCGGATTCCGGTATCTTCGCAGATAACCTCGGCCTAGCCGAGATGATCTCGACGTCATGACCAGGACACGTGGCACCTCGGCTGGCACTTCGGTGACACCTCGACCACGTGTTGTCATTCAAAAATTATGTCTCCACAACTGCCTCCTAGGTTCTATTACCTCGGTATCCTGAGGTGATGGAACCTATATCATTTCTTCCTTTAATCATGACCCCGGTTTCAGCTCGTAAATTTTTTTTAAAATTTCAACAAGTGTTAAACATGACCTCGGTTTAACTTCAACTTGTAAATTTTTAAAATTTCAACAAGTGTTAAACATGTCCTCGGTTTAACTTCAACTTGTAAATTTTTAAAATTTTAACAAGTGTTAAACATGATCTCGGTTTAACTTCAACTTGTAAATTTTTAAAATTTCAACAAGTGTTGAACATGACCTCGGTTTAACTTCAACTTGTAAATTTTTCTTAAAATTTCAACAAGTGTTAAATCAACCTTAGCTTGTAAATTCCAGCTCCCAAGCATCATTCTCCAGTCCTCTTTGATGCACTACTTCCAGTATCATTGTGAGTCATTTTGGACCTCTCTCCACTAGTCGTGTCGAAACAGAGTTCCTTCCCTTGAACATCTCGATGTTCTTTGGTGCAGTCTTGTTTGGTTCGATGTGTCTTCTGGGATTCTCCCCTCCTTGATTCTCCATGCCCGACCTCCCGTGAAGGCCGATGAGAATGCCCCTTTGCCCTGTCGTGCTGAGGGACTGCAGGAACTATGTTCTGCCCCCCTTTTTGAGCATCTTTCTTGGCCGTTGGAATCGGCGTATCTTTTAAAGGAAACGGTGACTGCATGACGTTGTTCTGCATCATGAAATTGACGACCGTTTGTAGGTCCGCCAATTTGTTCGTCATTCTCGTCATCTCGTCGCCCCTCCACAGGCATCATCCTTCCATACCTGGAGGTCATCCTCGTTATAATACCTGCTTCGGTCTGATTTCTTTGGCACGTTGCCCTCCTAGCCGATGTCCTTTTCTCCGTGATTCTTGTCATGAGTCTCTTCGTTGCAGTTGTCTTCTTCGACGTCAAGGTCAATGTGTTTCTCGCTCCCAATAGAGGTGTCATCCCCAACCTTCTTTTTTTGTTCGTCGTTGGCTATCTATTTTCCTTTCTTTCCCACAGACGGCGCCAAATTATATGTGTCAATTTCCGACCACACTGCCAAACTGGTACTCAGCTGGAGAACACTGGCAAAATAGATTGCCCGAACGACCTGTCACAGAAAAGAAGAGATTCCGGCGGTGGTTCGTCCACCCGGGGTCACTCTGACGATCAAGTCAGTTATCTCTCAAAGATAGCAAAAGTGCTTAACTCACTATTCAGAGCATAAAAAGCATACCTTAGACCCATGAGGGTGCCTCTCTTTTATAGCCAATACAAACCTAGTCCTAATAGAAGCCTAGCTTCAATGGACTTAGGATTACTACTAATCTTGGACTCCCAGTGGGATTGGGATAAACTCTCTAAGAGTCTTATTTTTACCCAAACTGAAGTCCTCTCTCATTTTAGTACTCTTGTCCCTTATCCGCTTATCCCGGATTCCGGTATCTTCGCAGATAACCTCGGCCTAGCCGAGATCATCTCGGTGTCATGACAAAGACACGTAGCGCCTCGGCTGGCACTTCAATGACACCTCGGCCACGTGTTGTCATTCAAAAATTATGTCCCCACAACTGCCCCCTAGGTTCTATTACCTCGGCATCCTGAGGTGATGGAACCTATATCATTCATTCCTTTAATCATGACCCCTGTTTAACTTCAGCTTGTAAATTTTTCTTAAAATTTCAACAAGTGTTAAACATGTCCTCGGTTTAACTTCAAATTGTAAATTTTTCTTAAATTTCAATAAGTATTAAACATAACCTCAGTTTAATTTCAATTTGTAAATTTTTCTTAAATTTCAACAAGTGTTAAAGACGTCCTCGATTTAACTTCAACTTGTAAATTTCAATTTCAGCAACTATTAAACACGTCATCGATTTAACTTCAACTTGCAAATTTAAATTTCAATAAGTGTTAAACACGTTATCGGTTTAACTTCAACTTGTAAATTCAAATTTCAACAAGTGTTAAACACGTCCTTAGTTTAACTTCAACTTGTAAATTTCAATTTCAACTAGTGTTAAACATGACCTCGGTTTAACTTCAACTTGTAAACTTTTCTTTAAATTTCAACAAGTGTTAAATCGATCTTGGCTTGAAAATTCCAACTCCCAAGCATCATTCTCCAGCCCTTTGCATGGCTTCTACCTACTCCTTTGTGGACCTTATATAAAAAGTCTTTAACTTAGGCTGAGCTTTTCTCTTCTCGAACTTAATCATCTAGGCCGAGATCTTGTCTTCTGGAATCTGGGATCTGCTCACTTTAGGCTGAGCTCTTCTCTTCTCGGACCTAATCATCTAGGCCGAGATCGTGTCTTCTAGGATTCTCCATACCCGACCTCCCGCGAAGGCCGGTGAGAATGTCCCTTGGTCCCGCCATGCTGAAGGACTGCAGGAACCGTTTTTTGGCCCCCTTTCTGGGCACCTTTCTTGGCCGCTGGAATCGGCGTATCTTGTAGCGGGAACGGTGGCTACATGACGTTGTTTTGTATCAGGAAATTGACGATCGTTTGTAGGTCCGCCAATTTGTCCGTTATTCCCTTCATCTTATCGTCCCTCCGCAGGCATCTATCTTTCCATACCTGGAGGTCGTCCTCGTTATAATACCTGCTCCGGTCTGATTTCTTTGGTACACCGCCTTCCTGGCCGACGTCCTTTCCTCCGTGATTCTTATTACGAGTCTCTTCGTTGCAATTGTCTTCTTCAACATCAAAGTCAATATGTTTCCCACTCTCAGTAAGGGTGTCGTTTCCAATCTTCTCTTTCTATCCATCGTTAGCCATCTATTCTCCTTTCATTCCCACAGACGACGCCAAATTGTGTGTTTCAATTTCCGACCACACTGCCAAACAGGTACCCAGTTGGAGAGCACCAGCATAATATATTAAGCCCGAACGACCTGTCACAAAAAGAAGAGATTCCGGCAATGGTTCGTCCACCCGGGGCCACTCCGACGATCAAGTCAATTATCTCTCAAAGATAGCAAAAGTGCTTAACTCACTATTCAGAGCATAAAAAGTATACCTTAGACCCGTGAGGGTGCCTCTCTTTTATAGCCAACACAAACCTAGTACCAATAGAAGCCTACTGCTAATCTTGGACTCCCAGTAGGATTGAGATAAACTCTCTAAGAGTTTTATCTTTACCCAAACTGAAGTCCTCTCTCATTTTAGGACTCTTGTCCCTTATCCGCTTATCCCCGATTCTGGTATCTTCGCAGATAACCTCGGCCTAGCCGAGATGATCTCGGCGTCATGATCAGGACACGTGGCACCTCGGCTGGCACTTCGGTGACACCTCGGCCACATGTTGTCATTCAAAAATTATGTCCCCACACTTACTGCTATACGTTGTTGATTAGTAATATACGACCAAAATTCTATACATAATGAGTTGATTATTTTATTTTCAATCAAAACATATATTATTGTCTTTGTAATTCTATACATTATTATCATATTATTTTGAATGTATTTTATATTTTAAAATCACTTTTTTATATTATGTTTTAAATACGGTCAATTCTATTTGTATATAAATTTGCATAGATAAGGAGTATATTCGACTCTATTTGATTCAGTTGTCAGAAAATTTAGCACTAAATGGAGTTCTTTAGTTTTATTGAAGAATTGAAAACGATCACATGTTATGATCGATTTTGTCAATTTTTTAATTTAGTGTACAAGACGGAGGAGTGTTTTAGAAAGATGGCTAAAAGTTGATTTTTTTAACTTTTTTATGTGAGAGTTGAAACTTTCCAAAATAGGCCAGAATTTACAAGAGGCTTTTAAGGATTTAATAGAAATTTATAAAGTCTCTTTTGGAGAATAAATAAAGAGAGAAAGAGGCTTGTTCTATAAATATCTCACTGTCTCTAATTTTTATTGCAAATAGTATTAGGCACATATATTTTAATATTAGAAAATTATACTATAAAAGATAGGAGAAATTACTCATAAATCCCATTTTGATAAATGTTACTCTAATTAGTCCTGAATGTTTTTTATTAAACCATTTAATCCTAAAAAACATCACCAACATCACTAATAAACATCATAAAAAATCAACATCATAAAAACATCAATATCATCAACTACATCGTAAAACATCATCAAAACAACATCCTAAAACATCACAACATCATTAAAAACAGCGTCGTAAAAAATTACACATCAGATTCATTTAAACATAAACACCAAAAATCAAGTTTTTGTATTCAACCATTCATTCACTGGTAACACCCTTTCTACAACTCTGTTCTTCTGTTCTAACTACATGTCTGGAACTTGCTCACAACATCAAACATTAGCCACAAAATCCTTCAAACCCTGTAAAGCAAACTTTGTAGCCACAAAACCAACCAACAAAGACAACCCAAACAACACGAGCCTTACAATCGCAATCGGAACACAAATCAAGATGTTCAACCACTCATAAACCCCTTCAATCCTCTGCGTGTAGTTCCTAAACGGATCGATTGTGGTTCCTAAACGGACTTCGACAGGCCTAGCACCCAGAAACTCAAATGGATTCTCAATCCCCAAATGGGTATTGTTTGTTTGATCATTTTGAATGTTGGGTTGATTGGAATTCCGATCGTCATCGATGGTGTTGATGATGATGTTTTATCTTGAATGTCGGATCTGTGATGTTCCAAATCTATCACAACAACAACAATAATAGTAATCAACAACAACAATAAATTAAAAAAAAAAATAGAGAATGACTTCGATCTGTGACTCGGATCTATGGTTTCATGTCTTTCTTTGCAAACTTGTAGATGTACGTGTATTATTCGAAGCTTTAGTAACGGAGCTTCAATGCGGACCCAAACTTGTAGATATATAGAGAGAGAGGGGGGGAGAAGGATGTTAGGGTTTTGGACTGACATCAGGGGAGGAGATCAGATTTGAGGCGGCGGAGGAGAGCGGTAGGCAACAAATGTAGTTGATGTTAGGGTTTTGGACTGACATCAGGGGAGGAGATCGGCGATGGAGATGAGTAGCTCTGGTGCGATGGCTGCAAAGGAGTTACAACTATGGAGGTTTGAGGGAGACGAAGGAGTTGCAGCTATGGAGGTTTGATGTAGTTGATGTTATGTTGATGTTTATGTTGATGATGTTGTTATGGGTACAAATGTAATGTAGTTGATGTTCTGTTTATGTTTATGTTGATGATGTTGTTATGAGTACAAATGTAAATCGAGGAAAGACTCGACTGAGTGTTTGATGATGTTAGATTAATAAATATAATGGTGGATGAATAATGTTTGATGTTCTAATGAATTTGATGATGGATTTCGAGTAATAGTTTTAATTTTTTTAAAATAAATCTGATGTTTGATGTTTGACAAATAATGTTTGATGCTTGATAAATAATTCTAATGTTTTATGGTTGTGTTTGATGTTTGATGAATAATGTTTGTTGTTTGATGAATAATCTTAATATTTAATGGTTGATGTTTGATGAATAATCCTGACGTCAGAATTATTCATCAAACATTAGATTATTCATCAAACATTAAACGTTTTGATGTTCAATGTTTGATGTTTGATGAATAATTCTAATATTTAATGGTTGTGTTTGATGTTTGATGAATAATATTTGTTGTCTGATGAATAATCCTGACGTTGCTAATGTTTGATGTTTGATAAATAATTCTGACGTTACTATGTTTGATGAATAATGTTTGACATAAAAATGCCTATAGTAAGCTTTTAGAGAAATAGGACCTATTAGTCTAACAAAAAATATTTGGGACTAAATGAACTAACATTTCCAAATTTAGGATTTATTGGTGCTTTCTCCTAAAAGATATTTAAATATAATATTTCCATCTATTAGATTGGTACAAATGCAACAATTTTCAAAATTAAAATATATCCCATCGTGTGATAAAAATAACAAAAAATTAAAATTTTGATTGGTCGGTTTGATTCTACTGATTTTCTCAAAAATTTACCATATATGCACATAAATATATAAAATGATAAAATATATTAATTGAATTATATATATACTATTTTAAAAGGGTCTATTACTACAGTATGTTTAAATTTTGTATTTTGATATTTTTTTTTAAAATTAAAATATTATTTTATGAAATTAAATAGTATACATCATTAGCAATATGATATAATTATGTGGTATGATATGTATCAGTTTTTTATTTTTTATACATCTAATGATGTAGATTCTATTTCTATTACCATATCATTTTCGATAAATTTATGAGTCTTTAACATTTCTTCTAAATTTATAATATAAAAATTATGGTGTGTAGTTTTGTTCAACAGATAAATATAAAACAAATACTAAAATAATTCTCTCATATAAAAAAAACTACTAAGATAATTCACTGAACTAATAAAGAAGAAGAAGAAAATACACACACACACACACATATATATATATATTCAAATGACTAATTTTATTAATACATAAATTATATTCGTATAACAAATGACCAATTTTGTTAATAAGTGAATTAGCATAATTACCCGTGCTATGCACGGGTATAAATAAATAATCAAAAATTAATTTTTAAAACTAAATAATAATCTAAAAAAATTAGCTAGAATATTTAGCAAAAATAATTTAGAATCAATTAAATTTTATTCATTTTTATCATAGTTACATATAAGAGAATTTTTTAAGGTAAATTACAAATACACCTCCTAAGGTTTGATTAAAATATGAATCGCCCCTTGTGATTTTGAAAATTACATTCCACCTCTGAGGTTTTTAATTTCATAACAAATTGCCCCTTTTATTAACAAATTATCAAGTCAATTAACAGTTTTTAATGATATTAGAAATATGTTTCAATTAATAATTTAGATAATTTTATTATTGTATATGAGAGCAATTATGAATTTCATTTTTTTAGTTAATTCTGCTAAATGAAAAATACTAATAAGGAGGTATTTGTAATTTTCTAAATCACAGGGGGCAATCTGTACTTTAAGCAAATCTCAGGAGGTGTATTTCTAATTTACCTTTTTTTTTTTATGTTTATGTCATTAATTGTGTGGTGTAAGTTCTTAATAACAAATATATGTCATAATTTAAGTGATAAAAATTAAAAAATAAATCACAAAAATTATATTTATGATAAAATATAAATACATTTTGTCTTATGAGTTTCATAAATTTAATTTATCATATGATAGTGGTAAATTACATTTGTCAATATAGTAATTTTTCCATATTTTGTGAAGTCTAAAAATTATAATTTATCTTATGTTATAAGATTTACATAAAAATGAATTAGGATTCACTTGTGATATTAAATTTGGGCTTAACATTAGATTTATGCTAACTTGTTCTTCACCTGATCATCAAAAATTGTCTTATTCTGTTCCCAACTCATGTGAATCATTTGACCTATCTATTTATTAAATTAGTAAATAAATATTTGTAAATATTTTTTTATAATAAAAATAAGAAATATGAACTTATTTTATGCATACTTATTAAAAAGTTTGAACTATAGTTTAAATATATATATATATATATGTTTAAAACAATTAAATGAATATTTATATATATATATATTTATGTATTAAAAAATTATTTAAGATAAAGCCACCCTAAATTGTAAGTCATATTCTAGTTCTAATAAATTTAAATTATATCATAGTTTATCGGTTCATGACTGTTATAAGCTAATTTTCGAGTTCTACTATTAGATTAAATGCTAAAAAGTAGCCAATAAAATTTAGTTCAAGTTGATTTTTTTTGTCAATAATTCTTGATTTAAGCCAAGTCCTTAGAGAATCGTCTAGTTCATTTCCAATCCATCAGTTAGTTGACCTACTTATTTATTTAATTTTTAATTAGTAAATATATATATTTTAAAAAATTTATAACAAAAATAGGAAATATATATATATTTGTTTGGTATATTTATTAACAATTTCAAAATTAATTAAGAAATTATGTACTTATTCTTAAAATGACAAATTAGATTGGTAATCCTTATATTTTAACTCTTGTGTGATTTTTGTCCTTACAATTTTAATTTGCTCAATTTTGACTATAAATTTATAATTTTGTCTCAATTTGATTTAATTGTTATAATTGCTAAAAAAAATTTATAGAAAATACACACATGAGTAGAATCTGTTGTACTTTTATTGACAAAATTATAAACTTGTTCAACTCAATAAGTTAATCTTAACCAATTGAATAACTATTGTCTTTCAAAAATCTTAACCGGCATTATCAATTAGACCAAATTAATACAAAATCTAAAATTAAGGTACAAATCAAACTAATTGAAATGCCATAAACCAAATTGACACAAGAGACAAAATGAGGGGACTATTGATACAATTTACCCTTCTTAAAATATGTCTAATATTGATTGTTTCAATATTAAGATATATTTATATCTGAAAAACTATTTAAGACTAGATCAGACTAAAACCTGAATAAAAAATTAATGGCTTATTAAAAATATTTAATAATTATAAATTCAAATTTGATGAATCTTTCATTTAAATTTTTTCATAAAATTAGGTTGTTTGATAATTTTTGTCACCACCCAAACACGTCCCTATAGATTTAGCGTCGTAATCAGCCAGTAATCCTTAGATTACCGAAGGCCTCTTATCATAATATTATATAATTAGGGGCTGCGTAAGCAAATACATAAAATATAAATAATCCATCAAGCTGTGAAGACATACATGAGACAGATATTCTTAAACTTTAAATAGACTTACGAGTGACATCAAAAGATACAGTAATTATACGTCACTTTATGTACATATAAACAGAAAAACTTATTCGTGGAGCAAAAGAAACAAAGTCTTATTGTGACACCCTAAACGTTTAATTTAATACTACATAAATATTTATAGTTAATATAATTATGGTTGTATGTGATAATATATTATTAAATAAATAAATAATAAATAAATATAGAAATCTACTTTGTCCTTGGGTTATCAAATATGGGATTAATTAGAAATTATTATTTGAGACCAAATTAACACATTTATAGAATTATAATATTAGATGGGTCAAATTAGAGTTAAAAATAGTAAATAAATAATGATATTGATAACAAGAATAATAATAATAATCTGTAAAGTAAAATAAAATAAATAATTTTATGATAAAGTGTAATTTAATTTACAATACGAACACTGAAAATTTAACACCAAAATAAATAAATAAAAAGAAAAGAAAATTAGTGAACTATTGTTGGCCCAACAAATTCTTAGTAATGTTAGCCCAAACAATGATTAATAATGCTGGCCCAAGCATATGTATTTAAGAGGGATCTATACTTATCCTAAAAGATTCAAATCTCTGATTCAAATCTATAATTAAAATTCAAATCTATTAGTATAATAATGGCCCTCCATAGAGAGGTTACTTGTCACCCAACCAAGGCTCAGTTAGTTGTATAAAAGAAGTAAGAGTGTTTGTGAATGAAGGAAGGAAAAACGAAAGAAAGAAAGAAAGAAAGAAAAATAAGAGAGAGGTACGTGAATACTGAAAGTAAGGAGCCTATAGTAAAAAGGTTGTGATAGTGGAGTAAGATTAAGGGTCAATAGTAAGGTGAGTTACATTATACTTTGAATCACCATAATTTATTTTACGTATATTTTGACTTACCATAATGTATTTTATACAAGTTATATTTTATAAATTATTATAAATTATATAAATATTTCAGTTACGTGATTTAATTTCTGAACCCTATTTGTGAAAATGAAACTCATGGATATGTTTGTTTATATTTTAAAGAATATATTTGACTAAGACCTTATAAATAATTATGTTTTGTAAATACCACCACGGGAGTCCTACGCCTTGGGGGACTTAAATAACCATTGGCCTCTGTTTGACCACTTCGTGGTCCTTTGTTTGTCATGGATCCATTGACCTCTATTCTGATTGTCACTTCAGTGACCTCTATTCTGTTCTGCTCTGTATCATGGTTATGGTTATTTATTTACATAATTTCAGTATTTCAGTTTCTACCACTTAAATAATTTATTTATCAAATTGAATTATGTAAATGGTTTGGCTTAACTAACTATCCATGGTTATTTTGTATTCCCTATACTCTTGGAATAATATTTCTCACTCTGCTGTGTGCTTATAGCTGTTACCCTTTTCAGGTGACGAGATGTAGGGGAAACTCATAACCTTACAAAATGGAACCCGCACATGGATTGCTGTTGAACCATTTTTTGTTTATCTTTCTTTTTTTTTTTTTTTTTTTTGCTTCCTTTTTGTCCTACTTGGGGCCGGTCACTGATTAATAAAATAACTAAAGCCCTATAGATGTTTTTTTTTTTTTTAAATAGTAAAATGAAATAAATTTTCTGTTTACTTATTTTTATTTCCGCTTGCGCAGTTTAATTTACTACAAATAAAATAAGTTAGTAAGTTGCGACTCCAACCCTAAGCCCTTAGGGTTGGGTCGTGACACTTATACATTCACAAAAATAGCCACTAAATTTGACTTAATCCAGAACCTCCTTGGGAGGCGTAAAGGGCGGCTGACAAAACAAAATCTTAGGCCATCAACTCTATGCCTAGTCTCGTGCCTGATCACCTACATATATAATATAAATAGTGAGCGGGAGCCCAGTAAATAATAATAGAATAGATTTGTATTCGCGTTCTTGTTTGAGTCCTTGATAGAAATTAGAATTCATGCTTGATCATATATAGTTCATCCGTTACCGCTAACAGATCATATACAGAGCATCATAGATTATATTTGTTAGTTCCATAGAAGAACCTCCAGTCGGACACGACTAACT
Organism: Camellia granthamiana; assembly: GCA_036172215.1. Taxonomy (NCBI): domain Eukaryota; kingdom Viridiplantae; phylum Streptophyta; class Magnoliopsida; order Ericales; family Theaceae; genus Camellia; species Camellia granthamiana. The sequence continues at coordinate 151,828,470 of CM069904.1, forward strand.
TGTCAGTTCCACATAAAAACCTCCGGACTAGGAACGGATAACTTGTCAGTTCTATAAAGGAACCTCCAGCCGAGTACAGATAACTTGTCAGTTCCACAAAGAACCTCCGGTCCGGGTACAGATAGCATACTTGAATCATAGCATAAATACCACAAACATTTATCAGAGTTGAACAATCATTTATAGTATAAAACATGGCATTCATAGAACAGATCTTATTTCTTATATAGAAAATAATTTAACTTGAACATAACTTTACTAAGTTATTACTCACAGATAACAGATGGCTCCAAGTAAACGGAAAGAGTAGGCAATTCAGATATCTTGTGGCGCGTGATCTACACAGATACAGAATAAATACGTACTAAATTACACACCCGGAATCATTAACTTGGTTCTTTCTTGTCTTGGTGTGTTTCTACTTCTTTATCCTCATTATGGTGTCTTAAACTTGGCCTAGGTATTCCTGGGATGGAATAAGGATGCAAAAATGTATTTGAAAACACTTAACAAAACTTGCTGAAAACAGGAACCTTGCTTAAACGCAACTTCCTACGCTCGAGCAGACATGCAAAATGTGAGTGGTCGCTCGAGCGCAAGATCTGTCGCTCAAGCAGTCTGTAAACTTTAGCAAAAGTGTTGGCTGCTTGATTGTTCCGCTCGATGCTTGCTCAAGCGTGAGAGACATGCCTTCGCTCGACTGCACTTTTTATCGCTCGAGCGGTCTGCAAAACACAAGAACTTCTGGGAGTATGCATTTCACGCTCGAGCGGAAATACAAAATCACAGAGTGGTCGCTCGAGCGAAGAGATGAAATCTGGGATTTCCAGATTGCTCTTTTCAGCTCCAAATTCAAATCCAAGGCTACAATTCACATCCTTTTGGGCCCACAACTTGAGACAACATATGTAAACTTGTAAAATATGAAGGTTTAAAGATCATTTCATGAAATCAAGGCCCAAAAGTATGTCAATTGTGCAATATTCAACTTGAAATGTAGAACATGATGTGAACATGTCATGCATGTATTCATTTGAGGTCATAACTTCCAAAACATGATTAAATGAGATATTCTACTAAAAAACATGGTGAATTATTAGACTACGACCAAACTATGAACATGCATGAGACAATTTCTTAGACAACATGCTTTAAATGCAATGTAATGCACATGCATGTGTGTATACTCTTCTCTTCTACTTCCTTAAGCTTAATTCTTGCCCCAACTCACTTAATTCTTTTTGAATGCATGAGTTAAGCACCCTAATTACACAACTAAAGGCTTGGTTTCATATCTTAGGTTCTCAAATCCTTGAATCCTAGTGAATTCTTACTTAATTTCTTCAATTCTCCTTAATTCTCTAGCAAATTCCTTGCTTGAAGACTTCCCCCTTACCTCTCTCTCTCTACACGTTTGTGTGTGTGTGAGCTCAAAATGTGTTGATATGGAAAAAAAAAATGAGTGGGAGCACATAAGAAGCCTTATATAGGCTTGCCTAATGATGGTTAATTAAGGCTAATCAAGTGAGCATTAAATTAATCTAATTTAATTGTTCTGAATCGAATTTTAATTAAACCTACCATAATTTTCTAAAAATTCTTATTAACACAAAAATCAAGTCAATTTCTGAATTGGATACCAATAAGGCTTTCAATTTGCAAATCGAGACGGAAACATGAACATATATTTCTACGTTAAACAGATATAAATACATACATAAGGTAACATATGATGCAAAATTTTACTTTAATTATTTATTTAGCATAATTAAGCACGGATTAACGTTAATCATGGGTCAGGGTTGTTACAGTCTTTCCTCCTTAAAGAGTTTGGTCCTCCAAAATCGAGTTATCGTTATTCTGGAAGAACACCGGATTCAAAGGGAACAACTCAAGGTATCTTCTCATCATGTCTTCTTTTGTCTCCCAAGTTGCATAAATTCCTCCATGGTTCTGCCAATCAACTTTCACTAACGGAATTTCCTTGTTTCTCAATCTTTTGACTCGACGATTCACAATTTGCATTGGCCTCTCCTCATATGTATAATCATTTTTAGGAAGTACATAAGTCGGCCCAATCACATGCAGCAGATCTCTCAAATAATCCCGAAGCATAGAGATATAAAACACATTGTGCATATGTTCCATGACTGGTGGTAAAGCTATCCAATACGTCACTGAATTAATATTCTCAAGGATTTTATAGAGTCCAACATATCTTGGTGCCAATTTGCCTTTCACGCCAAACCGTGTCTGGCCTTTCATTAGAGTCATTTTGATAAATACGTGATCCCCGACTTCATATTCCCTGTCACTTCTTCGGACATCAGCATAGCTCTTCTGGCGATTTTGTGCAGTTTTCACTCTTTGACAAATCAATTTCACATTTTCAGTTGTTTCTTGTACTAGTTCCATTCCCAATAAAGGTCTGTCACCTACCTCGGCCCAACAGATCGGAGAACGACATTTCTTACCATGCAAAGCTTCATATGGGGCCATACTAATACTTGAATGGTAGCTATTATTATACACAAATTCGGCCAGAGGAAGATAAGTCTCCCAATTGCCTTGAAAGTCTAGCACACACATCCGTAACAAGTCTTCTAATGTTTGAATGGTCCGTTCCGATTGGCCATCTGTCTGTGAATGATAAGCGCTGTTTAATCTTAATTCAGTCCCCAAGGCCTGTTGCAAACTCTGCCAGAATCTTGAAGTAAACTTGGGGTCTCTGTCAGATACTATGGACACTGGAACTCCATGTAGTTTCATAATCTTATTGATATACAAATTAGCCAACTTATCCGCATTATACAAAGATTTAACAAGCAGAAAATGGGCGGACTTAGTTAAACGATTAACAATAACCCAAATAGAATCCATACATCGAGAAGAACGAGGCAATCCCACGATGAAGTCCATGGTAATGTACTCCTATTTCCATTCCGGTATTGGAAACAGCTGTAATAAACTAGCGGGTCGTTAATGTTCAGCTTTGACTTGTTGGCAATACAAACATCGGGCCACAAAATTTGCAATGCTCTTCTTCATTCTAGACCACCAGAAATTCTGTTTCAAATCATGATACATCTTTGTGTTTCCCAGATGCATGGCAAATTTGGAGTTGTGAGCCTCAGTCATGATACGTTTCCTTAATTCAGAACAATCTGGCACACAAAGACGATTATGAAATTTCAACACATTGTTTTCAAATACAAACCCGGGCCTTAGTATTGAGTCAATTTCATCCACGATCTTTTTCAAGAACTCATCTTGCAGTTGTTTCTCTTTAATTTCTTCGATGATTGCAGGTTGGGCAGAGATGGAGCCTAAGTTCCCGCCCTGTTCTCGCATTATAACTTCAATCTCATGCTTTTCCAAATCACATAGAAATTCTTTCTGACTGGTGAGCAAACATGACAAATTTCCCATTGACTTTCGGCTCAAGGCATCTGCCATAGTATTAGCTTTTCCCAGATGGTATAAAATATGTAGATCATAATCTTTGATCAATTCCAGCCATCTTCTCTGTCTCATATTCAGTTCTTTTTTAGTAAAGAAGTATTTCAAACTTTTGTGGTCGGTGTACACCTCACAAGTCACACCATACAAATAATGTCGCCAAATTTTCAAAGCAAACACCACAGCTGCCAATTCAAGGTCATGAATTGGGTAATTCTTTTCATGTGGTCGGAGTTGCCGAAAAGCATAAGCAATTACCTTTCCATTTTGCATTAATACACAGCCCAAACCTTTGTAGGACGCATCATTTTAAATCTGAAACCCATCAGTACCATTACGCAAAGTCAAAATCGGTGCAGTTACTAATTTGGTCTTCAACTCTTGAAAGGCAAACTCTCTCTGATCATTCCAATCAAATGATACATTTTTCTAGGTTAATTGGGTTAAAGGCATAGCAAGTTTTGAAAAGTCTTTCACAAATCTTCTGTAGTAGCCTACAAGTCCCAAAAAACTTCTAACTTTTAACACATTCGTCGGTTTAGGCCAGTCCACAATAGTTTCAATTTTCTATGGGTCTACCGATATGTCATCCCTGTTGGTTACATGGCCCAAAAAGGCTACGTTGTCCAGCCAAAACTCACATTTGAAAAATTTTGCATATAACTTCTTTTCCCTCAGAATCTGTAAGGCAGTTCTCAAATAATTCTCATGTTCTTCCCTACTTTTGGAATAAATCAATATATCATTAATAAAGACAACAATAAATTCATCCAGAAATTGTTTGAATACCCTATTCATTAAATCCATGAACGCTGCAGGTGCATTAGTTACCCCAAATGGCATTACCAAAAATTTATAGTGTCCATATCTAGTTCTGAATGCAATTTTCTCTATGTCTTTTGTCTTGACCTTTAACTGGTGATACCTGGATCTAAGGTCTATTTTAGAAAATACTTGGGCTCTCTGGAGTTGGTCAAACAGGTCGTTTATTCAAGGTAATGGATATTTGTTCTTCACAGTTACTTTATTCAACTCACAGTAGTCAATTCATAGTCTCAAAGATCCGTCTCTCTTTTCAGCAAACAACACTGGGGCTCCCCAAGTGAGGTACTCGGGCGGATGAATTTCTTGTCTAAGAGTTCTTGGAGTTGAACTTTTAATTCTTTCAGTTCAGAAGTTGACATTCTATACGGAATCTTAGAGATAGGTTGTGTTCCAGGTGCTACGTCAATGGTAAACTCAATTTCCCTATCAATTAGGTTTCCAGGTAAGTCATTAGGAAACACATCAAAAAATTCACAAACCATAGGAATAGTTTCCACGTTGGTATTATCCAAAGGCACAATCAACACACTGCACAAATAGCCCCAACAACCTTTTCTCAACAATTTTCTAGCTTTCATATTATGAAATCAAGTATGCTAGAGGAACTACCCCATTCCCAGTGAAAACAAACTCAAGCATACCAAGTGGTTTAAATGTGACGGTTTTATTCACACAATCAATAGTGGCACAATATTTCGACAACCAATCCATGTCCAATATACAATTAAAGTGGTCAATGCTCAAAGGCAGTAGGTCAACGTATAATGTCATATCACTAATCAAAATATCACATGCAAGATATACGTAAGTGCACATCATAGAACTTCCCAATGGTGTAGACACAGATAGTATGCAATTCATAGGTTCCAATGATCTAGCCAACTTTCGAGAAAAAACATGCGATACAAATGAATGCGTAGAACCAGAATTAATCAGTACATAAGCATTCTGTGCACAAATAGAAATTATACCTGACACTACTAGCTCAGTATTCTGTACATCTCTGGGTACTAGAGCAAATACTTTCCCTTGCCTTAGTGTTTCATTCCCAGTGTCATTCCTGGCATTAGTTCTTGCATTGGGACTCATTACAAGGGTAGATTCGGCTAAACTTGCTGCTGAATGATTTGCATTGTCAAACCTCATTAGACAGTCCTTCATTATATGACCGGTTTCGCCACACCGAAAACACGCGCCCGATGCACGATGACACGTGCTTTTGTGTTTTCTTCCACATTCTGAACAGATTGGCATAGACCCACTACTTTGACTTGAGCTGCTTGAAGATCCAATATTTTACTTTTTGTTCGTGAAGAAGGAACGGCCCTTCCAAAAATTAGACCTAGATCTTTTGCTCCTCCATTCTGTTGTTGGTACCTTGGCTTGTTTCATTATTGCTATTATGGCTTCCGTCATTATCGCTCTGTCTAAAACTTCCACGTAGGTATGCAATTTCAAGACGCCTTCTCAGTCAAATACTTCCAGATCTAGTCCTCCTTCAAATTTTCGTGCCTTCTTGTAATCAGTATCCACCATATGTAGAGCAAATCAAGCCAACTCAATAAATTTGGCCTCATACTTAGCCACGGACATCCTGCCTTGTTTAAGTTCTTGGAATTCAGAAACTTTCTGATCCCAGAAACATTGAGGAAAGTATTTATCGTAGAAGATTGCATTAAATTGTGCCATGTCATATTCCCATTACTGTTTCAGATTAGCAACCACCACCTCCGAGCTTCATCTTTCAGAGTGTAGGCGACCAGAAGGACTTTCGAAATCTCAAAACAAGAGAATACTTCAAATAGTTTCTCCATTTCAAGTAACCATGTTTCTGCTTTTAACGGTTCAATGCCACCCAAAAAGGTCGGCGGTTTCATTTTTAGGAACTTCTGAGTTAAATTTATGCGATCATTGTTATCCAGCTCAACTTGGATTAGCGAAAGAGGTAGATGTTGTTGCCTTTGTTGTTGTTGAGTCATTGCCTCAATTAAAGCTGCAAGCATTTGTTCCATGCGGCTCATTCGAGCCTCAGATGATTCAGTTGTTCCATCACTTCTTGTATTTTCCATTTACTATAGGTAAACAGAATATTATAAACATAGGCCAATAGTCCTTTTACAACATTCAGATCATTTGTTTCCATATCTTGTGATCATAATCGGATTTAGGTTTTCACTTTCAACATACACACACTTACACATGCAGATGGAATGCTCCTACTTCTTACTAGGACATCCTAAGCTCATATGGACTCATGTGTGTGGTACGTGCTTTGATACCACTCTGTCATGACCCAAACCCGTCCCTATAGGTTTAGCGTCATAATCAGCCAATAATCCTTGTATTACTGAAGGCCTCTTATCATAATATTATATAATTAGGGGCTATGGAAACAAATACATAAAATATACATAGTCCATCGAGCTGTGAAGACATATATGGGACAGATACTCTTAAACTTTAAATAAACTTACGAGTGACGTCAAAAGATACAGTAATTACACGTCACTTCATGTACATATAAACAAAAAAACTTGTTCGTGAAGAAAAAGAAACAAAGTCTTATACATTCACAAAAACAGCTACTAAACTTGATTTAATCTGGAAACTCCTCGGGAGGTGCAAAGGGTGGCTGACAAAATAGAATCTTAGGCCATCAACTCTGGGCCTGGTCTCGCGCCTGATCACCTACATACAAAATATAAATAGTGAGTGGGAGTCTAGTAAATAATAATAAAGTAAAGGGTTAAATGAAAGATGTCCCGTAACTGTGTCCGTACATTAAATGGATTCGTATTCGTGTTCTTGTTTGAGTCCTTGACAGAAATTAGAATTCATGCTTGATCATACATAGTTCATCCGTTAGCGCTAATAGATCATATACAGAGCATCATAGATTATATTTATCAGTTCCATAGAGGAACCTCCGGCCGGGTACGAATAACTTGTCAGTTCCACATAGGAACCTCCGGACTGGGAACGGATAACTTGTCAATTCCATAAAGGAACCTCCAGTCAGGTACAAATAACTTGTCAGTTCCACAAGGAACCTTCGGTCCGGGTACAGGCAACATACTTGAATCATGGCATAAATACCACAAATATTTATCAGAATTGGACAATCATTCATAGTACAAAACATGACATTTATAGAACAAATCTTTTTCCTTATATAGAAAATAATTTAACTTGAACATACCTTTACTAAATTATTACTCACAAATAACAGATGTCTCCAAGTAAACGGATAGAGTAGGCAATTCAGATATCTTGCGGCGCGTGACCTACACAAATACAGAATAAATACATACTAAATTACACACCTGGAATCATTAACATGGTTCTTTCTTGTCTTGGTGTGTTTCTACTTTTTTATCCTTATTTTGGTGTCTTAAACTTGGCTTAGGTATGCCTAGGATGGAATGAGAATACAAAAATACACTTGAAAACACTAAACAAAACTTGCTGAAAATAGGGATCTTGCTCGAGCGCAACTTCCTATGCTCGAACGGACATGCAAAATGTGAGTAGTTGCTCGAGCGCAAGATCTGTCACTCGAGCGGCCTGTAAAATTTAGCAAAAGTACTGGTTGCTTGATTTTTCCGCTCGACACTCGCTCGACGCTCGCTCGAGCATGAGAGACATGCCTTCGTTCGAGCGCACCTTTTGTCGCTTGAGCGGTCTGTAAAACACAAGAACTTCTGGAAGCATGTTGGTCACTCGAGCGGAAGTGCAAAATCATAGAGTGGTCGCTCGAGCGGAGAATCCGTTGCTCGAGTGGAGAGGCGAAATCTAGGATTTCTAGATTGCTCTTCTCAGCTCCAAATTCAAATCCAAGGCTACAATTCACATCCTTTTGGGCCCAAAACTTGAGACAACATATGTAAACTTGTAAAATATGAAGGATTAAAGATCATTTCATGAAATCAAGGCCCAAAAGTATGTCAATTGTGTAACATTCAACTTGAAATGTAGAACATGATGTAAACATGTCATGCATGTATTCATTTGAGGTCATAACTTCCAAAACATGATCAAATGAGATATTCTACTAAAAAACATGGTGAATTCTTAGACTATAACCAAAATATGAACATGCATGGGACAATTTCTTAGACAACATGCTCTAAATGCAATGTAATGCACATGCATGTGTGTATACTCTTCTCTTCTACTTCATTAAGCTTAATTCTTGCCCCGACTCACTTAATTCTTTTTGAATGCATGAGTTAAGCACCCTAATTACACAACTAAAGACTTGGTTTCATATTTTAGGTTCTCAACTCCTTAAATCCTAGTGAATTCTTAACTCAATTTCTTCAATTTTCCTTAATTCTCTAGGAAATTCCTTGTTTGAAGACTTCTCCCTAACCTCTCTCTCTCTCTCTCTCTCTCTCTCTCTACACGTTTATGTGTGTGTGAGCTCAAAATGTGTTGATATGGAAAAAAAAAAAAAAAAAAAGAATAAGTGGAAGCACATAAAAAGCCTTATATAGGCTTGCATAATGAGGGTTAATTAAGGCTAATCAAGTGGGTATTAAATTAATCAAATTTAATCATTCTGAACCGAATTTTAATTAAACCTACCATAATTTTCTAAAAATTCTTATTAACACAAAAATTAAGTCAATTTCTGAATCGGATGCTGATAAGGCTTTCAATTCGCAAAACGAGATGGAAACATAAACAGATATTTTTACGTTAAACAGATATAAACACGCACATAAGGCAACATATGATGCAAAATTTTACTTTAATTATTTATTTGACATAATTAAGTATCGATTAACGTTAATCATAGGTCGTGGTTGTTATAATTTTAATTTATAGTTCCAATTTTTCCTTCTATTTTTTAAAAAATATTTTAAAATTATATATAATTATAATTTCTTTTGAAATTTTCTTTTCAATCTCAAATTGGTTATAACTTGAATTTGGTTAAAATTTATTTTTGGCTTCTCATCTACAAAAACTAACAATAAACATAAATTAATTTTTTGAACATTGTAAAAAGGTAAATAAAGAAATATATTTTCAACAATAATAATAACGAAACATATTTTTATTTATCATGTGACGTCTCACCACTGCATTGATAATAGACATTAATAATAAAATTCATTACTGTACGAGCAAGAAATAATATTCTTGTATAATCCTGTTGATCAAGTTTGCGTTCCTCCAAACGTCGTCGCTTTACTCCTTGAAAACACAAACGTGAGCTAACCGGAGGGTGTGTGCCGGATACCTCTCCGATGCCTAAGTTAGCAAAATAGACAAATAAACAAAAGTTCTGTGTATTCGGGAATCAAAGTTGTGTTACCTCTTCCAAAGGTTCTGTTATGAGCTTTTATAAGTTCCGCATGGCACAATCCTAGTAGGACTCTTATTCCTCCATATAGAGTCCTCCTAGGAATCACACTCCTAAAAGATAATGCTGATCCTTCAACACCCCCCTCACTGCTTAAACTAAGTGAGATGGTTTTACCTCGATGAAATGACAATATAACCGAACTAACAATATCTTTGTCATACTCAATCCAGTACCTTCACATGCAACTCATAGCTCGGCTCTTGTTCATTTGCACTTCGGTTGACCGTTGAGACCAAGCTAATTACAATAAGCTCTGACCGCGCTAACCAGAGCAAGGTCCACCATAAGAAGCCTTTATACCTCGGTTCCAAACACTGTGGCCGAGCTAATTACCACCCCTGACCGAGGTGACTGAGCTAACTAGAAGGCCATTTCTGGACCGAGCTAACTCCAAGGCCCTTTAACTCAGCCTTCTTTACTGCGGCCCACAGAACGGCCCATTACCACGCCTTGGCCTAGCTCGGCCCTAATGCACATAAAAACTCCCTCTAAATTACGATAATACAACAATAATATATCAAATGATAAGTAACATGTGATCACAATAATTTTTGATAATTATACAAAAGTACCCAAAATTATATATAAAAAACAATATATGATCTATATGCAATTTTCATATGGTAAAATTCATACTTAATCTCAACCACACATTGATTTTCTAAATCAATTTATGACCCAAACTATCTACTATTCTTTTAATATTTACCTTTTCAAAATCCATCCAAAAAATGCTCTGGCCGAGCGCATCATCACCCTTGTTGTTGCCATACTCACCACCTCCACTAACTATTATGCAACTCCGGTCTAATTTTTTTTTATCTTTGTAAGTATAAAAAGATAATGTTGTGAAAATAAAAAGATACCGTTAGAGTTTTAAATAGTTAAAAATGAAAAAAAAAAAAAAAAAGAGTGATTTTAAGTTTTCTTATTCCATATATGGGTGTTAATTTTTTTTTTTAAATCCATAAATTATGGAATAGTATTCATTATTTAAAATTTTATTTATTGGTGGGCAAGTCAATTAAATCTTTTTAATTTTTTACAAATAAAAAATTTGAAAATTTTGTTTAAGAAATTTAAAAAATTGCCAAATTATAAAGAACAATATAAGACACCTTATTCTATAAAAAAACTAAAAAATAAAAAAATCATAACTATATTATCAATTCACATATATCAAAAGAAATAATAATAACAATATAAAAAATACACAAACATCCACACAAAAAAAAAAAAAAAAAAACCTCAAATCAACTCCCAAAATAAAGATAGTTAACAGATATATATTTGTTACCAATTTAGTTGAAAAAAAATACATTGGGAAAAAAAAGTCATATAGAGAAAAAAAAAAATACTCACACAAAAATATTAATAAAAAAATCACAAACAAATAAATTTGAAATAAGTTTGGACTGTTGACAAAGAAAGAGAATAACCATTGCGCCATTACATTTGGGAGGAGTTGGCTAGGCAGGAAAAAAGATCAAATATTGAGTATTTTAAAGAGAAAATTGTATTGAATTTTTAATTTGATTGGGTTTTTAAATTTTTATATTTATATTATTTTTGGAAAATGTGAGAGTAGGATGAATGTGACTTACCATATTATTTTAAATTTTGAAACTCAAAATTATAGATAATTAGTGTGTTTATTTTTTTTATTTGAGTTGTTTTGCTCAACATTATTTTTGGAAAGAGTAATGGTGACTTATCATATTGTTTTGAATTTTAAAATTCAAAATTATAGTTAATTAGAACTTTTTTTGTTTTTGAATTTTTGACTTAAGGAACTAACCAATAGATTTTTTTTTTACTTCTTTAAAAATTAACAAATTAACAAAATTAGTTTGGGAGTTTGGAACTTCCACAATCATTATTTTTAAAAAGATTTTTTTCCTTATATATATGGATAAAGAATTTTTAATGATATAAAAAATATTTTTCATTTAACAATTTTGTTAATAAATAAATCATAATTTTAAATGTTGATAAATATTTTTCAATAAACAATTTTGATAATTTATTATTGCATAAGAGAATAATTTTTTTTCTTCTGTCTGAGTATTGATAGTTGTAATTTTTAATATTGTATGATCGATTCATATTTTAAACAAATTTTATAGGTGTATTTGTAATTTGTTAAAAAATAAAACATTTATGTTTCATAACTGACCAAGTTTATTTGTGTAATTATGGAAAAACTTATTTCATAATTTTTTAAGAATATTTATGTAATTACAAAAAAAATTATTTTATAATTGATTAAGAATATTTATGTAATTACGAATTTTTTTTTACTCAACCTATTAATCATCATTAATAAATTATTCAAAATAAAAATATAAAATCGAAAAAAATGACGATATATATATTGTTATTTTGCCTTCTTACCAAATTCTTACCCATTTCTTCTAACTTCCAAAGATGACGTACTGGGGAGGAAAGGACCCAGTCGCGTCAAATATTAAATGCAAAGTGAGTCAAAGTCTAGGAGTAAATTAATTCATTTTTTAATAATTTTTCTTACCGCGTATTCAGGATTCACTAGATGCCAAAAACAGCCAACATTATTACTGCCTCCCTAGGGATCGGCATAGCTCAAAGCCACTTCCCCAATTGATACCTTCCAAAATTCAAGAATTAATTATGCGAGAAATTACATAACTGGTTTGGTTTTAATTTTCGGAAAATATTTTTTTGAAAAATTTTATTATTTTATTTTGTATACTTTTTTGTTTTTAATAAATTTTGTTAATATTTTAAGTAATTTTTTTTAAACACACTTAATATAAATATACTTAAAAAGTATAATATTTATGAATTTTTTTAAAAAAAAACTCACTAAATACCAAAAATATAAAAAATAAAAATACAAAAATTTAATATATTTTTCATATTTTATGTATTTATTAATTTTTTAAAATATTTTTTCACAAATATTTTACTATTTAGATATATCTAAGTAAAGTGTATCTAAAAAAAAATTACTTAAAATTTTAAAAATATTCATTAAAAAAATACAAAAAACAAAAAAAATTAATGTTCAAAAAACTAAATTCGAAAAACTAAGATCAAACACACTAATAGTAATTTGTTTCTCGGCTAAATTTAGGTGCTGTCTCAATTTATATATATATATTAGTTAAAATATTAAATCTTATTATTTTCTTGTTTAATTTAAGAATATAACAGAATTATTGTCTAAACATAAATGATGTAGAATAATATTTCAAAACCACCAAATAGAAATTCTTCCAATTTAACTAAAATAACAGCATTCTTAGACATAATTGTATTTATTTTTCATCATTTCTTGCCAATCAAAACAACCGCATCGTAAATGCTTGGTTATCATTTTTTAAAAACATTTTTTAGAAAATTTTACTTTCTTATTTTTTGTTTTTACTGAATTTTTTTAATATTTTGAGCATTTTTTTTAATTTTTAGGCATACCTAACATAAATATACCTAAAAAGTAGAAAAAAAATTGAAAATAACCTTTTAAAAATTCACTAAACTCCAAAAATACAAAAAAAATACAAGAATTCAGTATATTTTTTTATATTTTTATGTATTTATTAATTTTTAAAAATATTTTTTCACAAATTTTTTTACTTTTTAGATACATCTAAGTAAGGTGCATCTAAAAAAATAAAAAAAAATGTTTAAAATTTTAAAAATATTTACTAAAAACAAAAAAATACGAAAACCAAAAAACTCAATTTTCAAAAAACTTAATTCAAAAAACTCAAATTAAACACATTATATTTAATTAACTCCAAAACAAGACACTTACCAAAAATAAAAAACTCCAAACATGTCCCCGTGGTAGAATTGTAATATCAAAAAATGGAATGCTATAAAATAAGAGTTTTTTTGGAAAGATGGTTATAATTAGCTTTTTGTGAGAGAGTGAAGTGGGTTATAATCTGGAAAGTGGATTATAACCCACTTATATAATCAACTTTTTGTGAGAGAAGGAAGTGGGTTATAATCTCAGTTATAATAAACTTTTTGAACATTCTAATGAATTAATTACAACGAAACTCCTCAATCACCAGCAAATTTATTTCTCCTCTATAAACTTATATATTTTGATATTTTGATTCATCAACTACAAAACTACATTCCTTCCATCATGGTTTTAAATAATCGTATGGAGACATATGTTTTAAGGTCAAATACACAATTATATATTGGTTGATATCACACAATATCAATCAATATATAGATGAATATTATATAAGTATAAGATATACAGAATCTTGACATGCATCAGTCGATGTTTAAAACAAGAATAATTCTACCCATAGTAATAATCTTGCTAAAAATACAAAAGACTAAGGCCAAGTTTGGGAAGATCAAAAAAAGCTAAAAAGTTAAAAAGTTGTTCAAAAAGTTAAAAAGTTAACACTATTCACCAAAAGTCAACAATTACGGTTGCACAACTCCCAATCCTAATTTTTCCCTACAAACCAATTTTTACAATTTTTTTATACACATTTTTTCATAAAAAATCAAAAAGTTAACCCAAACATTCATATTTTTTCCCCCAATTTTTTAGTTTAAAAAGACAAAAAGTGTACTTATTTAGAACACCCCAAACAACCCCTAAATGTGACTGGTTAAAAAAAAAAAATAATGATATTTAAACACCTAATAATGTTTGGCCATGTATATTTTTAATAAGATTGTTAGTAACAATTTAAGTGAATGTAACATTGCACTGAAAACAATGCCTTTCATCACTTCATAATAGATATCCGTACAATTTTATTTTATTTTTATAATAATTATTATTTATAATTGAGAGAATCAAAATGTATAAATCAATGGATGATGTAGTAAAATGATATTTGACAAGTTATGATATAATTAATTATATTCTAAATGAATTTTATATATAAATTTTTTATTTAATAATTAATTTCTTATATAAAACGTAAAATTATTTAATAATCTACTAATACCATATAAAATTACCTAAGTCAATCTCTAAATTAACAATTTAACCAAAAATTTTACAAGACCATGCTAATTCATATTTATTAGATGGTTAAGTAAACAAAACCAAACCAAATTAAGGTCAAGTTTGGCATCGTCAAAAAAATCTAAAAAGTCAAAAAGTCATTATACTATTTAAGTCACATCATCTTATTTAAGTCACATCACCTCTCTAACACATCACTTCAAATCCAACCCATATTTCATAAAAAGTCAAAAAGTGCACTTATTTAGTCTTCCCAAACTTGTTTTAAGTCTCAAAGTCAGTTATATGAATTTTTTTTTCTCCATTCGACTCTATCAACGGCCATTTGGTTAGTCAAATTAAGAATATTCATATTTCTATTTATTACACTAGCATACATCAATTTAGGTCTGTCCCTTCCCCAAACACTTTGATCTATCATCACTGTATCATATCTTTTCATTACTGTCTTTGTTAGTCTCTGTTATTATATGACCATACTATCTCAATCTATTATCTCTTAACTTATTTTATATCGGTACTACTCTTCTCTATTCACGAATATACTCATTTCTAATTCTATCTTTTATAATATTATCACACATCCACTATTGTTATTTTTGATTGATCGAAAATATAGCATAAAAAAATGAAGATAGGGTTCGTTTAGAAAATGGATTGGCTTTTTATCTTTTTAATTTTTTGACTATTTTAACCTGAGATTAAAAAATCTTGTTTTAGAAAGAGCTTTTTGGCTTTTCGATTTTTTGTGAGAAAAATAATATAATAATTGTGAGTTAAATGTGAATTTTGTCTTATTAGTTTAAAAAATCTATTTTATTTTGTTGTGATTAAAATAGTCCCAAATCCAACCTAACTTAACCCAACCCCGACCCTTCTTCTCAAGCCATAGACATCTCATAATTTTTTTTTAATAAAAAATAGGACAAATTACAAACGCCCCCTCTTTGGTCAAAATACAGATTCTCCTGAGGTTTGAGAAATTACAAATTATCCCTTGAGGGTCAAATTTTCATAACAAATTAGGAGAAATTAGGAGGGAATCTGTATGAAAATAAAACCTCAGAGGTTAATTTGTTATGAAAATATAAACCTCAAATGGCGGAATGTAATTTTTCAAACCTCAAAAAAAGGGGTGTTTGTAATTTGTTCTAAAAAATATTGTATGATCCTTCGAGTACAGAAGGGACATGTTTAAGTGAAGTAAAACAAAAAAAGAGAAGTAAAACGAAGTCTCACTTCTCCACTACTCTTTTCACGAAACCACTGCGCTAATTCCTTTCCTCCAAACCACAACCACCACCACAAACGCCGCCCCCCCCCCCAAAAAAAATCAACCATTTATATACCCCCATTTTGCCTCTTCCCAATCTACCTCCGAACCATTCCCAAATCCTCTCTCTCTCTCTCTCTCTCTCTCTCTCTCTCTGTGCAACTATGAGGACTAGCTGTAATGGGTGCAGGGTCCTCCGAAAAGGCTGCACCGACGACTGCAGCCTCAGACCTTGCCTCCAGTGGATCAATTCCCCCGATTCCCAATCCAACGCCACCCTCTTCCTCGCCAAGTTCTACGGCCGCGCCGGCCTACTCAACCTCCTCAATGCCGGCCCCAACCACCTCCGCCCTTGTACTCCCCCCCCTCTCTCTCTCAATATATATATATGTATATATATAGTGGGTCCAATGGACTCCAATAGATCGAATACCCAGTTATAAAATATATATATGTGTGTGTGTGTGTGTTGTGTATCAATAATTGTAGTAACACAAAATCAGGTACAGAAAATTGTGAAATGGATAGTGAAATTCACTTCTGAAAAATCATATCAATCTATTTATTTCCTGTTTGATTTCTTAGAATTGTTGTTGATTTTTTTTTAATAAGAGGTTGTGTTGATGGGTTGTTTCTCTCTCTTGCTCAAATACAGCGATATTTCGATCACTCCTATACGAGGCATGTGGGCGGATCATCAACCCCATATCCGGGTCAGTCGGGTTATTGTGCTCCAACAATTGGGACCGTTGTCAAGAAGCCGTTGATGCTGTTCTGGATGGATCGCCGATCATGAAACTCAATTTCGACGATGCTGATGCTGCGGCGGCTCAGCCTATCATGCCTCTCAAGGGCTGCGATATACGCCACCTCACCAAGGATTCGGATGATAATATCCGCCACCGGAAGACCCCATTCAAGTGCTCCGGTGGCCGTGGCAAGAGCAGACTCGATGAGTCCACGACTGAGCCGGCTCAGTTCTGTGTTGCTAAGTGGGGTGGTAATCACCCAGAAGAGGAAGTGAATCGGGACCCGAGTCATGACTCGTCCATGTTCTCTGTTGAAACAGTGGAGGCTTCGCTATTGGTTAACCGGGCTGTGAAATGCGAGCCTCAGGAGATCGAGGTTGGATTGGACCTTTCTCTGGGCTTCAATCCGGTGTTTCACCCCCAGGTGCCTACTACGGTGGAGGAGCGGAAAGTGATCCAGTTCTTTGATGGTGGTGGTGACGTGTAAGATCGAGAGGCGGATGCGAGACAGAACCCAGTTTTGGCCTCTCAGATGGTTTTTGTAATAATTTCAGTTCAGCTCAGTCCGGTTTTTCTTTTTATTTCTTTTTGTTGGTATTTAAAAAGTTTTCGTAGGTTATACATATGTAATTATCTATATATAGTATGCTGTTTTGGACTTCATTTGATTTTGATCATCATGCTCCACTTTACACATTTTGTTTAAAATTATATCGAAAGAAACCGTGATATGATGAGGATGGGGTCAAAAACGAAATTGGAATCGAACTTTGTTGAGAGAGTGAGTAAGAAGAGAAGGAATAATTATTTAGTAATTCTGAAATATAGATACATTATATTTTATAGTATTATGATTGGTAGAGAAAGTGAATAAGTGAAATATTATATTAAGTAATTGAGAAATATGAAGAATATATTAAATAATAATTAATTAAAAAATATAGACATCCTCCGAGATCATTCTATAATTTTTCGAACGAGAGGGTGTGGGTCATGCACAAGTACACGTGAAGAGCATGCGGATGGGGTTAGGAAGATACGGAGGGAGTGTCATGAGTGTTGACACCTGCTCTTCATGCAAAAGCCCGTCTACTCTCGAGTTTCTCATTTAGAGATGCTTTGGTCTATGTTGCACATGACTCTAAAACGGCCGCTATTAAGGGATTGTTTGGGGTATCCTAAATAAGTGTATTTTTTATTTTTTTAAATTAAAAAATTAAGAAAAAAATATAGATATTTGAGTTAATTTTTTGACTTTTTATGAAAAAATGTGTATTAAAAAATTATATAAATAAATATGTAGGAGAAGATAGGGTAGGAGGCCATACGGATTGGCAGAGGTGCCGGCTGGGTGAGTAAATGAGGAAATATTGTCTCCTTCTTGGGCTTTGATTGGATGGTGTTGTTTGGTCTGTGGAGGCCCACCACGAGTCCCGTTTTTCTAATCAGAACCGTTCAATATGGTGTTGTTTGTAAAAAATCACGTTAATTGAATATCGATAGCTATCTGATTGTGTAATTTTTTTTGTTAACTGTTAACTGTTAACTGTAACAAAACTGATTTGATCATATAGTTAGTAATATCCGATAGACGTGATTTTTTATAGGCATATAGTATTAGACGAGTTCTACATATTGTATGATCCAGATTATCAAAACAGGACCCATGGTGGGCTCCCACAGGCCCAATTTTACTATTAAGATTTAGTAAATATTCTACTATAAATTTTTTTTTTCTCTGGCACTGACTAAACTCATCACGTCATACCATCATTTGGGCCAACTTTTTGATTTGTATTAATATTTGTATATTAATTTTTTAATTTTTTTTTTATAAATAGTAATAACTTTTTAACTTTTTGTGTAACTTTTTTATTTTTTGACTTTTTCTAAAATTGCCAAACCAGCCCTAAATGTAACTTATTTTGAAGTTACTGAGTCAAATAGAATAAATTTTTATTAAATATCTTATCAAAATTTTTATTAAACATCTTACATAGATGTGAAATTCACATAAGACCTATATGATATGAATCTTATACATATACGAGACATTTAGAAAAAAAATTTAATAAAATTTTTGGGATTTTTAATATTTTTCAAGGCAAATATAAGCCGGTATTGCAGTGTGATTGGATTTACAATCATAAGTGTCATTCTTGTTACATATCAATCTGTAACTTAGATTGCGACAGTCAAATATGGACCGGTATGATTTGTTATAAGACTGCATAAAAAGTAGTTTAAAATTTAACAATTGTGATACCCAATTTTTGATACATACAAATCAATACTATTGATATTGATATTCTATAATTGATACTATTATGTATTCTGATACCTCAATTTCGAACCATGTATAAACTCAGTTACTGTGTTTAAATCCCTCAAATTTTAATTTAATTTTAAAAAAGTCTAACAAGTCAAAAACTAATCAAAAAATTGTTGGCTTTTTGGCTTTTTGAATGATAGTTTTGTAAATGCGAGCGTGCCAGCAAGGATCAATCAGTCCTTACAGAAATTATAATTGCCAACCAATTTATCAGACGATTGTGTTTTAGTTCTTTCAGCCTCAATGAAGAGGACTTTTACTGGTGGCTTGACTTAGGAGAAATTAAGAAAAAATAACAAGTAATATGAAGAACAATCGCAGTATTTCATTAAAAATGAACACTTACAATAGTCCAAACTCAGCCTCGAAGAGGTTTACAGCAACAGTCTACTTGAATCTACTTGAAACTACTCCTAGGAATCGAAGTGCAGTGCAGGTATTTAAAGGACAAGTATTTAAAGTGCAGGTATTTAAAGTGCAGGTATTTAAAGTGCAGGAAATGTAAAAACTGGGAAAGAAAATATAAAGTAAATGACTGGTTTGTATGATCTGAGTCTGGGGTTTTTTTCTGGGGACTTCCTTGCTATTTATACTTGCCAAGGATGACCTTCGAACTGCACTTCAAACCGTCGAACTGCTCCTCCATGATTGCCGATCATGCTGCCTTAGAAGTAGTTCCACTACGCCATCACTTGCAGTTAAACTTCCCTCTTATATTTGAATTTGAATATGAGTAACCGTTGAGGCCACGTCATCTTTCGTCTCTTTACTGATCTGGTGCTACTCGGATCACGTGAGAACCAATTGTCATCGCCACGTGTACGATCAGGATTGAAGACGTGAATCATCTTCCCATAATACCCTTATTCTGCCACGTGTCGAATTGTTACTGGCTTTTACAAAATATATAGCCAACATTACCCCCCGCACTAATATACCCAATACTTGGTGATATTAGTGGATTAAAAACTTTTCCCGCGTTTTTGGAATGTGCACGGAATCCACTTTCAGGAAACATAACCGTCACCCATTTGGTGATCATTAGCATTAACTCTCAAATTATTGAACATTTCAATATCTTTAGCATCCGAACGGATTATGGCTCAATCAACTTCTCACTCTACTGATCAAGCATACGAAGAGCCATTGAGTAATGCTGTTTCCCCTCGAAAGAATCTTCACACATTCATTAGCCATCTTTATCCGCCCTTCCATATTCAGGTCGTGAAGGCTTTTGCGAATTATCAATCTTTGGACTATGCGCACATTGCCATTAACCCTTCGATTCACAACTCCGTAAATACAAGAAGTTCTTCCTCTAGCATCCCTTTGTACTTTGAACAAACTACCTTCAAATCTTTGCTTCGATAAGTTACAAATATGGATTTGGGAAGTTCTTCTTCACACACTTCTGCATGGGATGAAGCTATAACTTCTTCATCGTCTGGGACTTCTAGTTGGACAAACTAGTCGACCTCTAAGACTTATGATGTAAGGGAGCGCATCAACCATCATTTTGTTGAGTTTACTGATCCCTTGGAGTTTCCTTCCTTCGCTCGAAGTTCAGTGGTCTACCCTTACGTGCCCATTGATCTTCGACGTAGTTTAGAAGAAAATCTGCTTGTGGCCTGGTATACCTCATCCATGCCTACAAAGATAATGCATCCTACCCAGCGCCCAGAAGAAGCACAAGGATACAGTCCTTCATTCTTAGCCAAAAAGGCGAAGATTTGTTCTTCTGATTGGCTTGATTACATTAATGCCTTTGTTCCTTCCACTCCCATGCCATCTCTTACAATAGAGGCATCCACACCTTCTTCTTCATCTTCTGAATTTGAAGCCTCTACCCCTTCTTCTCCTCCCGCTCTTTCCTGGGTAGAGAAACTAAGGCTTGCTCTTCCAATGGACACAGCCTTTTCACCTTACAACCCTCCATTATCCCCTTCTCCAGCTGAGCGGAAACAAGCTCAACTTCTGCTAGCGGCTTTCTCTCACTTGCCTTTCAATGTTCTTGAGGATGATACCCCTCTTAAGAACTTTCAATGGGCTTGTGATATTTTGACCAGGGGCCATATCCTTAACCCCATCGCCCAAGCAGAACTTCACCTATTTCTGGACCAACTTCCAGTGCTTCTCCACTGGCATCGAAATTCCCTGGTTGCTACGCAATCTTTGGATCAACTCTCATCCCTACGAATTCATGCCCAATACGAAGCAGAGAACTTCCTCGAAGAGTTCGATGACTTCAGAAATAAAGAGTCTGCGTATTGGGACGATTTGGTTATAGATGAGTTGGAACAAACACTGAGGGAGGAAGCTTTCGAAATAAAGGCTGAAGAACTCTATTATGAAGTAAGAGCACACCAGCTTATGCAGCCAATATTGGAGGAGATAGAGGAAATAATAAAGAAAGAACAAAAATTCATTGATCATTGTTGGATGAAATTCCATGACCTTGTTATTTATTCTATTCCTTATTTTTATGAGCTCGAATTCGTACCCAGATAGGGTCACTTGATGTAACTGTTTTGGCTTTAGTACAAACAAAGTCCTTTTATATTTGTCATTGTTTGATTTTGTTCCTTTTTGTCTTTAAAAGCCAATCTATAGCTTCGAATTTAAACAATCTCATCCTTCGAATCTGGATTTAATTGTCTAATGAAACGCTAAAAGAGCCAACATGTCAGTTTATGGGGTATAGTTGACAATTCTGGCTGTTACTACTTGGAATCAATGCTCTGAACTTTAACAACATTACTCCTCAAAACTAACTTTAACCAATACATGGTCATGGCTAATATAACCAATCAATTTTAGATTGACTATTTTGCTTCGAAGAGTAAACTACATTGTTTTGGTTCAAAAGGCAATCCTTTTTTTTTATAATAAAACCAGCGATTGGTTTCAATGTGACAAATAGTGCTTCTTATCCCTAAAAGGATCCGAGGATTTGCTTCGAAGGTCATTACTTTGATACACAGGTCCTAAAACCCTTTGAAGTAGACCAATATTTGAACAGTTCAGTCCATTTGAGCATGTAGTATGCTTCGAAGCTGGCTTCCGTATTTCGAAGCCGTTTGTTTGAATTTTGGCGCCAAAATTTGGCTTCGAAACCAAACATCTTGCTTCGAAGCTGGCATCAGCGTCCGGAATGTGCTCTTCCCTCCAAAAATTATCAATATTGGAAAGAACTCCTCGTATTCGTACGTTTTTAGTACTTAACGACTTATGAGATGTATTTCTGGACACAAAGGCTTTTGAAACCCCTCTGCTCACTTACGCATACAAACCCTCATCTATCTCTCACTTTTCCTACTCCCTTCTGTACTTTCCGAAAAAGCATACTATCAATGGCCTCTTCTCCATCAGGAATCCCATCCATAGAGCGTGTGAGCTCATCTGTGGCCTTGAAAAGGCTTATTGATGCTGAATGTGAGAAGTACAAGGCCGGGGAAAAAAGCGCTATCGATGGGCGTATCTTTGTTCCTCGTCACCATATGCAACAAGAGTACGTGCTTGGGCCCATATTCAAGGAGGTCCTTACTGAACTTCCTACCTTGTATCCTCGTCTGGAGGACCAACGTCTTCTCTACGAAGGTAGTCTTGATTGGAAGAGCTGGAGAGTCAATCGCCCTCACCGATGTTGGCCCACGATGAGACCAGAGTGGCAAGAATGGTATGACCGAGTTGTCCCTGCTAGGACACTGGACCTTCAAGAGCTCTGTCTTCTCGATGCCCTTCGACTATCTAGGGTAACTATCTCAGAAGACCCTTTTCTAGTTCCTGCTGCTTTATGCTTTTGGAACCCTATTTTTAATTTCTTTCAATTTAGATGTGGGATGATGGCCCCTACTGTTCTTGATATTTGCCATCTACTGGGAGTGTCCCCCATTGGTGCTCCCATTACACCAGATTTTCCTGATTTAGCAGTCCCTTTCTCCCTCCCCTCTCTTAACTCATCTTATAGCGATTTTGTCAAAGCTGAGAACAAAAAAGAGGGTTTAGTAACTGATAGGGAATTCTTCTCCTTTTTGTTGTATTGGCTGTGCAAATTTCTCTTCTGCACTTCTTCTCAAAGGATCATGCCGGAATTTGCCCCTCTCACCAAAGCCTTTGTCTTGCAAAAACGGGTAGCCTTAGCTCCGTATATCTTGGGCCATGTATATAGAGTTTGTTCTCTCTTTTGTGAAAAACCCTTAGATGTTAACCAAGGGGGACCATTCTGGATCCTTCAGCTTTGGCTTTTCGCTTACTTTACCGATTTGCAATCCAAATGCCTCAAATTTACTGGGTTACATTCTTTTACTCATGGCATAAAATTAGCCAATGCCTCACTTTATCCCTCTACCTTTGCCTTTTATTTCTCTTTCTTTCATCAGCTACCAGCTGCCCCTCCTCTTCATTATTTCCGTCCCTTCGAAACCAGTATTGGCCCGACTTGGTTGAATAATTTCCTAAGTGACAAGCTCTGTATCTCGCCTGCTCACAAGGAGATATGGGCTTCTTTCCTGCTTCCAAGAGAACTATTCATTGGGACCACCAATCCCAGAGCTTATAAATGCATAGCTGAGCCTTACTGTCCTGCCCAATTTGCTAGACAATTTGGCCTCACACAAGGAGTTCCAATCCCGCTCTGTAGCAACACTAATCTGAGCCTCACCAAGAGGGATTTGAAGGTTCGGAAATCAAGCCTGCAAGAGGCAACCTTCAAGTTTATGGATGACTTGGCTAGTTTTGAGTTCACCCCTTTCTCTCCTCAAGGTACTGTATTGAAGAGATGCCAAGATTGGTGGGTGAGCAACATGGAAGTCTATCTGGCCATCTCACTTCATAACTCACTAAAGATGCTGGATGTGCCTAAGCCCAAGGGAGTTGAGATTGCCATTTCTTCCACTGTTTCAGTTGCAGTTCCTGCTATAACTCGATCCACTTCTGCTGCTTCAATTCCTGCTAAAAACTCCCGAGGTATATACCTTTGTCTTTCTTTTCCTTTGGTCTTCTATACAACACTCGTTGTCTTATCTTTAATCCTTCTTCTATGAAGGTGGTCAACAGCAAAAGAAGAGGAAACTGCTTGATCCTGAAAAGAAAACAACTGAAGCACAAGAAGAAGAAGAAAAGGAAGAAGACCAAGAACACGAGCCATTCTTGATGGGGAGGAAAAGAGTAACAGATTTGGTCCAAGAGGAGACAACTACTAAGGAGTCAGAAGAGGAGTTTATTTTTGGGGAATCTGAGCCTCAAGCTGAAGGAACTGAGAGGATAATTGAGGAGCAGACAAAGCCAATTCAAAGAAAAAAGAGAAGAAAAATTACTGTCTCTCTTTCTGACTTTGATGTCTCCCCTTCCGATTTTGATGAGGATTCTGATTCTGAGAAAATTGCCGAAGCAATAAGAAAGAGAAGGAAAGTGACTGCTTCAACTGTTACCTTGGTTAAAGACCCCATTCATGAAGCAGCTGCCAAGGCAGTGGAGCAGGAAAATTCCAAGGCAATAGTTGTCTTCGAGAGGGCTGAGAGGAGACGGCAGCAACAAGTTTTAAGAGAAGAAGCTGCTGCTGCTGATGTATTGCACAAGGAAATGGCAAGAAGGCAACAAACTGCCGAACATTACTTCCTCCGCAGCTCTCCCATAAGTGCTAGTGCTTCTGAGACAAGTAATTTCCTTCACACTTCCATTGCTTTTCTTTTGTTAACTTCGACGCTGGATTATGACATTGCTTTTCGTTTCTTCTTCTTGCAGCAACACACACTGCATTCATCTTTCCAGTGAGGCCTCCCTCAATTTCAATGGAGGTCGATCAAATGCAGAATGTGAGGGTTGTTCAAATCGCACTCCCACTTTCAAGGCCTACGTTTGATGTGCCTTCTTTGAGCCCCATCATTCCTCCATCTCTCTTCCTTGGTCTAGAACCATATCTTCCTTTTTTGGCTTTTAACCCGCCTCAGTATGCTTCTTCAATTCTTGCTCTTTCTCCTTTTCTTACAGAAAAACCACCTGCTACTCCGTCTCTAATGGCAGTTGATTCTCCCACAGAGGGTACTGGTAGTTCTCCAGTTCATAGTTTATCACCTATGTCCACTTCCAGCCCCTCTTCACTAGATTCATTGGTGGCTAAAACCATAGAAGCTGCCAAAGATGCTCCATCCATTTCTCTCATCCCCATGCAGCCCTCTGTGTCTTCCACCACAACACTCTCTATGCCTCCCATGTCCAGGGATGAGGTAGACATCTTCGAAGGAAGATTGGCTAGTCTCTTCGACATATCCTCCTCCTCTCCAACCCTTACTACTGATGCTGAGCCATTAGTCTTGGCTGATTCCTTGCTGGAAATCTTTGAGAGTCCTTCTTCTCCCGGCAGCAAGCTTCCTGCACCTTTAATAGATCTAGACACATGTTTGGAACTGCTAACTTCCTTTTCGAAGATTCCCTTTGAGGCTCTACAAAGGCCTATCATTAGAAATGGGTTTCTTCAGTGTTGCAACATTGCTGAGCAGTCTGGCATGAATGTCTCAAGTCATCTATCCCAGGCTGCAGCTACTATTGATTTCTATCTTAACATCTGTCATGCTGCTAAGACTGCGGATGAGAAGCTGGTTAGAGATCAGAGTTTTGTTTCTCAAGTGCATACTAAAGTAGCAGATCTCAAGGAACAACACTCTTCTGTCTCCCAATTTCGAATCCAACTGCTGGAGAAGAAAGCTCAACTTGAAGAGGAGTTGGCTGCAGTAAACCAAGCCTTGGTTCGAACTGATACCAAATTGCAAATCACCAACCAAGAGCTGGCCGACCGAAAAGCAGACATGGCTGCAGCTATTCAACTGTTTTCAGCACTTAGCCATAGGAAGTCCACTGTACAAAAACAATTAAGACATTGTAATGATTTTTGGGCCAATCTGTGGCACAATGTATTTAATTCTTTATAAAAGAACAAATTTTGTCTATCATTTGAGTAGTCTTATGTTTTCGTAGTTGATGCTTTATGTTATTTCTTGTGTTTCCCAAATGGTTGGAAAATAAGGTTTTAAATATCTGCCATTAATCTTTTTGGGATGTACATAACCATTCAAATTTCTTAAATGATATGCCCCAAAAGGCAGAACTCTATGAATTTGGTATGGTCCTTCCCAATTAGGTGACCATTTGCCAAACTTATAGCTTTTAATCCCTATTGGGAGTATTGTTTTCCATACCAAATCACCTTCATCAAAGCCAATGTGTTTGACCTTTTTATTATAATTCTTGGCTGCTTTCTTCTTCTGGAAAAGAATGCTATTTAATGCCAAAATTCTGGCTTCATCTATGCCTTCTAATTCCAAGCACATGCTTTGATGGTATTGCTCAGGATCTAACTGATCTTGGCATCTTACCCTTAAAGATTTAACATTGATTTCCACAGGTAAAACTGCATCATGCCCATATACCAAGGCATAAGGAGTAACCCCTGTGCTTGACCTAGGAGAGGTTCTGTAAGCCCATAACACATCCAACAATACGTTATGCCAATCCCTAGGATTATCCTCCACAACCTTTTGTATTCCCTTTTTTAAGGACTTATTGGATGATTCAGCCTGACCATTAGCTTGTGCATAATAGGGTGTAGAATTAACAAGGCTAATTCCAAACTCTGCCACAAAAGACTTCACCATTTTCCCATCGAACACAATCCCATTATCAACTGTTATGGTTTGTGGAATGCCAAATCTATGGATCAGATCTTTAATGAACCCAATAACCTCTGTTTGGTCTACAGCCTTGTATGGCTTAGCTTCGACCCACTTAGTGAAGTAATCGGTAGCCACTAAAATGAAACAATGATGTTTCGAAGAGGGTGGGTGTATTTTTCCCATCATATCCATGGCCCATCCTCTGAATGGCCAGGGCTTCACTACTGCATGTAGGTCAGTTATGGGTACATGCCTTATTGTGCCATGCTTTTGGCATGCCTGGCAGCCCTTTGCATATTCTATGCAGTCTTTAAGGATAGTTGGCCAGTAGTAAGAATGCCTTCGAAGCAACCATCTCATCTTTACGCCGGGTTGATGAGCACCACAAATGCCTTCATGAACCTCAGCCATAGCTGTTAATGCTTCTCTTGGGCCTAAACATTCTAGCAATAGGCCATCTCCCCCCCTTTTGTAAAGAGCATTATCATACATTATGTATTGCATAGACTGCAATTTAACTTTTCTGCTGGCCTTCGAAGATGGACCAGCCAAATACTGCATTATTGGATGCCTCCAATCTTGTTCTTGCAAGTCATTATGATTAACTTCTAAGACTACATTCCTTTTATTCAAAGGTGGTATCAATTTTTGATATGTTGTTTGGCTTATGTCCCTTTGGGTATTATCCCTTCTCTTGAAGTTCGAAGCTTTCTGAGCCACATCATTAGCTCTATTATTCAAGAATCTTGGAACATGAGTTACATTTGCTACTTGAAATTGAGAAAGCAGATGTAATGCAACAACATAATATGGTAAAATACTTATGCTTTGACACTTGAAAATCCCATTTACTTGGTTAACCACCAACTGAGAGTCTCCAAATATATCAACTGCATGTACTTGTAATCCAATAAGGATCTCTAGTCCCACTATTAAGGCTTCGTACTCAGCCTGGTTATTGGAACAAGTAACTTCATCCACTCTGAAACCATGTGTGGTTTCTACCCCTTGTGGAGATTTAATCACAATACCAATTCCAACTAAACCATTGGCTTTCGATCCATCGAACCACATCTGCCATGGCTCAACACTGGTCATGCCAAGTTCCATTACTTCTTGGTTCTCTGTTTGAGATGGATGGTCTGCTAGAAAATTGGCTAAGACTTGCCCTTTTACTGCCTTTTGAGGGACATATTCTAAATGAAATTCTGATAAGGCTAGTATCCACTTGCCAATTCTTCCCCTCAACATAGGTCTTGACAACATATACTTAACCAAATCTGTGGTTGCAATCACCAAGACAGTTGTAGGTAAAAGATAATATCTTAATTTCATTGCAGCAAAATACAAAGCAAGGCACAGCTTTTCGACAGCTGAGTATTTACATTCACAAGAATTTAAAAACCTACTAAGGTAATAAACAGCTTGTTCCCTGCCTTCTTCATTGTCCTGGGCCAAGAAAGCTCCCAATGAATCTTCTGCTGCAGCTATATACAACTTCAAGGGCTTGTTTCCCTTTGGTGGCATCAGTACTGGCGGATTGGCCAAGTAGGCTTTAATACCTTCGAAAGCAGTTTGATGCTCTGTTGTCCAGACAAATTCCTCTTCATCCTTCAGCCTTAACAAGGAAGAAAATGCTTTAGTTTTCCCAGCAGTGTTAGAAATAAACCTTCTAAGAAAGTTAACCTGCCCAAGGAACCTTTGTAATTCTTTCTTACTTGATGGAGGCTTAGCTTTGATGATGGCTTTGGCTTTGTTCTGATCAATCTGTATTCCTTTCTTGTGCACCACATAACCCAAGAAGTTTCCAGATGATACACCAAAAGCACATTTGAGAGGATTGAGTTTTAGCTTGAACGTCCTCATTCTTTCAAAAGCTGTTTCCAACTGAAACAGATGTTCTTTCATGGACTGGGATTTCACTATAATGTCATCAATATAACACTCTAGATACCCTCCAATGAGATCATGAAAGATGGTGTTCATAACCCTTTGATATGTTGCCCCAGCATTCTTCAGGCCAAATGGCATTTTAATCCATTCGAAGGTGCCAATATTTCCAGGACATCTGAATGCTGTCTTGTGGATATCCTTCTCCGCAATGCAGATTTGGTTATAACCAGAATGCCCATCCATCATTGACAAAATTTGGTGTCCTGCTGAACTGTCTACCAGTAGGTCCACTATAGGCATAGGGTACTCATCTTTGGGAGTTGCTAGGTTTAAGTTTCTGAAATCGATGCATACCCTCATTTTACCATTCTTCTTAACTACAGGCACAATATTAGATAGCCATTCAACATACCTGGCTGTCCTAATAAAGCCTGCCTTAAGTAGTCTAAGAATCTCCTCTTTGACCTTCTGAATTACTTCTGGACTCATCCTTCTCGGTTTCTGCTTGTATGGCTTGAAATTAGGCTTCATAGGGAGTCTATGTTCCACTAATGACCTATCCAATCCTGGTAGTTCATTATAAGACCATGCGAAGCAATCTTTGTATTTCTTTAAAACAACCAACAACTGGTCTCTGTCCAGAACGTTCAAACAAGCACTTATATAGGTTGGCTGTTGTACAGAACCTTCCCCTAAATTCACTTCTTCTAAGGGATCTTGTGTCTGAGAACTTACTAAAGCTTCCTCATTGATTCCTTCTACCTTCGAAGCATATTTCTTGCTTTGCTCCACTCGCAAGTTCTCTGGTTCCACATCCTTACCTTCTTCCTCATAGACAAAATCTGTCCATAAGGCATCCTCCTCTTGTATCTCCTGGACCTTTGCCTCAATGTCCAATGCGCAGTATTTCCCAAAGGTCAAAATTCTGACCTGTAGCTGCTCCTGTTTACAGCCAATCATCATGGCTTCTCTTTCTTGCTCCTGTACTTTCTGGACTATTGCTTCTACGTCCAATGGTGAGAATTTAACCAGAGCCAAAGACTTGGCTTCTTGCTCTTCATCTCTTTGCCTATAACCAGGCATCATTGTCATCTTTCACGACAACCTCTTCATCAGCACTCTCTTGGACTAAGTGCTTTAGGTGTGTCACTTCCTCATCAGCCGTCACTTCGGCTGAGCCATCAGCTTTCCTCAATATACTGAGTGGTGTTACTCCCTCAATATACAACTTGGCCTCTGCAAAGTCTGCACAGGCTATGAAGGGTTGAGGATCTGCATCAATTTCCTCTGTCTCTCCATTGCCCAAGGCCATCATGATCTTCTGATGCAAAGAAGAAGGCACACATTTGTTGGTGTGGATCCAATCTCTCCCAAGTAAGGCATTATATTTGGCATTGCTGTCGATGACGAAGAATACTGTCATACAATCCCTGGTTCCCACACTCAAATTAATAGGCAGAATCCCTTGAGCCATCTGTTTATCTCTAGCAAAACCAGCAATAGTCGTGCTGGTTGGGATCAACCTGGGATTCTTTTTCCCTAGTTTCTTCAAAGAAGATTTCGGTAATAAGTTCACTGCTGCCCCATTGTCTACCAGGACTCGGTTTAGCTGTATCCCATCAAAGAAAGCCTTGATGTACAAAGGCTTGACATGCTGGGTCATGGAATTCGAGGGGTATTCAAAAGGATATGAGAGGTTGATGCTTACCTCTTCCTCACTTTCAAAGTCAGTTTCCATTGGAGTAACCATCTCAGGAGCATCCTGTACCATACTCACTTGTGACTCCTCACTAGAGACAGGAATTGGATCCATGTCTTGGTCACCCTGACCCTCATTCTCAGCCTGGAATTCATGAGGTAGTATATGTACCATATTGACTGATACAGGGGGAAATGAGCCAAACTGGATGGCTGGCTGTACCTTCTTCCCCTCTTGGCTATCTTGCTTAGTGTCTTCAGCAGCATCCTCCATGCTGCACTCTGGTACTTCATTGATAACTGATCCCTTCGAAGGATCCTTCTCGACTGGTTCTTCAGTCAGAAATGTGTGCTCAGCCATGAAGGCTTCGAACATTTCTTCTTCTGCCATTTCCTTCTTTTGGCTCATGTCAATCTCGTCTCCCGCTTCACTATCACTTTCCATCAGAGCCTTCTCCAACCCTGCCAAACTAGACTTCTCCCTGGCCTTTAGTTCAGAATGAACTTGGGCCAATTGTTCTCTGCTACAAACCACTTTGCTTTGTAGAGTCGGTTTTGGAGTATGATCTGACTTCGAAATTTTCTTTCCTTCTGTCTTGACCTGTGAAGAACTCTCTCCACTTTCTTTCAGATCTTGCTGGTACTGGGTATACCTGCGTTGAATTTTCCTTCTTTGTGATCTGGAAATGACTGGGACCATATCTGGTTCCTTTGTCTTTGGATGTTTAAGTAATACCCAATTGTTTGGGGCCACCAAAGGAGGCTTAACCATCCTGCCTTGGTTTCCAACATCCCTTTGAGTAGGTGCCTCCCTAGGTTTGTTCTGCATTACAAACCAATCTGGGACCCCTGGTACCCACGAGCTCACTGATCCAGATGTCGAACTGTTTCCTTCTACCTTCGAAGCCACCTTCGAAACTGACTGTGAAGGTAAATGCTTGGCTCTGACTTCATGTTTCGAACCTGATTCAGTCCTTCAACGAAAAGAGCCATTTTCTGTCCTTCGCAGGGTTGGTCTAAAGGGCCAATCTCTGGCTTTACTCCCATAACCTGAACCCCTCTCCAATCTTCTTTCAGAATGGCTGCTTTCTACTCTGTAGTAGTTAGGTGGCCTAGACTCATACACAGGCCTCTTGCCTTTAGCATGCATTCTGTCCACTACAGGTTCAACCACTAATGGGCGTTGCCTGTCACCAGCCGGATACGGCCTCTTGTTGTGAGCATTGGTTGATTTAGGACGTCTCTGAACATCCTTATAGTATTGCTTCCCATCAATTGGAAGCCCCTTTAACCATTTGTAACTTAATCTGCATCTGGGACACATCCTCTGCACTACAGCTGCTTCGAGAGAATCATCGTCCAGTGCTTCTTCATCAGAGTGTTCCCTCTGACGTGAGAAACCTTGTCCAATAGTTGGTGGGTTTCCAATCTCCTTCTTGGCAGTTGTCTGGTTGGCAATATGCATTTGCACATTGACCTCTTCCAATTCCTGCAGAGATAGATTCTGAAAGTTTGGTACAACCACATTAGCCGCGCTTTCTCCAACTTCTGGAAATGGGTTGCTGTCAATTCCCATGGCTTTTTCTGTTTTGGCTGGGAACTTCAAACTTCCTTTTCGAATTTGCTCTTGGATCCTGTCTCGAAAAACAATACAGGTTTTAGTTGAGTGAGACCAAGAATTATGCCATTTACAGTATACTTTTCCTTTAAGTTCCTCTGGAGATGGCAGTTTGACTCCTTTTGGTAACTTAAGGAAATTGGCTGCAAGCAAATGATCAAAAATGTCATCTGCTTTTGTTAAGTCAAAAGAGTACTTTCTGTGAAAGTCTTTCTTTTTAAACTGTTGGTCGATGGTTGTATCCTTATGAATTAATGCTTCACAGATTACAGGTTCTTTGCCCACAATCTCTGCTGCATCAATCTCATAATTGGGATCTCTATAATACGTCTTATACGAAGCATTATTTCGATCTTGTTCCTCCTCTAGTAATGCTTCATATCGAGACACCTTATAGGTTAATTCGACCAAATCCCTAAATTCAGTTGAGTCAAATTTCTTTCGAAGTCTGAACTCTAAACCGTTTTGAGCCAATCTTACAAATTCTGACTCTGGAAGGATGACCCTACATTTATTTCGAGCCCTTTTAAATCTGGCAATAAACTGAGTAGCCTTTTCTTCAGGCCTTTGACTCAATCTTGCCAAGTCTGCCATGGACACCTCTGGCTCCGATTGGAAGAATTGGGCATGAAATGCCTCCTCCATTTGTTGCCAATTTTGAATGGAGCCAGGTGTAAGGTTGATATACCATACAAAGGCTCCCCCAGTTAGGGAATTTGGAAATAATCTCAGTTTCATGTAATCATGATTAGTGAATTCACCACATTGAGCAGCGAATCTGGCAATGTGCTCTACTGTTGATTGATTTCCAGTTCCATAGAACAAGGTAAAATCTGGTATTCTGAATCCTCTTGGATATTCATGTACCCTATCTACCCATTCTGGGTATGGTTTTCTGTATACAGGAGTCTGGACCCCCCGAGCCATCGGTCCACACATCTCCCTAACAATATCAACAATTTGGTCCCTAGGGACCATATTCTGTGCCTGCTGAACCAGTACTGGAGGAACAAACACAGGGTTTGGTGGACAAACTTGTGCTTGTGGCCCTCTTGGTCCATAAGGTGGTACATTTGGGACTGGTTGCCCCTGTGGTACAGGTTGCTGTTGGGGATATGGGTAACCCCTTTGAGCCTGTCCTGTGAAGGGACCTGCGAAAGGTGCTGGAACAGGTGTTGTGTCCCTTCCATTTACAGGAAAACTCTCCAACCCCCCGGGTATAAATTCAAACAAAGGATTATTATATCCCCTGGTGCCAGGTATGGCTTCGAACATGGGATTTGTAACCATTCTCATGCCAATTTCTTGTACTTGCCCAGATCCACCAACGTGTGTGGCTTCATTGTTGGGTACTGAGGCATTTTGGCTTACTACAGGCCTTGAAATGGGTTCATACCAAGACTGAGGCGATGGTCTTTCATAGTTCTGAGTACTAGTCTGACCATTAGATTATCCATTAATTTGCATAGGCTGTTTTTCTCTAGCCAATCTTTGCTGAGGGACATTTAAAACTTCCTCTGTGTGTCTTGTATTTGTTGGTTGGTGGTTATTCATTCGATCCAAAAATGATGTTGCCCACCTTTCCATGGTGTTCATTAATTGTTGTCCCATAGCATCTACTAAGCCATCCCATGGATTTGTTGGCTGAGTAGATGGAACGGTGGATGTTCCAATTCCTTGGTTTCGTCCAATATTATGAACATATGGTTCTTGTCCAGAAGTACTGGTTTGTTCGACCATAGGTTCTGATAACATAGGAGCCTCCACAGGATGTGTTATCACATTATCCTCTGGATTAGGTATTTCTACCTCTCCTTCTACGCCTTCTTCCAGACGTTCATTTTCTCCTTGTCGTCTTCTTCTAGCCATTTTAAATTAAGTCCCACTGGGCGTGCCAAAAATATATGTTGGCTTTTTGGCTTTTCGAAGGATAGTTTTGTAAATGCGAGCGTGCCAGCAAGGATCAATCAGTCCTTACAGAAATTATAATTGCCAACCAATTTATCAGACGATTGTGTTTTAGTTCTTTCAGCCTCAATGAAGAGGACTTTTACTGGTGGCTTGACTTAGGAGAAATTAAGAAAAAATAACAAGTAATATGAAG
The DNA here is from genome assembly GCA_036172215.1 of Camellia granthamiana. Classification (NCBI taxonomy): domain Eukaryota; kingdom Viridiplantae; phylum Streptophyta; class Magnoliopsida; order Ericales; family Theaceae; genus Camellia; species Camellia granthamiana. The sequence goes on from CM069904.1 coordinate 151,862,455, forward strand.
AACAATCGCAGTATTTCATTAAAAATGAACACTTACAATAGTCCAAACTCAGCCTCGAAGAGGTTTACAGCAACAGTCTACTTGAATCTACTTGAAACTACTCCTAGGAATCGAAGTGCAGTGCAGGTATTTAAAGGACAAGTATTTAAAGTGCAGGTATTTAAAGTGCAGGAAATGTAAAAACTGGGAAAGAAAATATAAAGTAAATGACTGGTTTGTATGATCTGAGTCTGGGGTTTTTTTCTGGGGACTTCCTTGCTATTTATACTTGCCAAGGATGACCTTCGAACTGCACTTCAAACCGTCGAACTGCTCCTCCATGATTGCCGATCATGCTGCCTTAGAAGTAGTTCCACTACGCCATCACTTGCAGTTAAACTTCCCTCTTATATTTGAATTTGAATATGAGTAACCGTTGAGGCCACGTCATCTTTCGTCTCTTTACTGATCTGGTGCTACTCGGATCACGTGAGAACCAATTGTCATCGCCACGTGTACGATCAGGATTGAAGACGTGAATCATCTTCCCATAATACCCTTATTCTGCCACGTGTCGAATTGTTACTGGCTTTTACAAAATATATAGCCAACATTAATATAACATAATTCTTTTATATGAGATGGATTCTATCTTTTTATAGGTCTCACATATATGTGAAAGAGTTATACATGATTTTGTACTTGATTTCTATATAAATAGAACAACTGTTTAAGATTATATAGATTCATAAATAATTTTTTAAAATATACATTTTTAATATATTATGTGAGATGAAATGATATTTTTATAAAACATATAGTGTTAAAAAGATTTTTTACTCATAAAAAATATATCATAATATATACATATATTAATACAAATATATAAAATGTATAAAATGTGTGATAAAAACTACACATATCCTATAATTTTATTCAAAAATCTGGTGTCTGACATGGAGATTTGAGTTATTTTCATGAGTTTATGTAACATAGGCTTGGCATGGCCACAGTGGACTAAAATTTAGTATTAGAGTATATTTAGTAATAGATATGTTTGGGATCTCTTTTTTTGAAAGTTTTATGACTCTTAATTTGATCTTAACTCTTGATGTGTGTATAAGGTCTACTCATATATGTGTGAACCCCACATTATGAGTGATGGGGATGAGAGTGAGAGTTATGGAGGTCATATATATGTGAAGGTCTCTATCACAATTGATTACGGAATTGTCAAGTTGTAATATGACTAATTAATAATGAAGTATATATATATGGGTTAATAAGAGTATATTCTGTACTCTTGTATAGTTTTTTTTTATTAATAAAGTTTTTTCTGATTGATAAAAAAAAAGATTAAATTCATTTTATTGTTTCGTGGTCTGGGACCGGAGTATTTCACCTCTCTATTGTTCAAATTTAACCAAAAAGTCTCTATGTGATTTTGGACTAAAGAATTATCATTAAATTTTTTATCCAAACTAATGAGAGGTGTATTACACACATTAATTTTGAGAGTGGGTTTTGTTTTCTAAAAAATTAGAATGAAATTAATACAACAAAAGGACAATTTTATCACCATTTTTTCCAAATGTGAAATTAGATTAATATGTTAATTAAAATAAAATAAAATAAATAATTGATCTAAAATATAATTAAGAATTGATTTGTAATATAATTAAATAAAATATAAAATAAGCAATAGTTAAGAATTCATCAAAAATGTAATTAAATTAAAATTAGATTAACATGTTTGAAATTATAATAAATAATTAAGAATTTAGGATTAATTATAATATAAAAGATAATTAAATTAAAATTAGATTAAAAAGTTAGTAATTACATCAAATAGTTAAATTATTAGGATTAATTGTGATTTAAAATATGATTAAATTAAAATTAGAATACAAATTTAAGAATTATAATAAATAATTAAAATTTTATAATTAATTGTGATTCTATGGAATTAATACAAGACATTCTAAATTGTGCGTATGAGAGATGAGATAGAAAGAAAATAACAAAAAATATAGGGTTAGAGGGTATTATAGTCATTTCACATCTATAGTTAATGGTGTTAATTGTTATATTTTTGTCCAAAACAACATGGGGGTATATGACTATTTTTAAGAGATAAGAGGATAAATTGTTATCAAACCATACCATAAGGAGATAAAATAAATTTTCCCTTACATATATATATTAGGGGTGAGTAGCGGATATTTCGATCCGCCCAAATCAATCGAACTGTACTGATCCGCCGCATTTTGGACGAATACGTAGTGACGAGCGAACAGTTATAGATTAAGTTTTCCAATCCGCCTAATTTTGGACGGATGAAAGATTTGAGGTTCTTTTGACCGCAACAAAATCGCCAAACTGTGAGCACCCTTATTAATTTATAAGATTTTGTGTTTTCAACTTGTTTAGATATTCTGTTTGTATTTGAAAAATCTAGAAACCCCCTAGATGTTGATTTGTGATTATGTATCAATTTTAAGCAGAATATAACAATCCCAATCAAACAATCAAAGACAAATCGACACAACGATTTTTACGTGGAAAAACCACAATTGGACACCTCCAATTGTGATCAAAAAACCACGGGCAACTGCCACAAGACAATCCACTAAGAAGAATTAAAGGAATTACACAGGTATACTCTCAATTACCTAGCGAATCCACAACGCCTAATTGAACCAACCTCTATGTGCCTCTTCCAACCCCATCTTCACCACGGAATTGTCTCTCTGATGAGCCACTCCGGATTCCACCAAAGCTTCAGGCTCGAATTCTTCAGAATCCACAACTGAAGAACAACTCTCTCTTTTGTGTATAACAAACAAACCTTTGATGTACTCTCTTTAAGTCATGAGTTGAATACTCAATAAAAACATCAAAGAAAAATAACAAAATATCCCCAGATATAAACCTTCAAGAACCAAAAAGAAGATCTGGAGGAATTCAATCAATCACATAGTTTTGGGAGAAACCCAAGTATTTATAGAGAACCAAAAGTAATCCTAGATTGGGAAGAAAACAAACTCCTTGAGAAATCCGGATTCTGAGGCTCGCTCGAGTGAAGCTTTGCTGGCTCGAGCGAGGAGTGTATTTTTCATGATTTCTACTAGTGCCTTGGCTCGAGCGACCAATCACTTCTTTCAGGTTTTTGTATAGACGCAATCCTTCGCTCGAGCGAGCATTCCTTGGCTCGAGCAAGAAAACCTTAGCTCGAGCGAGCACTCCTTGGCTCGAGCGAGCAATGACGGACATGCAATTTTGAATGCAATTTTGCATTTTGCTTCGGCCGCGAGCTGACCGGTCAGCTCGACCCCCGTAATAATCAGCGAAGTGGCAATCTTGAAAGCATTAACATCACAAACTTCTCTGCATGGCTCGATTTGGGTTGGATTCGCATCTAATAAACTCATAGCCTCACTGAAAATAAAAGTGCGAAAATAAATACAACTGAAAGGAGTTTTGTCAAACGGAGTTGCCAACAATAAAAACCTTACAGTATTTTCAATTGAAAAAGAGCTTAGATATTCTGTTGTATTTTCAATTTGAAAATCTTTTTTATCAAATGGCAAGGATTGATATTTGGTATTTTTGTGTGAAAAATATAAGGATTAATTTTGTCATTTTTAAAAAAATCAAATTAAATAGTTTTTGAATAAAAAAAAGTAATGAAATAGTTTTGATAATGCATGATTTTCTTATATGTATTTATTATTGGTATTTGACAATTTATTTGATAATCTTTTGGTTATATTGAGCTGGATTATTATCCCCTAAAAAAATGTTGACAAATTGTTGTATTATATTTAAAATTTGTAAAAAAATTAAACCGCCAAACCGATTCGCATCCATCAGTCAATCTGCAAATCCGCTCAATCCACATCCGTCAATTCGATGGACGGATGCTGATTGATTTTTTCAAATTCGCCCATCCAGCGCACGGATGATGGATTAGAGATTCCTTAGCCGCAACCGAACCGCGAACACCCCTATATATATATACACTACAAAAAAAAACACTTTTAGCGACCTTTTTTTTAGTCACCAAAAGTGTAATTTTGGTTGCTGAAAGTATCCGTGACATGAACAAAATTAGTCGCTGAAGCCCTGTCACTAAATGCTTCGGCGACCAAATCAATTTTGGTTGCCTTTATAAATAAATTGGCGACCAAATATTTCCATCGCCAAAAGACTAAAATTTCGTCGCTATAAATTAACATTTAGTCACTAAAAGTAGCCTTCAGCTGATGACACGTTAAGTTTCAGCGACATATAAGTGCGTCGCTAAAAATATCTTTCAGTGACTAAAAGAATTGGTTGTTGAATGTTAAAACTTTTGGCGACCAATCAAGTTTTGGGTCGCTAAAAAAATTATGGACACATACTTTCAGCAACATAAATAAAATGTCACCAAAAGTAAATTTACAACTAAAAAAACCTGTCACCAAAAATTCATTATTTATAAAAAAATTTTAACAATTTCCCTGCTCAATACATAATTCATAAACCTATAAACATAAGCAAAATATAATTCAAATTAACACACTTGTGCAAAGCATCCAAAATATAAAATTAATTCAAAAGTAATACCATATTAAATATAAACAACATATCAAATCCAAAACATCCAATTTAAGTACAAATCTCTTACAATCCCAAACTTCAAACATGTAATGCCCAAAAACCTTCTAAGCTTGCAAATTCATAACAAAAACCTATGACAAAATATATCCAAAAATTCAAAATGTAATCCTTTGATGCTTCCCGAACTATATTTCATCCATTGCCAATCTGTCAAACATATGAAAAAAACTTCAAACATGTAATTCCAAAAAACCTTCCAAGCTTGCAAATTCATAACAAAAACCTATGACAAAATATATCCAAAAATTCAAAATGTAATCCTTTGATGTTCCTTGAACTATATTCCATCCATTGCCAATCTGTCAAACATATGAAAAAAAAAAATTATAATGTTAAAATGTTAATAATAAAGGTCTTGGTCTAAAAACATTGGTTTCACATTATAGATGAACAAATTGAGAGCAAATTTTCCTACGGTGAATTACAAAATTTCAATATATCAAAATCAAAAAGTAATACATGATTCACTAGTTAAACTTGGCATATATGAACTAATTACAAGCAATATCTCTATAAATTTGTAAATCAGTCACATATTGTCCAACCAAAACCTAGCTCAAATTATGTCACTATGGAATACTGATGAAATCCAATTTCAAGGTTCCAAAACAAGAGCAAATATCAATTGAGTAGGAGCTATCACTGGAATGAGATGTAATCCAAAGTGCTAACTTTATTTTCATGACTAAATTGAAATCAGAAGGACCTAAATCTTAAACTTGAGGTTGCTTTTACTTACATTAAGGTCAAAAAGTTCCTCAAATAAAAACTAGAATGAATATGAATAGTTTGCTAGCATTGTGCCCACAAATCATACTTTACTGCCGATGATATATTGTGATAATTAGTTGTCTGATATTGCAAAAGCAAATTATGAGACGTGTGACATTTCTAGTATAGCTTTATAGTGTTCTTAGGAAACATAATAAGAGTTTAACATTGGGATAATGAAATTAAAACACATCTTTGGTCCCTAAATTAAAACAAAATATAGCAGCAATCTCAAAAACGTAGGGATAATAAATCATCCTTTCTTTGAAACTCTCATTCCTAAACTCTAGTTCCTTCCTAAACTCTACTAGTCTCCTTCCTAAACTCTCATTTTCTTTTCTCTAGTTCCTCTCTAAACCCACACATCCCACCATACAAACCCACTAGCATTAAACCTACAATAGCCATCACGGCCAATAGAGAGATAGTAGCTATACCTATATGGAATTAAATCATCCAAGGAGTTCTTTGCAGATTAAGAAGATGAGATCTAACAAGTCCAAGGAGTTCTTTGCAGAGCTCAAGGTCTTATGCAAGATACATCACATTAATGTGGTAAGTAACATTTTCATATCTGCAAAATGAAATTTAATGTGATTTAACAAAGTTCAAACATTTTTTACCAATCAAGCCTATATGTATTTATAGGTGGAGTTGTTGGAGTATGCCAGTGGAGATGACCACCTCTACTTGGTTTATAAGTACATTCAAAATGGATCTATCAGTGATCACCTTCATGATCCATTACTCAAAGGTATTTATTTAGCATAGGCCTCTCAACAGATTGAATTCAGACTGGTTTTAGCATAATCTGAATCTAAATTTGGTTTACTTGGCTTAATCCGAAATCTGACCCAATTCATTATGATACTCTATCCATTACTCTATACTTGGCTTAAATTTTCACATTGTATCAATTAGTCCAATTGCTAAATGCCTCTGTAGAATTGAACTGAAATCGAGAAACAAATAGTCATTTATAAGAATGAATATGAATAATTTGATAGCATTATGACTGTGACTTGGCAGATCTTCCTATGGTTGGCCTCTTCAAAAGTTCTGAAGGCATCTGCTCTATGAACCGATATGACTGTGACTTGGTAGATCTTCTTGTGGTACTTCTTCAACATGTATGCCTCTATTTTTATGATTTTAGTGTGGTTATTGTATATAACTACATTTAGTTGTTGTAGCTGCATATAGGAAACTTAATCTTGGTAATGCTAAGCACAGGGACTGCTGTCCTTGCATTAATAGATATTTTAGTTTTTGGTGACCTGTGAGCGGTCTATACCAAGTTTCAACCTGCTGCATTTTTCGTATGGTGTATTTTGTCATTTACATATCGCAAGCACTAGTTTTTTACATAAATAAAAATAAAGAAAAGCATGCACAGATGTAATACTAGCATTCTTTGAATAGATACACACCAAGTGAAGTTTATATACTTGAATGATTAGGTATCATTAACCATATATTCACATCCGACATGAAAAGTTACAGTCCAGAGACATTATGTTTCATAATGTTGTTTCTTAGAATTTGGATAAATTCTAATTATCATATATATATGGGACATTATGTTTCATAACAGTGCTACCCATGTTTTAATTATCATATATATATGGGACCTAATGTTCAATGATGAATAGTGTGAAGCAATGAGAGATAATGGAAATGAACCCAATGGTTTCAAAGCTAAGCAGCACTAAGTGGCACATAACTTTTGGAAAATTATTCATAAACATGGGGTACAAAACTACAGGTATTATAGGGTTTGAGATGTTGGCTAAGACAAAGCCAATATAATCAAAGTGTGATGAAACAAACAGAGAAATGAATTTTGAGTGTTGCAAAATCAAAAAAATGTTATCAAATGGAGGTACAATTTTATGTAATGTCTACTTGGCCAAATTGTTATGCCTATAGGCCATTGTGCTTAATTGTAAAAAATAAAAAAGATAGTTCCCAAATTGTATATAAGGCCTTCTTGATGTATAAGAAAGTGGGATGTCAAATAAATGCTATCTGAAGAGGGAAATGGGTACACGTAAACATAATTGTATCCCAAGAAGTCATGAATGTGCTCAAAGTTTGATAGTCAATTCATAGTGATATAATATAGATATCATGCATCCAAATCACCAATTTGAATATAAGTCAACGGGTAAAAAACTATCACTTTCTCTTATTGATTTCAAAAGAGGGGGGGAATAATAGATAAAATCTCAGTTCTCAACCTTAATTCGATGAAGCAAATGTTGTGTTCCATTTCCAAACCACTGACTGAGAATGAAACTAACCCGGTTTCATGATCATATCAAAATAAGTCTTGAAGACTGAAAGTTCTATACCCTTTAGAAATCCCAATTGAACAAAACACGACCGAAAAATAAATGAAGATTTTACCCACATATATATAATTGAAGTTTAGTAATTACAAAAAAACAATACATTTTTATGGCTTCGAATGTCTGCAAAACATATATATAGAATCTAAGGACAAAAATTACCAAAAAATAAAATTACTACAAAATCGTACAACTATCTTCAAAAACATGCAAAACCCACTTGAATTTCTAGGCCAATAACAACAATATGAATCTTCATCACACAAAAACGTTAGAACTAACACATCTATGACTACACGTATACATATATAACCGTGAAAAGTCAAAAATAAATAAATAAGATAAAATCGAGAGCACAAAATCACAAAAGCGGCTCGAGAAAAAAGTAGTTCTAATTGTATCAATTTTACACCCTTTAATATTTTCGCATTGTGTCAATTTAATCCAATTGATAATACCGGTTAAGAAATTTAACAAAAGGAAAAGAAGATGGTGGATGCACTTATTCCACTTCAATGCTTTTTGGTCAAACACAAGGAAAAGAAGATGGTTTTCCACTAAACGAAACAAACTACAACAAAATTTCCCAAAAAAGAAAAGAGAAAATAATAATAAAAAATTTTTTAAAATAAACAATTAACTAAATAAAATAAAAATAGGTAAATGAAATAAGACTAAACAACTTTTGCATCTTCTTGTTGTGTAACTATTATATATATTGTTAAATTGTGTAGATGTAGCATTGGACATATTGAAAGACCACCCACAGCTGACAGTAGCTCGAGATGGGAATGGTGAGACAGGATTGCATGTACTGGCATGAAAACTTTTAGCCTTTACTAGTGGAAATCAGGTTAGCATGTGGAAAAGATTCATCAACACATGTTAGTTTCTCCAATCATCTCTTCTTATCCACGTTAGTGACCAAAGGCACTTTTTACTCCCAGAAGGGTATCTATATCTCCCACTATATAAAGTATTAAAATATCATCACAGTGGAAAAACATCTTCCCTCTCAATGCTCTATATTCTCAAACTGAGAAATATTCAACAAACTCATTCATTTTGGCCTCATTTTATGATATGCTGCTACTGGTCACACAATCAAAACATGTATTAAATGTGTGAATATGCATGCATGTGTACATGCTTGTGAATAATAATCAAGTGATTAGTTAGTGAACTTTCTGGGAAAATAAATCATCTAATATGCATTTTAACTGATTGCAAATAAAGCCTACTTTCTAGTTGCTCAATGGGGACATTCTCTTACAAGTCTAGGTACTCTCTATCATATAACCTGATTGAAAAAGACTAGTAAATTGTGAGTTTAGACTAGGTAAAAAATAAGTAACGATTCTTTCAGTTTGGAGTGGTCGGAGAAGTATTTATATCCAAAAAAACAGAACAAAATGATCTAAAGCAACTGAGAAAACTTGAAACATGAAAACTAGTTTATTAGTTTATAAACAATCTCAATCCCATCTAAAGCAACAATCTCAATCCCATATAAACATGAAAACTAACAAATCTATGAGTACATACATATACATACATAACCATGAATATACCCAAAATAAAAAATAAAATAAAAATTAGTTTATTTCACCTTTGTAACTTTAAAAATTAGTTTTAAAGAAAATACATTCAGAATATCATTTGGCCCAGAGAAGAGAAAAGGGCAGCGACCCAAAGAGAATGTTGCGATCTGCTGTTGCCCAGCGCTGCTATGTCGTTGGCATTCGGCGGCGCGAGAAAGCAAGAGGGAGAGGGAGAAGGACTACATTCAGAATATCAGAGACAGAGAAGAGAACAGAGCAGCGACCCAAAAAGAGGGTCGCGATCTGCTGCCGCCCAATGTTGCTGCCGCCGAGCACTGCTATGCCTTTCGCATTTAGCGGCGCGAGAGAGTAAGAAGGAGAGGGAAAGAGAGAAGAAGAAGAAAAGAAGAACATATCTGATCTGTGCTGTGCCGTTTCAGATGGATGAGAAAATGAGAAGAAGTTAGGTCAATTGTTTGTTTATTCACTTGTCAACAATTTTTGACAATAAAAAATTAGGGTAAAGACAAATAATTTATTGGCAACCAAATTAATTTGGTTGCCATAAATATTATTCAGATTTTTAGCGACCAAGTAATGTTCGTCGCCAAACAAATACAATTGGCGACTAAAATTTCTGTCGCTATAAATTAATTTGGTCGCTGAAAAGTTTTTCGCGCTCCCGCGCAAGAAATTCGCTTGGGCGCCAAAATCAATAGCGACCAAAATTATAAATTCGTCGCCAAAAGTTTATTTTTTAGTGACCACAAATATTCTGCCGCCAATTATGTATCTTTGGCAACTAAATTTTTGTTTGGTTGCTAAAAAGTGTCGCCAAAAATGCTTTTTGTTGTAGTGATATATATAAGAAAAAATAGCAAACAACATATCACCATTTATGATATTGTTGGCTTACGAAGAAAAATACTATAAATGCGAGTGTGTAAACAAGGATTGAAAAATCTTTACAGATTAAATTCAAGCTAATTATCAAGCGATTGTACTTATAGTTCTTTTGCCTCAATGAAGAGGATTTCAAAATTGCCAACTATAGAGAAAAGAAAAATTAAAAGAAAAAAGAGAGAGACGGAGAAAGATGATTGAGTGAACAATCGGGGTGATTAAGTGACCAATCAAACTAACTATTAATTTACCTCTACTCCTATGCTTCGAAAATGAACTGCATAAAATAAATTGTAGAAAATTAAGTGCAGGAAATATAAATGACAAGAAAAATAGAAATCCATTGTCTTTGATTTGAGTTTTGGATCCTTTTACAATATAACCATGAATGGTTATTTATAGACAAACATTTGTAGGAAAAAACTACTTAACAACTACCATATTCTTCCATTTTTTCACACTTCACACTCCTTAATCTTCTACTTCATCTCCATGTTTCCATAACTTTTTTTAACTTCCAATTCATACTCCATGTTCTTCACTTTATCTTTCATCATCTTTCTTCATGTGTTTAATAGTTTATAATTTCTCATAACCTTTAAATGAGTAGGAGAGTGTCACATGTCCTGCAATTATATAAATAATAACTAATAAAAATTATTTATTTATGGTGCCAACAAATACCAAGATTTTCAAGGTACATGATATTTTTTTAATTTTACCAACTTTTTCATTTCTTAGATAAAATTTGCACAACAAATTTTGCATGTATATTTAAAAAATAATAATTTATTTTATTATTTTCTTAATATGATAAATTACACATATGTATTTATTAAATTACAAAAGTAGGGCACAGGGTTGGAGTTTAATGAGGTCAAATGAGGTGAGCCATAGATCCTCAACTTTTGTTGAGTTCGAATGCTCACTGCTCGGGCTAGTGTTGGACGTTTTTGAGACGAGGGATTTTATTTTGTTTTTTTAAGTTTGGTATCTTAAAAAATTTATAATTGGCGGAAAGTATTTTTTAACTTTAAGATCTTTGTTGAGTATCTCCAACGGCAGTAGGCATTTTACTTATCTAAATATTACTATAAAGTATATATTTTATTTTGCCTATCAACTGTTTCATGTTTCTACTTCAACCATACTCTTTATTTTAACTATTCATCCAAATACTATTAACTTTATAGAATGTCACGTCAACAACAAAGATGGAGGAAAATAATCTTAGTGATTAAATACATCTTGCTTAGGTTTGAAGGCTAACTACATGTAGCTAGTGAATGTGAACTGAGCCAAAATGTCTAATCATATGCCTAGTGCATTGAAGTTGAAAAAAGTGAGTTATATTAAGTATTTTGACTAACAAGCATTATGTGCCTAGTGGGTTAGAGATGCTCGCCTCCATTCTGATGGATTAAATAAACTCCCAAGAGATTTTAATTATGATTAAAAAAGATAGTCGTAGCTTCAATTACAATAATTCGAAGTTTTGATTAGTGTAATCTTTACGATCTCTCTGCCTTAAGAAATTTTGTAAAATATTCCGTACAATCCAAATTTCTAGAGGTGAATTCGGAACATCTAATTTTATTGTTTTCTTAAGTAGAAACACCTCATTTTAGGAATTCACAATATAAATTACATTTTGTCCCTTTAAAGTTTCACCTATTTCTCACTTCGACTCTTTAAATTTAATTTTTCTCACTTTGACCCTTTATGTTTACGTTCTTTCCCACTTTGGTCCTTCATGTTTGCAATCCTTCCCATTTTGGCTCTTTAATTTTGATTTTTTTCCACTTTAACCCTTCATGTTTGTAATCCTTCGCACTTTGACCCTTCATGTTTTCAATCATTTCTACTTTGGTTCTTTAAGTTTGATTTTTTCCACTTTGACCCTTCATGTTTGTAATCCTTCACACTTTGGCCCTTCATGTTTGCAATCATTCCACTTTACTATTAGACTAACTTCCATCCAAAAAAGTAACAGAATTTGTCACATCACTAATACATCAACTCCATGTGTAATGTAAAAAATTCACTAAAAATACAAAAAATAAAAAAACAAAATAATTGGTTAAAAGCAAAAAAAACCTCCAAGACTAACTTTTTTTCTTTTTTTAGTTAAATTCGTTTTTATTTTTTTAGCTGCATCTAATTTAGATGCATCTATAATATAATAATGTTTATGCATAAATTTGAAGAAAAAAGTTCATTAAACACTAAAAAAAATTCTAATTTTTTTGTTTTCTATTTTTTATTTTTTGCATCTTTAGGCCAAGTTTGACATCTCTTCAAAAAGCTAAAAAGTTAAAAAGTTACTCAAAAAACTAAAAAGTTATCACTATTCACAAAAAAAAATATTAAAAAATTAATTTTCCAAGCCAAATACAACTCAATGATGTAAGCAATCACTGCTCTGTGCTGTGTGTGTCCGAACAAATCTGATCAGATTGGGTGCAATTGAACATACTGTTGTTCGGCCCGTAGGGGTCCATCACGGGTCCCGTTTTGATAACCTGAACCGCAATGTGTAGAATTCGTCGAGTACTATATGCTTGTAAAAAATCACGTTGATCGAATATCGACAATTACATGATCAAATCAGTTTTGTATAAAAAAATTGATGGTGTTATAATTAAAGATTGAAAAAAAATAAATCTGATTAGATAGCTATCGATATTCGATCAACTTGATTTTTTATAGGTATATAGTACTCGATGAGTTCTACACATTGAACGATTCAGATTATCAAAATGGGACCCGTGATGGCCCCTACGGGCCGAACAAAACCGTTCAGTGCAATGCCCAAACATTGGCCAATAATTTCGTACCATCAATTCAATTGCACAGATTGTATGGCTGCCAACCCACATTTCTAATCTTCTCCTACACACTTCTTTATATAATTTTTTAATACACATTTTTTCATAAAAAGTCAAAAAGTTAACTCAAACATCCATATTTTTTTCCTCAACTTTTTAGTCTAAAAAGACAAAAAGTGCACTTATTTAGGACACCCCAAACAACCCCTTAGTGAATTTTTTACATTACACATGGAGCTGATGTATTAGTGATGTGGCAGATTCTATTAGTTTTTTGAATGGAAGTTAATTTAGGAATAAAGTGAGAAGGATTATAAATATAAAGGGTGAAAGTGAGATGGATTGCAAACATGAAGGGTCAAAGTGGGCAAAATTAAGATTGCGTTTGGTAGAGTTTTGTAAATATGATTTGAGAGTATGAGTTGTATTTTGAGTTTGTGAGTTCTGGAATTATGATTTGAGTGCAGAAAAATTGTTTGGTTATGGTTTTTGAATGGAGTGTTGAATTGAGTTTTGAATTGAGTGTGGAATTGAATTTTAAAAATTTGATTTGACATGTAAAGTAAGAAAATTTGTTTGGTTATGAGTTTTGAAAAGAGTTTTCAAAACTTAATTCAAATTATTATAACTTATAACAAAACACACAACTTTCACACTATTGAAAATTCTGATCAACACTCATAATCAAACTCTTTTTAAAATTCAATTAAAAAAAAATTATTATTAACAGAAAATAACATTAATCAATTTTTTAATTGAAAATACTACAAAGGAAATAATTTTTTTTCAAAATAAATATTCAAAAAATTTAAATCATAAATATTTAAATAATTTAAATAATCTAAAAAATTTAATAAGTAAAAAATTAAAATAAATATTCAAAAAATTTAAATCGTAAAAATTTAAATAATTTAAATATTCAAAAAATTTAAATAATTTAAAATGTTAATATTTTAAATTTAAAAACAACTCTACACTCAAATCGTAATCAAACATATAAAACAAAACTCAATTAAGAAATTATTTTTAAAACTCATAACTAAACACATAACTCGAAATTCCATACTGCTTTCAGAACTTTATACTCAAATCGTAACAATACACAACAAAAAAATTAAAATATTTAAAAATATTTTTATAAAATAGAGTTTGAATTTATTTTTATAAAATATTTTAAAATTTAAAAAATTAAAACCATAATATTTTGAAATTAAAATATTTAAAAATATTCAAAAAATTAAAAAATTAAAAAAAGCGTAACATTTTTAAATATTAAAATATTAACAAAATTAAAATAGTTTTAAAATATTTAAAAAATTAAAATATTAATTTGAATTGAATTTTGAAAAGAGTTTTGAATTATGTGTTTGGTTATGAGTTTTGAAAAGTAATGATTATGTTTTGAATTGAATTTTGAGAAATGAGTGTAGAATTATGATTTGAAAGCTCCAAACAAATAACACACTCAAATCAATGGGTGAAACTATATTTTGAGATGATTACCAAACAGAGCCTAAATTTAAAAAGTCAAAGTAAGAAAAATTAATTAAAGAGCTAAAGTAAAAAATGAATTAAATTTGAAGAGGGCAAAATGTAATTTACCTATCATAAAAAACATAAATTTGTTTCATCGAGACTTTCTAATCTAATTGTTAGCATAATAGTAGGAGCAGATGTATATCGTTCACAAGTTCAACTCTCCTTCTCTTTTTTAATAAATCTAAAAAATAAAATATAATATAATAAAAAAATCCATGTTTGAAACCAATAAAAATGCCATTTCAAAGGGTCAAGAATCACATATCCCCTTTCTATAATACGGTCAAGTACATCAAGTAAGCTTCATCGTTTGATAAAAAGAATTTAAGTTGATCACATTGATAGAGAGATAATTTGAAAAAAAGGAAGGAGAGAGAAGGGGACAAAGAATTCCGACTCATTTCCAATGAGCTTATATTAAGGGTGAGCAACGGATATATCGGTCCATTAAAATTGACCGAATCGAACCGATCAATTTTGAGCAGATATGTGATGATGAACGGACAGTTGCGAATTGATTTTTTTTAATCTGCCTAGTTTTGAACGAATGATAGATTTGAGATTCCTTCAGTCGTAACCGAACTGTCAAACCACGAGCACCCCTAATAATTTGTAAGATTTTGTGTTTTCAATTTGTTTAGGTATTTTATTTGTGTTTTTAATTAAAAAGGAGTTTAAATATTATGTTGAAAAAGAGTTTTCAACTTGAATATATTTTTTGAATTGAAAAAAATAAATATATTATTCATCTATATTTTTTTTATTTTTAAATCTAACTCTAAAAATAATAAATAAAAAAGATGATATATGATGGTTGGTTTTTATTTTTTAAAAACAGATATAGATATAATAATACAGAGGTATACAATCTCTACTATTACTTTGTTCATGGTTTTGGTGGTTTGAATTGTTTTTATATTTTAAGAACTACAAATTGTAATACTTTATGTGAATCAACCATGTTGTGATCGTAATATGTAGATGAAGCATGCAGTGATTGTATCATTCTAAAGTTTTAAACTTTCTTTTTTTGGAGTTTTATAAATACTTTTTTAAGTCATTAACTATAATAGTTTCTTTTTTTGTTTTTTGTTTTGAAGAAGTGCATAAGTTGAATTATGTTGAAAATTTATAAAATTTTAAATCGCTAAACCGATTCGCATCCATCCGCCAATCCGTTAATCCACTCAATCCACATCTGCCAGATTGACAAACGAATGCGGATTGATTTTCTTCAATCCGCCAATCTGGTAGACGGATAGCGAATTGAAAGTTCCGTGACTACAATCGACCCGCCCCACCCCTAGCTCATACTAATACAAAATAGTCATATTAAAAAAATAGTTATGAAAATAGGAGAATTTGGAGATGACCATTGACTACTTGAAAAAAAAAAAAAAAAAAAAAAAAAAAAAAAAAAAAAGAGAAGAAAGAAGAAGAAGAAGAAGAAGAAGAAGAAGAAGATGTCTTCTTCCAATGATCCAGCTAAGTTCAACTGCAGTTTGCAATTAAGAATAATAATAATAATAATAAAAAGGATGTTTAGTGGAGAGCTAGAATGAGGGGATTTGTGGATTAATTGATTTTTGTACATTCCCTGTTCTCTTGAGAAGATAAAACTCAATTTGTATTCTACTTGTGCCTGCCACACGCCACGGATTTTAAAAATTCAATTGAATAATATACTTTATAATTTCATTATAAAGTCATGAGTTGCACTCTTACTTTCCTTTTAATATAAAAAAAATAAAAATAAATAAATAACTATATGTTCAAAATAATAGACGAGGCTAATTTATTGGGTTAGGGGGTAAATTTACTTATTTATTTTATTTATTTATTTTTCTCCCCTAAATTCTCTATTTACTACACGACTGAAGAACAAAGAATTCACACTTGTTCCAATTGATCTTATAAAAAATTATTAGATAAGCCTGGAATGCCATGTGACATTTTATCCGCCAATGAAAATTTCCTAAATACACTAAGTAGGTCATTTTTTAGTTTTTAACGACTAAACAAAAGTGAGCTATATGTCTCATTTGTAAAACTTTTTGCTATATTATTGATTTGGAAATAAACAATGCCCAATAAAATTATAAAATTATTGAATAATTATTCTCGACTCTACCAATATATAACAGTCGTATAAAAAAATGAGAGTTATGCTAGAAACTCTAAATAAATTACCAAACTTCTCACATGGGTGTGGGACCTACACAAATCACATGTGTGTAGATCTCACACCCATGTAAGAGGTTTGTTACTTTATTTAATAATTTACTTGGGATCTATAGCATTTTCCAAAAAATAATTAGGAAAACAACTTGATTTGGAGAGGACCTTGGACTACTTGAAAATAGGATTCCTCCTTCCAGTGGTCCAGCTAAGTTCAACTGAAGTAAGAAATTTAAAAAAAAAAAAAAAAATTAAAAATTAAAAAATTAAAAAGTGTTTAGTGAAGCTGGATTGAGTGGGATTCATGAATTAATTGGCATTCTTAATGTAATTTTATATTCCTTATTCTTAAGAAGAAATAAAGTCTAATTTGTATTCTGCTTGTGCCTGCCACACGCCATGGATTTAAAAATTAAAAAAATTCAATTAAATAATGTACATAGTATCAACTAGACCTAAGTCTGGGCTTTATTTATTTCGTGGTAGATTATCTCCGTGTTTCTAGAATCTTTGACAAAAACTCGGATTCATTCTAAACTTCCACATTAGAAGAAATATGTTATATACATTAATTAGTATATTAATAAAAAATATGATATGATTTTAAATTTTTTTGATATTTATAATTTATATAATAAATAGAATCATCAATATTATTATAATATATATTATTATACTAACTAATATACTAATTACTATATATAACGCCATCACATTTATAAAGAAGTATATAGACATTAAAAGCAAGGAGGGTTAATTCGGTGCATCTGATTTAATTATTACAACGACTTTGACCAAAACTTATAGCTACTATACTGTCTGCTAATCTACAATAAGATCATATAAGTGGTAATATCTTGGAGGAAAAGATCTCTTTGTTATATAGAATCAGTCATCAAAATAATATGATAGTGGCATTTATATAATTAATAACTATTTTAAAAGATTTTTTTATTTTATTTTAAAGTGATAAGCTCGTAATGATGTCACATTATTTTGTATAAATTTTCTTGATATGCTTTTCTAGTGTTTGTATAATGAATAATGCTATGTGCATTAATTAGTGTACTAACAAATAATATGACATAATTTTAGAGGTTTTGAGTATTTGTAATTTGTATAATGGATGCTGTCATAATTTTAAAATAATAATATCATAACATATATTAGTACACTAATTGATATATCAATTGATGCATGTAGCACCACATTTGTATAATATTACACTATTCTTAGGTATATCATGAACACAAGCATGGGATAAGGTAATAAATGAATCCGATCAAAAAAAAAAAAAAGGGGTACTAAATGATTGAGTTGTCTATAGATATAGTTTAAGTTTGGTTTGTTTAAAGATTTTATGAACTCAATTTGTTTGCTTAGTGAATGAGTTTGAATCAAATTTTTAAACCCGTATTTAATAATCATGCTTAGTGGAGACGGAACTAGAATTTTGATTTGAGGAACATAAATTAAAAGAAAGATTATCATCGATCAAGGCTAGCTCGAGATAATTTGAAACCTAAAACGATATTTGTGGTGAGAATTCTATAATTTAAAGATGAAAAAGTAAAGGTATGATAATTGAGTTTTTATTTTATTTTTTATTTTTTTATTCCCCCTCTATTATTGTATTTGTAAAGTGATTTGGAAGTTGTATTTTTAAAACCAATGTATTTTTATTTTATAAAGTTCACACGTGTAATTGATTTTAGATTTTCTCTTAATACGAATGTCTTTTAGGTAATTTTTGATTCACTAAAATGAGATTATTATTCCTTAATCTTCCTATTGAATGACCGTTCATTTGCAAATAGTAAATGATGATTCCATTTATGATTCAATTTTTATTATTTTTTGTAGAATAATCAGGCTAATTTATTCGCATCTCGACTAATTTTGGAATTCACGCAAAATGTCCTTTCACGGGGATCGGAAAAATCTTAAACAAGCCTACAGGCTCCAAAGAGTTGATAAATTGAATTTACAATTTGTAAATACTAAATGAGCCGAACCCGTTTGTACTGCTTTATAATACATATAAAATTAAACCGTGACTATAATGCATATAATGCAAATTACTTTTTTTAAAATATAAATGAAAATGATAGGGAAGCCGATATTTTCAACTTGACTTCACCTCAAATAGTGGATGAGTAGGGAGTGGAAAATCTGTGATGCTGGAAGTCCAATGGTTCACATGTCTCTCACCTTAGAATATTATGGGCCAACGCAATACAAGCCTTATCCATTTTATTTAGAGGCCCATTGGATCCTAATACTTGATGGGCTGTGGAAGTCTATTGTCTCGGGGCATTCTATTTGAATCCCAAAAATATCTCAATATGTCGAATTTAAATTCATAAATTTTAATTCATATTATACTCTAATATAAATTTATTAATAAGGACAACACATATTAAACCTTAAAATAAAATATTTTTTTCTCATGGTACACCCTAATCAATTATTTCTATTCAAATATTTACATCTTCTTCCCCAAGAGATCAAAGTTATTTTCTCTTATTCTTCTTCTTATTTTTCCTCACTCTAAAATTTCAATCCACCCTATCAAAACTTACCATTATCATTAACATCATTGTTTTTTATTATTTTGAAACCTTAAATCTAGAAGAAAGTTTAAACAAAATCAAACAATAAATGAGAGTGATAATAAAAATAATGTGTAGCTTCTCCAAATTTGAAACAATTTACATATTCAATTGAATATGAAACAATTTAAAGTTGAGCCATACAACCTCAATATCTTTTTAAATTGTTTTTCAAAATTAATACACTTTTAGATGATCACATAATTTGGCTATTCTCAATTCAAACCCAACTTCAAGCTCTGATGCAGAAGTTTTGATAGAATTAAACAAAAAAATAGATTCTATCACAAGTTTTGTGTTTGGATTTTCGATTTGTTTTCACTTTTCTATTTTTACAAACCCAAAATCCAAACAATTGAATAAGGAACAATTTACAAACTGTTTTTCAATGCTAAAACCCAGATGATCACCATAGGGCCCTAATAATCTATATTCACTTTTTTTTCAAAATAATAATAATAATAATAAAAAGAAACAAATAATTAATTAATTAAAATAAAAAAAATTGCTTAGTTGGATTGTCTTTGCAAACAGTAATTCTGGATTGATTACATTATCGTCTCTCCACTGAAGATATACTTTGATGGCCAGTTTGACATTTTTTTTTTAATTAATTTATTATTTGGGTTTACTGTTGGGTAATTTGGAAAATATTATAAGGTGTACTGAAAATAATATAAAATTTTAAATAATTAAACAGAATGTATTTAAAAATTAAGAATACTTAATTATTTTTTAGGTGTAAATAGAATCCCCTATTGTCTCTGTTAATGGGCTATCAAAGTCAAGCTTAGCCGTACTGCTAGTTTCAAGAAATAGGCATTGGTCCCAGCTGGTGCAATATTTTTTAAACTAAAAATTGATGATTAAGGAGTTAATGTTAAAAGTATAATTTTTAGCTTTTGAATAATTATTTTTTAATTTATTTAAATTATTTTTTGTCTTCTAAACAAAAATTGTATCAAATTTTCTAACACGAAATTTTAAAAATAAGAAAAATTGTAGGTAGCTCAATAAATTACATAAACAAGCCAATCTGTTTGGTTGAATTTTAAATTTTCAAAAAACACCGATTATTTTCAAATGTTTTTTTTCTCATTTTTGGACCCAAAAAAATTAAAATTTAAAAATATTTTTTTTTAGTTTTTACTTTCATTGAACTAGTGGAAAAAATAAAATAAAATAAAAATCTTAAAACTTCACTGAACAATTTATTATTGTTGTGCTTTTCAAAATGGGTTAGTATTTTTTCAAATTCAAATATGAATTTGAGCGAACTTAAAGCGTCCATGGGGTCCATTCATTTTTTTGGAGATAAAATGAAATGACTATAATTATCGAATCAATTAATTTTTTTATTGTGAATGATATACATAGAAAACCCTATAAAATAAATAATTCAGATTATTAAAATAAAACTCTCAAATTCTCTAAAATTTTAAACTGTAGAAAAAAGTTTTCAGAATTGTGTTAAGAATAGTCTTACACTCAATGACAAAACTTTCAATTGTTTTGGACAACAACATCGGCCAATAGTGGTTAGTATTATCTTCTTCTTATATTATCTTCTTTTAGTATTCGTTATACCACTACTATCATCAGATCAATGATCACGAAGTTTTGTATCTCTTACAATCTTTTATCATCCAAGTAAATTATTCCCAAAAGAAAAAGATATTTCCAACAAAGCTCTAACTTGAAAATAACCTCACCAATGACATTTTCCCACTTGATGTGTCTCTTGACCGACGTTGTTAATAGGATAAATAATGTTACAAAAAAAATAAATTAATTAATTAAAATATAGAAAAATGCACAAGATACAATGTTGACAGCACTATATTGCACCAGCTACACTTTTCAAAAACAATTTACGACAATTAGATTCGTAATTTTTTGTAATTTGCTTTTTGTGAATTTAATATGTATAGTTTTAATTGTATCAATTTTACATGTAAATTTTATAATTAATAACAAATTTTTAGACAATGCTTGGATCATAGATTTACGTAAGGATTTAGAAATGGAAAGAAAATTAAAAAATGTGAGGCAAATGTGAATAAAATATAAATTAATTTTTTTTCATTTTCCCTTTCTTTTTCAAATTCCTATCAAAATTCATGATCCAACACAACATTAGAGATTGGACTGAAATCAATTAGTAAAATGGTCAATTCATTCTTCTAAAAAATGATTGAGAGATTGTTGTTCAATTTAAAATAACTCTTTCCCTTTCAAGTAGATTATTTTGTCCATGATTTTTATCCCATTCTTTTAACTGATATTATCAATTAAATTAACACAATATAAAAAATTAAAGAACAAAATTAATTTAATAACAACTATAGAGATCCAATCAGCATTTATTGGAGGAAGGAACATTCTTGATGGTGTGTTGGTGGCCAATGAGGTTGTGGATAGTTGGAAGAAATCTAGAAAGAGAGGTTTGATCTTAAAGTTAGATTTTGAGAAAGTTATGACTCATTGAACTGGGAGTTCCTGCTATCCATGATGGTAAACTTTGGGTTTGGAGGAAAATGGGTGGAGTGGATTAAGGTGTGTATTACTTCTGCTAGATTATCTGTGCTTGTTAATGGATCTCCAACTGAGGAATTCAGTCCACAAAGAGGGCTTAGACAAGGGGATTCCCTGTCCCCTTTTCTGTTTAAACATAGCTGCAGAGTGTTTGAGCATTTTAATGTCTAGAGCTTTGGATCAGGGGTTGATAAAAGGGGGTGAAGATTGGCTCAGATGGGTTGGTTCTTACTCACTTTTCAGTTTGTAGATGATTCACTAATATTGTGTGAAGCTGATGCATTGGAAGTAAGTAATTTAAAGAAGATACTGAGGTGTTTTGAGATGTTATTATGCCTGAAGATAAACTATAATAAAAGTGTAGTTAGTGGTGTGGGTGTTCCGGTTGAGGAAATGTATGTGCATACATCAGTGTTAAACTGTATAGTAAAAATTCTACCATTTCAGTACCTTGGTCTCCCTTTGGGAGCAAACCCAAGTAGGAAAGCATCATGGAGACCTGTCTTAGACAAATTTAGAAGCAAACTAGCTGGTTGGAAAAGAAAACTATTATCATTTGTTGGGAGACTTACTCTAATTAAATATGTTCTCTCCTCTCTACCTATATACTACCTGTCATTGTATAAATTGCCTTAGGAGGTTGCTAGAGAACTGGATAAATTCAAGCTTCATTCCTCTGGGGTGGATCTAAATTGAGGAAGAAGGTCCACCTAGTAAAATGAAAGGAAGTAGCTAAACCAGTTGAGCAAGGGGGTTTGGGGGTTAGGAGAGTTAAGGAGGTTAACGAATGCCTTTTGTTGAAATGGTAGTAGAGGTTTGGTGTGGGAAACAAAGCTTTGTGGAGAACAGTCATTTGTAGTAAATATAAGATTGAGGAGGGGAATTGGAGCCCTCATGTAAGACCTAATAACAAGTGTTCTAAAATGTGGAAGGATATATTATTAGAGTCTGAATAGAATAGCAGTCTGGTGGGGTTTTTTCTGAACAACTGTAAGGTGAAAGTGGGGTAATGGCCATAGAATTAAGTTTTGGGTGGATAAGTGGTGTGAAAACTTATGTCTCAAAGATTAAGTCCCCAACTCTTGTATAGGTTGGCAGTTGACAAGAGAGAGACCCTATCTGCTGTGCTGGCCAGGAAGGAGGAAGCTGGTGAGTGGGTATTCCAGTTTAAAAGGGAATCGTATCATTGGGAAAGAGTGGAGGCAATCAGATTGGCAAGTCAGATTGAGGCAGGCCCTGTTATTAGGAACTCCTCAAATGATTCATTAGTTTGGAATGCTTCGAAAGCAGGGAGATTTTCAGTTCAATCTGTGTATAAATTTTTGGTAGATGGTTTTAGTAGTTTCAGCCCAATTAGCAAAAGGATTTGAGTAAAATACATTCCACCTGGAGTTCAATTTTTTGGATGGCTTGCATGGAAAGGAAAAGTAAAGACTGTAGAATATCTTCTTCGGATTGGTGTTTTGCCTGCTAGTGCATCTATAGTATGCTGCCTGTGCAAATCTGGGGATGAGTCACTTATCCATGTACTGCTATCATGCCCACTTGGCTTGGAGAGTGTGGTCTGTAATGCTTAGGTGGTGGAATGTTCAAGGTATACTGTCAGCTTCAGTGGAGGCCATTCTTGACTAGTGGGCAGGGGTGAGGCTTAGCAAAAAGGAATGGTTGATATGGAAAGCTCTTCCTTTAGTTGTAATGTGGTCTCTATGGAATCATCGTAATGAGTGCTTATTTCGGGATGTTGTCCCAAGTGTGGAAGGGGTAGCGGATCTGATTAAGTTTAAAATGGCTGTTTGGTTTAAGAAAGTATTTAAGGATCATTTGTTCTCAGTGCATGACTTCATTTTTAATCTGGAGCGCATCATATTTTACTTGGGAGGGTCGCTCGAGGGGTGTTCTTTGATGCTTCTGAATGAGTGTGGGTTGGTTTGCTGTTTGTCTGATCATTAAGAGTGTGTGTTGTGGCAGCCTAGTCTTGGAGTTTTCTTTCTGGTTGTGTGTGTGATGGTTGGTATTTCTACTAGTCTACTGATCTGCTATCTGATCTGTGGCTGCTTGTCTTGGGTTGAAGCTGGTTGCTTATGGTTTGCGTTGCAACGGTTTTTTTTTGGCTGAGCTGATCTGTTAGTCTGTTTTGCTTAACTTCGAGGTATGGGAGAAATTAAGTTGGTATGTTTCGCCTTGTTTTGCTCAGTTGTGGATGCTCTTTTTGGTTGTTTTCCTTATTGTTTCTGTTTCTCTTGGTTTGTTTGTTGGTTTCTCACCAACTAGAGCTTGGAGCTTGAGTTAACTCCAAGCTCCTCTTTATTGATCTACTGTATCTTTTTTAACGTGCTTTCATCAATAAAGATTTTCTTTGCCGATTTTAAAAAAAAAACACCCTTATATTTTTCCCTTTATTTAACGTCTCATCTCTCTTTTTTATAGATACTTTTACATTGTTCTTCCTTCAATTATTTTTGAGTTTTGAATCCATAATTATTTATTTTTTAGTGATTTTTTTAATATTTTAATTATTTTTTGTTTTTTATCTTTTAGATTCACTTAATTTAAGGGGAATTGACTCATAAATTCTAAAAGGTGGGATTGTAATCTAATCAGTCTCACATTTAATTTGTACACCCCAAAGGTCCCATTATTTGGGGGTGGACAGTTTTGCCCATGAACTTACTGTTTTGGATTTGGTGATATTATGTTCGAATGATGTGGGTGTATGTAACGTTTGGGAAAAGCTTACTATAGCTTTTTTATGATGTGGGTGTATGTAACGTTTGGGGAAACTAAAGCCCACATTTATGATGTGGGAGTATGTAACGTTTGAGAAAAACTTACTGTAGCTTTTTTATGATATGGGTGTATGTAACGTTTGGAAAAAGCTTACTACAGCTTTTTTACGATGTGGGTGTATGTAACGTTTGGGAAACTAAAGCCCACATTTATGATGTGGGTGTATGTAACGTTTGGGAAAAACTTGCTATAGCTTTTTTACGATGTGGGTGTATGTAACGTTTGGGGAAACTAAAGCCCACATTTATGATGTGGGTGTATGTAACGTTTGGGAAAACTTACTATAGCTTTTTTATGATGTGGGAGTATGTAACATTTGAGAAAAGCTTACTATAACTTTTTTTGGGTTTAGTAGTGTATGTAGGGGTGTTCACGTTATTTATGACCCACACGTTTCAACCACAAAAAAGAGAGTATATTAGTCAGAAAAAT